>OZ020232.1:6425411-7013260 GCA_963971235.1 Cryptus armator | reverse complement strand
ATGGGTAAAACGAATCGAGATAAGAGATGCGAGAGCCAAACGAGAAAGAATCATTAACACAAGATATTGCAAAGGCTACAGGACATGGTAACGGACAAGGCACCGAAATATCTCGAAAAAGAAGGAAAGCTGGACGACATGAAACAGATCGCACTCATTAGGTGCGGGCATGACGCTTTGGCGAATATCTTCTGGCTGAACGAGGAAAAGAAGCTGTGCAGACTACGCAAAGGCGAAGAGAAAACGTTGGAGCATATGGCTCATATGTGCAGAGTTACAGGAAACCAAGAAAAGTCGATAGAGGATATAACTAATGACGTACGGAAGGGGTTTAAGATGGCTGAAAGAGTTAGACAGGATAAGGAATAACAAAAAGCTAAGAATAGAGAGGGAATGGGAAACAGAGGATAGGCGAGAATAGGGAAATAGAATAAGAACTTAAACAAAAAATTATGTACAACGGAAGCAATTGTATCCAGAAATGGAAATAAACAATTTAATACATATACAATTTTTATTTTTAAAAAGAATTGTCATGTAATGTAAATAAAAATTAAAAATTCATTCAACTTAAATTGTAATTGGAAATAAAAAAAGTTTGGTTACGTTACGTGTTTTTTATATCACGCATGTCTTTTTCGTTTTTTTCCGATACTACGTATTATCGATTTCAATCGCTCGCGCATTTCATCGTCTTCTTCAGCGAGATCGTACACTTTCTCTACTTGGTATCGACATAATAACTGAAACCCATAATACAGATTATACGATGTGAATCTGATAAAACAATCCGAAGTTGCCGGAAGATCGCGCCATATTCGATAATTTTAAACTTCGTTATGATGATCGATTGCAAAGCGTATCATAATTTTATATTGTTCGTCGGTAAATTTCCGCAGATTATGGGCAATCGTAGCGCTCATTACACTGGATGCGCTAGATGTTCCCGCTACTGATGTTACATCGATTCCTTCCCTCAATTCTTCGTCCGTTTTGTCTGTCATTGTGTCTTGTATCGTCGCGTCTACTGCTACTGCTGTTACTGCGGCCGCTATTGTTGACGACGACGATGATTCTTGGATCATTTCTTCGTCTTTTTCGTTACTTACCAACCATGATTCTTGGATCATTTCTTCGTCTTGTAAGTTACTGATCAACGTCGATTGTTGGGTCATTTCTTCGTCTTCTTCATTATTTATCGTCGCGTTGTCTATTGAAATTAATGCCGTTGTTTCTGCATTGTCGATTCTGGGTTTTTTGAAAATCTGGGCTTTTTGACGTCGCTCAAAAAGTCGTCGTGCTCTTGAGTCTCGCTTAGTAAGTGGTGCTGGTGCATTCGGTGCTGTAAACACTGATGTCGATGCAACCGGCGACAATTGTTGAACGGTTTCATCGAGTATGCTGTATGGGTGCTGAGTTTACTTTCACCCAGCATTTACGTCTTTGTTCTACTCTCAGAAATTGTGACGGAAAATACTTAAACTGTTCCGCAAATTCCTGAAGGCGCTGACGGAACACATGGTACATTTCAACGGTTATACCATATAAAACAATATGACCAAAGATTGTCTTCGCCTTCAATATCGATGCTACAACGCGATTAACAGAAACTGTTTTATGACGTGCAATGTACGGTTTTACGGAATCTTGTTGAGCTTTATTACGAAATAATGAATCCATTAGCTCTTCGCAAAAGAAATTGGTTGGTGGTATGTGAGGACCGGTGGTTTCGTATACTCTACGAAATCCAAAAAACCGCAATGCCATACAATCCATACATCTTAATTACGTAGTCGGCAAGTTGACGATCCTTTCCGTCTGTGTTTTCCATGAACGCAAAATCGTCTTTTTTCACTGATAACAGAAGTTGAAGTATCATTTTTACTTTCGGATTTTCGACATGTATTATTGGCTTAAAATTGTCAGTCGCTTCAGAATAATCTTCATTGTATATTACCGACTTGCCAATATTTACGAAAATTTCGTCGACGACAGCTTTTGATTCGCTAACTCCCACCCACAATTTTTTTAATCGTTTGTAATCAAATTGACTACTCGTTCCAGAGGCGAAGTAACTCAATCGGACTTCTGCATCGTATATTTCGTTTAAATCATTTTTATCCATAACTGTCACATTAGTCATCGGACTATTGAAACTATTGCGCATTATATCAATGTCTCTGCCGATCCAATTGTTCAGATGCAACGTATAATTCCGCAGACGATATATCGATCGAAACGCGAGCAATTTTTTCGCTGTTTCATTCAAACGAACATTCGTCCCATCGGAATTATAAACATAAGTGTCATTATTATTTCGAATACAAAATATTGATTTTGCAAGCACTGAATCATATTGCCCGCCACGTAACGTTACAATTTCTTCTAGACGTAATCCACACGCTGTTGATTCGTATCGTTCGAACCAATCCGTATAAGCGTCGACACGGTGGCGGTGATTAGCATAGATTTTCGAAATGGAATCTGCAACGGCAACCTCATCATCATCGTCGTCGTCGTCGTTGACGTCGTCTTCGTCATTATCATTTGTGACCTCATCGTTTCCTTTCTTCTTTAACCGATTCGAGACAAGCTCGTCATCATCCGAGTCAGAATCATCGGCCGAATCGTAGCTGCTATCATCATCTTGATCGTCATCGGTATCGTCGTCGTTGCAATCATCGTCAATCGTCGATTCATTAACGTTGTCGTTTTGTCTATTACCGACTGTCTCTTCGGGCGGATCGTTAACATTGTCACGATGAGATGGTTCATCCTTAACAATACGGAAATTTCCCAATAAAACTTACGGAATTCCGGTACTGGCAGGCGTGAATAACACCGTATGTTGCGACGGATTGTACGCTGTGTGCGACGTAACAAACGTACCAGGATAATCCGTCATCCGACGTTCAGCTTCTTCCCATGATTCGTCATACAGTTTCCATGCTCTTACCGCATCGTAATTCCGAAAGTAGCCATATCCATGTAAAAATGACACATGGTACAGTTTTAATCCATCGCCTCTCATTCCAAGTCCTTTTCCTAATCGTTTTAATCGAACCATGAGAGCTTCTGCTTTCAATGGCCAAAACGTATTTGCAACGTGAAATTGCATCAGCAACAGATGTCGATGACGAAGGTCAAAATATTTTTCATTGTTTTTAGTGGACTCTTCCGGTGTGGCTTTTGTACCATGTCGACATCGTAGAAACATTACATTTGTAAATGAAAGTTTTTCATTTCTTCGTGACTGTTTTTCGTAATGCAAACAACGTTTCGCGAACATCTTCCAATCCCGAGAAAATACTCGAGCTTTCGTGACACTATGGGTCGCGATGTTCTCAGGGTAATGGGCGACGAAACCTAATCCTCTGTAAGATGTTGGGCACGAATCTGGTAAATCACGCACGGCCGGCAAAATTATTGAAGACAATAATTCACTTTTTACTTTTCGGGCCACTTCCTTCGAAATTCCACGAGCATCTGGTACTTTTTCGATGCGCAATTGAAAAATAATTTCGATTGTATCTTTCTCGTAACCGGCAAATAGAAGCGAGTAATATCGACGATTTGCATAATGCGGTGGCGTTATTTTATCCGATAAGCATTTTATAAGTTTTATTTGCGTAGCTTCCCCTGGCAGATCAGTGTTTTTCAAATGAATCAGTATATGATCCGCTATCCGAAACGGGAGTAACGATTTCGTCACAACGACAGTCGAGTCGATGTCGTAATATACGTTAACACCTTGCAATAAGACTTTTCCATTGAACATAAAATTCGACTCGACAATTTCTGGTACTAAAAATGAGCCACCCCCCTCTGCGACAGCCGGTATTACCGGACGAGGTGATGCCAACGACGCTATTGACGATGACGATGAGGCTGATGACAATGCGACGGTGGATAACGATTGTGATAAAATTTCATCCATGATACAATACAGATTGTATTATTCTCAATCGGGCAAATTCGAGGTAATGAATGAACGATAGTTATTGGTGCTATGTCAACTTCCCAATCTGTATCAGATACATTTTTTCTATACCGTAGTTATAACAACATCCGACTCTACTGAAAACTGGTACTAAACTCTTGAAAAAAAAACCAAAAAAAATTTCAATTATATTCGCAAATTTTTTTTTTGTTATTTACAAAGCTACTCAATGTTGCACGTGACATAATTTGACTTTTTTATCTGAGAAGTTTCGGAATCGATGTTAAAAATTAACGAAGAAGCCACGTGCGAATCTAATTTGCATGCTTTTTTATGGAACAATCTAATTTTAAATGAAACGAAAAAAAGTATCGCAGATGAAAAAATAAAAATAAAATAGTAAAAGAATTTCGTTACAATAAGTACAGGTATCCGACAAATTTTATTTCGAAACATTAAACATACCACAACGACAGCAATCCCAAAACTTAAGTTAGTTTACATTATTTCTATGTAACATTCAAACGGTATAACCGGGCTAGTGCTGTCGTGCAAATCGTATTTAACAATTAACCGGGCTGCCTACCAAATAATTTTGTATAATCATCATGAAAAACGAGAGGTGTATTACATCTGTACATCTGTATTACGTCACATTACTCACATCGTGTTGTAATCTAAGACTTTTTGATGATTTATCGCATAAAATGAATCAACGAACGAACGAACAAAGGAATTCTTCAAACGGTGTAGATAACGTCGCCAGTAGACGTAAACACTCGACAACTACGTCACTTTCCAAGTAGGATGCTACTTTTATTCGACATGCCAACGTTGAATGTACTCCATGAAATGTATTTTCTTCCCAATCTTCAGGAATCTGCAAGTTATTTTAATGATGATGATAATTGTTGAAGGAGCTGAATTGTTGGAAGGAGAGGTAAAAAGACAAGCGAGAGATATAACAACTGGTTCTTTATTGTAGATAATAGATTCGAGGTACCGAGAAGATACTTGAAAACGCGCTTTACCGCGCGCCGATGATCGCCACTGTGGTTATTCAGATGTCGACTAACCGCGTTAACCGCGAACGCGATGTCTGGACGTGACACTGCTGAAATAAAGACGAGAGAGCCAACAGCTTCGCGATACGGTACGATTGCCGGTTCATCACCGCTCTCGAACGGCGAGAGCGCCGCGTGCGGATCGGCCGGCACGCTGACAGCTTTCGCATTCAACATTCCGAATTTCCCGACCGTTTTTCGTATGTACGCGTCTTGGTGTATGACCAAGCATTTTTCCGAGCGGTTTCGAACTATTTGCATGCCCACGTAGACACTCGCGTCGCTCACGGTTAAGTTGAAGGCCTCACTCAACTCACTAATTATATAATCTAGTGTCTTTAGATTGGCCGTGGCCAATAAGCCATCATCGACGAATAACGCCAGAAACACTTTTTCGCTTTTGCACTGACCCACAAAGACGCATTTGTCGGCCGTACACTCTCTGAACTCGAAAACACTAAGGAACTTTGTGAATTTCCGGTTCCAGCACCGAGGCGCCTGCTTCAGGCCATACAACGATTTTTCCAGCTTACACACAAGTTTCCCTTTTTCCTTTGAGCCGCTTCCGACGTTGAGTCCCTCCGGTGGCTCCATAAAGATGTCTTCGTCAAGATTTCCATACAGGAACGCCGTCTGAACGTCAAACTGCCGCATCTCGAGGTCTTTTTGTGCTACCATGGCGAGAAAGACTCGCAGAGAGTCGTACCTCACCACGGGCGCAAACGTTACACTGAAGTCGATCCCGTAGCGTTGTTGGAACCCTCTTGCTACGAGCCTCGCCTTGTAACGATGCGTTGTTCCTTCTGGATTCGATTTCACTCGAAAAACCCATCTCGAGTCGATCGTCTTCATTTCCGGACGTCTCGGAATCAGAGACCACGTGCCATTGTCGGCATGAGATTTTAGCTCACTAGCGATCGCTTCTGCCCACTGCGCGGCATCGCTTCCACTCACTGCCTCACTGTACGAGCTCGGTATGTCATACTCAACTACGTCACACTCGTAGCGAACTGGCCGTCGTATCTCGCTTCGATTTCGGAGCGTTCTTGGCGTGTCTACAGCTGATCCTGCTCGCGTTGGCTCAGCCGCACGAGCTTCCCCGGCGTCCTCAAACTCGTCTTCGTCATTCCCGTCGTGGTTTTCTAACGGCGCGTCTTCGACTCATTCCTCTTTCGCTCGGGTGATACTTCCCACGACTCTGTCTCCTTCGTTTTCGTTGTTCGCAGCTACGGTTCCAACTCGCTCTGGAAAAGAAATATCCCGCGCGACACTGACTTTGCGCGTTTCCGGATCGTATAGACGATAGTTAGGAGAATCGCCCTCGTACCCTACCAGCAGCATTTTCTTCGCACGCGCGTCGAATTTCTTCGTGAACTGCTTCGGAATATGCACGTACGCTTCCGAGCCGAAAATTCGCAAATGACTCAAATCCGGAGTTTTCTTAAACCATTTTTCGTACGGCGTCACGGAATTTGCCAACCACACGGTTCGATTCAAAACGTACACCGAATTGTTCACAGCCTCAGCCCACAGAAACTTAGGAAGGCCTTTCGCGAGTATCAACGTGCGAGCACTTTCAATTATTGTTCGGTTATCCCGCTCCGCCTTGCCATTCTGCTGAGGAGTGCCCGCGTAGAAAAAAGTAGTATGGGAAAGTGTCTTTACCTGAGTATTGGATTTCGATGGGATATAGTATGGGGGTAGTATGGAAAAGGGTTTGGGAAAGGTATGGGGTTTGAGACTGAGCCATATTCGCCCCATACCCTTTTCCAGAGTCTCTCCCAGCTGTCGTGTACGACTGGGATAATCCTCGAGCGATCAATCCCATACACTTTTCCAGAGTCTCTCCCAGCCGTCCCGTACGACCGGGAGAATCCTCGCGCGATCAGTCCCATACATAGAATCCCATTCCATGTGTAAATGAAAGAAGAAGAAAAAATAGATTTTGTCAAATGGAAGGAGAAAATGAAAAACGAAGAAATATGCCCAAAACTAATTTTTTTCGACGAATATGAGTTCCCTGAGCAAAGTTAAGCGCTGTAGTACATAATCGGCGATTAAATTTCGTTTAAGGTCCCAAAAATATTGTGATGTACTGGAAACAGCTTGGATAGACAAATTAAAAGATCGATGTAAGATTCATCCAATACTTTACAATATTTTTGGGACCTACATAGAATTTCAAGCGCCGATTACGTACAGCAGCATTTAACTTTGCTCTGGGAACTCATATCCGTCGAAAAAAATTGATTTTAGGCATATTTCTTCGTTTTTCATTTTTTCCTTCCATTTGACAAAATCTATTTTTTCTTCTTCTTTCATTTACACATAATATGGGATTCTATGTATGGCATTGATCGCGCGAGAATTCCCCCGGTCGTACGCGACCGCTGGGAGAGGGTCTGGAAAAGCGTATGGGATTGATGGCTCGAGGATTCTCGCGGTCGCGCGCTGTGGCTGGGAGATGGTCTGGAAAAGCATATGGGATTGATTACGCGAGGATTTCCGCAGTTGCGCGCTGTGGCTGGGAGAAGGTCTGGAAAAGCGTATGGGATTGATTGCGTGAGGATTTTTGCGGTCGCGCGCTGTGGCTGGGGGATGGTCTGGAAAAGCATATGGGGTGAATATGGCTCCGTCCCAAAACCCATACCTTTCCAAAACCCCTTTTTGATACTAGTTCCCATACTACATCCCATCGAAATCCCATACACAGGTAAAGAAGCTTTCCCATACTATTTTTTTCTACGCGGGCAGTTGTGGAGGTTCAGGATCGCCGGTTGTCATTAAATCATCGGCCCTTTCCGCCCGATAAACACCGACAGCTTTGTTCTGTTCAGTCAGCAATTTTCCAACGGCCTCTCGTTCTGGGGCACGGCAGTATCGTTTTCCACACGATGCGTTTTTTTTTTCCAGCAGTCATGCTGCATCGGAATTCTATATAGACGGCCATGATGTCATCACATGTGCCAGTGATTTGTGAACCGCACTTGCACATCCCTCGGAAGTAGGCTGTGTTTTTGACATGTGAGATCTTATGCGTCTTAAACTGAAACCCGTGCTGAATTTTATGAGACCACAGTTTGTCAGTCATAACTTGTTGCCACACGTTCGGCTTTAGAACAGTATAACACCGGGCACGTTGATGCGGTCGATCCTTTTCAGTGCGATTGTACGATCTCTCTTCTAACAAGTCGTTGAACTCTCGATGCGTGAAACGTATAGTGACCGTTTGTTTGTCCGGTTTGATAAACGAATCTACGCCAGTAGTAGACGCAGCAGAATTGTTTTGCACAGAAGAATCTCCGCGTTTCGAACTGATTTCGAAACCATTTCCGGGACAGCAACCGACACTCGAACGGTTTTTTAGAAGACGACGTTTGATATTGTTTCGATCGTCGGCAACGTGACTATAAAAACCCAACGCTTTTTTGCGCCCGTTTGAGCAACACGCCATCTTCTCCCAAATGGGATCTTTTTTTGAGATTACGCGTCCATCAACAATAATAATTTCAGCGTAATTAAGAATTATTTCTCCCACTTCTTCGAGAGGTATAGTCGGGGGCCGACCTCGGCCGGTATTGTTTGCCATAGTAAATATTAATAGAGTCCGCAATGTCATATAATCCACGCGATGCTTTTAAGAATATCAAAGGCGAAGTAGATTCCCCGCATTCGATGTGGGTAGCACGAGACTTAAAATCGGCATAAGCATAAGTGGATACATGCGAGTGTATTTTAACACGTCGATCGCTTAAATAGTTTAACGGAATAGTTTAACACACGGCCTGCGATTTTTGGCATGAAGCGACACGTCGAAGATACATTAGAAAATTATGCGCACAGCGGATCTCTATTATTTTGAAAGAATTAATTTACGAAGCGTCGTCGCGTATAACACGTGCACAACGCACAACACGGTATGCGAAATGCGATTGTTCGTATAAATCCTTCCGAAGCACTACAAAGTACACGAAGAAAACTGCTTTATTTCACGTATTGCGTTCGTTTACCGTCGATCAAGTTCCGGCCGGCGCGTTACTTCGGCGATTGCACTAGTCGAGCAGCCGATTTGTTTGTATCGATATTCAGACGGGTAACCGCATTGACGGGGATGGCGCACTCGTCAAAGGTTTCACGTAGAAGCTTACGGAACCGCGCGATACACTGCGATTATTTTTGAAACGATACTTATATACACGTGGCTCGGCGACGCTGTCCGATGACACTTCACACACGAACGAAGTTTTCTACGACGACTAGTAAACGACTAGTAAACGTCACAATAGAACAGAATATGTCTTTATATCACAAAAGCCAATACGACATAAGAAAAAAAAACTTGCTATAGATTCGAGCGAAATTTTTTACATCGTCTAATGAACGTCGCTGTCGAACCGTATTTATTTTTATATCGCAAGAAGTGTCGACACGTCGAAGATACATTAGAAAATTATGCGCACAGCGGATCTCTATTATTTTGAAATAATTAATTTACGAAGCGTCGTCGCGTATAACACGTGCACAACACACAACACGGTATGCGAAATGCGATTTTTCGCATAAATCCTTCCGAAGCACTACAAAGTACACGAAGAAAACTGCTTTATTTCATGTAATGCGTTCGTTTACTGTCGATCAAGTTCCGGCCGGCGCGTCACTTCAGCGATTGCAGTGGTCGAGCAGCCGATTTGTTTGTATGGATATTCAGACGGGTAACCGCATGGACGAGGATGGCGCGCGCGTCAAAGGTTTCACGTAGAAGCTTACGGTACCGCGCGATACACCGCGATTATTTTTGAACCGATACTGATATACACGTGGCTCGGCGACGCTGTCCGATGACACTTTACACACGAACGAGGTTTTCTACGACGACTAGTAAACGACTAGTAAACGTCACAATGGAATAGAATATGTCTTTTGTTACGTCACGCACTTTTCGAGAACTCTTATTCGCGAACTTGCGCTGCTCTTCGATCGCACCGAGAGAAGCTGCACGCGTACACTCGCGAGGAAACGGAAAGACTGAGGGAAATAAAGGAAAAAGGGAAAAAGGGAGAGGATCGCTGTGCGTGAGAAGCGTAGACAGAGAACCGTTGACCAGAAACTATTTAACAAACTTTCGAAAGCGATTTTGTCGAGACGAAGTCGTAAAATAATTCTGTCATCGGAGACACGAGAAAAAAATCAACATCTTCAATGGGACTTGAGTTACTCGAGAATTCCAAAGGCATAACACCACGGCTCGATCACCCAAGATGAGCACGTGGCCCCGACACCACGCTGTGAAGAAAAGTCACCAATACCAGTAAGAAACGCCGGCTCATGTACCTGGGCCAGCCGCCATCGAAGGGATTTGACTGTTGCTAAGCCGGCAGGTCTCTGTTTGCCGAAACCTACCAACACCACTAAGCGTCGAGGCTCATAGACACGAGCGCTCGATGTAGCCGAAATACACCAACACCATGACGCATCGAGACTCACGGATACGAGCTCTCGGTGACTTCAAACCTCACCAACACTACGACGCAGCGAGGCTCACAGACGCGAGCGCTCTATGACTCCGAAGACGACCAACACCTCGAGCGACGATACCGACAGCTTCCTTCTAACCCATATGCATAGGGCCCAGTGGGTTAGAAAAACTTCCGATTTCCTCCAACGAGTGCAGCACCTCTCGGGCATCGTTTACAGCCACCCCCGCGAACAATGGGAGATTTCCAATAGTCGCGAATTTGATAATTAGACGATTTCCAATAGAATCACGCATGCGTATGAACATTGGGTCAGGTCGTCAACAATATTACAACTTTGTAATCATATTTTTTATGTATTTTTCACGTATTTCCCCGGTTATATTTTATAGCTAGCGGTAGGTCAGGTATTTGCGCGTTACTCAGGTAACCATCATAAACCCTTCTGGTCTTTTCCCATCATAAAAAGTAAATCCGTAAAAACAACGAGTTAAAATATTTCTGCCTTTAGCAATATCTCTCATTACTCAGAGACTAAACATTTAAATGAAAAATATCTTGCAAATCGATATTGCTTCAAAGATAAATAGTTCAATTTACGATCTTAACCAGCGACGAAAGAAGAATATCGGGTTACATAGGAAATGTTATTTTCAACAACTACCTCCGAGAAGTTTCTTCTAAACATTTGGATGGAATAAATAAAGATAAGTGGTGCTCGTTCGAAGAAGCGATTCTATTCAGCTCGCCGATTTGTCACAGTTCTTAGAAAGAAAAAAAAGAGAAGACTCCGTGCTGGGAGAGAACAGAGGATTGCACGTCGTTGCTATGTCGCCACGACGGAGAAAGCCTCTGTACCAGCATACTCTTTAGGTAGGATAGAAGGAGAAGCGACCACGTGAGCGTGGCTGGTACGAACAAGGGAAGTCAAGAGCCACCCCGAAGGGGAGGTAGCGCTGTTGGCTAGCTCGCGGGCCAGCTACGGTACACGTGATCGTACCGAGAGAGTAGGGGAAGGGTGAGCCACCCGCGCAATGCATAGAACGTACGAGAAGGCCCACCACTCATCGATAGCCGAACTTTTCTCAACCAATAGGAACAGAGCCATAAAAATCAAGAGACAAATGCAATTCTTAGCCAAGAGTAGGGATGAAGAAAGAGAGAATAACCGAATAATAATTATTAACAATAGTTAATAATAACCATTTTTTTCATGATTTACAATAGCCAAATGTCACAATTATCGTAAAAGTTTAACCCGAAATTTGTTAATTTGACAAATGGAAAGGTTAAACAAATTAATTAATTAAGTTAATTAATTCATCATTTTATATTGAAAGCCGACGAAAAACCATTAAGAATGAATACCAGAACACCCTGGTAGTTATGAAATTTATATCAAATTTAAATTCAATTTAATTAGATCTGTCAAATCGATATCGATCGATATTTCACATATTATAGTAAAAACCGAATGAGAATGCATGTAATAGAGTGAAGAATGAGAGCGAAATATCAATAGAGTTCATTTTTAATATTTTTGGATTTGATAATTAATTAATTCTTTATCAAGAAAATTTTCCTTTTATCAAGTATTAAAATTCGTAATTTTCCACTTAAAAAGGTGATTCAAATTCGAGACACTTCCAAAATAAATAAAAAGAATAAATCGCTAATTAACAAATCCAAAATCGATCTGAAAATAGTTAATTAGACTAATTATAAGAAATCGACAGCCGATAGAAAGAGAACAAGGGAGGCGTGGAAAATCACGCCTCGACCAAAAAGTTGCCCTTTCCACCGCGGTCTATGTCAAGCCTATTTAAACTGCGCCCTTTACGGAGGGCCATGCTCATTACTCCTCCGAAAATCATCGACAACGTGACTCTGCTCGTGACAGTTTTGTTTTACTTTGAATCTTTGTTAAAAGACTTTGAAATTTTTCAAGTCTTGCTCTCCGTTGTGAATTGTTTGTGTGAAATTGTACCAAGTTTTGTTTGACTATTAACTTCAATTGAAGTTAATAGAATAAAAACTCAGTGTTTCAAATTTTGTGTTTCGTTCGTGAAAAATCCTTCGACCGCTCGGCATTTACTTGAAGCCGAGGGTATCGACCAGCGATCCACCGACGACCACCACCAGCAACCTCTTGATAACTCCTGTTCGCCGGATCCTATTTTTCTTCGGTAAGTTTTATTTTTCCTAAGTTTGTGATTTTTCCCCTCAACCCTTCCACTTTAGTGAAAAGTTTAAGAGATGTACGCATCTCAGATCATTATCGCCCTTCTGGCAATTATCGTGATTGTATTAATCTTTATTCTCTTGTGCGGAATCTCCATTAAAATCACCGTTAATATCCGCGATTCGAGAGTCACTCGTGAAACCCCTGTAGTACACTCGGGTGTACGAATCTATCCAGTGTCTACCGTGCGTCGAGTTCCTCATACCAACCCGCGAGTTTAGTTAAATTTTCAATATCACGATGAACTCCCCTTTGATTGTCGTGATACTCCTCAGTTGTTTTCTTGTAATTTCTGTAATAGTTGCAATAATTTTGTATCTCCGCGCTTACCGTTCCGTTACCCCGCAAGAAGTCGTTACAGCACCAAGTGCTCCCCTTGAATATTTTTGCCCGTATTGTTGCGATACCCATCCTATTAGTGAAACCGTTTAAACCTCCCCTTTGACAACATTTCGCGAATGAACTCTAGCCTCTTCCCGAGCAATTTTCCGCAAGGTTAGGCTCTAAACGAGGCATCCGCGAATCGTAGCCGCTTCGATAACGCGTAAATGGATTAAGTTCCTTGACCGAGATGAGGCCGGCTCCTCACGTAAACTCACGATTCGCGACATAACAAAAATTGGGGGCTCGTCCGGGATCTCAGAGCCATTCGCGAAATTTAGTTTTTCTTTTGTCGTTTCGAATTTTCATTGTTTCCTCCTCCTTCCCTGTATTGAGCATGTGTGTGAAAGAGTGTGTTTTGTTTGGCATGTTAGATAGCTCGCCCCACCAATGCGAGACCCGTAATGTAATCCGCCCCGTACTAGCGGAAACGTAATTTAGCTCGCCCCGTACTATGCGAGAAAACGTATTTTAATCCGCCCCGTACTAGCGGAAACGTAATTTAGCTCGCCCACCAATGCGAGACGTATCTTAGAAAAGTGAATTTTCTGTATTTGGTGTTTCATTTGTGTTCTGTGTAATTTCGCGTTAGATTTTCGGGTTGAATTTCAGTGTAAAGTATTTGTGAATTCCGTAAGTGTTTTTGCGGGTTAAATTTTCAGCAGTGAATCGCGAGTGTTTTTTTTTACCGTCATGAGAAGTAGTCTCAATGTTCACCCGATCGAAGGGGAATATTGATAAAAAAGTGTTGCACGAGTATCCGGAAGAACGGACTCGTAAGCGTAACAAACCGAACAAGGGAGAGGAGCAGGGTGACGCGCAAACCACGCGATCGCTTCGCGCTCGCTCGTGCCCTTCCGACGGCGGTGCGGAAGCCGTAGGTTATACTGATAGGCGCGAATCAACCAACGATTCACCAAAAAGTGAATCCTCCGATGAGGTTTTTGTTAGCAGTCAACTCAGTGATAACTCAGCAGTACCGTCAAAAAGTGTAGACAATTTAGCATCAGGGATTCTAGAGTCGATAATCGAACCGTTAGGGCAATTAAAAATAAATTCACCGCGTCTTAATATCGAAAATCCACGAAGTCTTAAAATTGAAAATCCGCAAAGTTTAAAAATCGAAAATACACCGAATTTAATACCAGAAAAAGAGAATTTTGAAACCGAGAAAAGTTTGTCGAAAAATAAAGTCGAGTCTTCCGGGGGAGGTATTGTACCGTCGGGAAGCATTGCCTCCACATCAACGTTCGTAACCGCGAAAAGTGAATTAACTCCCTTCAATAGTAGCTTTCGTACGCCCGGTTATTTTTCCGCGAAAAGTAATTTTTCTAGTTCGAGACGAGATATTGGTCTCAGTTCATCATTAAAAACGCCGAGTGAACAGAAATTTGCGCCGTATCCCGCGACACCGAAATCGAGTCGGAGACGCGACATTTTAATTAAACCGAAAAATCTATTTACCAGAGAAATACCAAAACTCACAATGCCTGACGAGGTGAGACCAGATGCCGCGAGTCTTGGGTTTTTGCGCGACGCGATTCGGTTGTTACCCGAGTTTAACGGGGGTCGAGAACACTTGAGTAGGTATATCACGGGGCTAGAAGAAGCCCTCGCTATGGTAGGACCCGCCTGTGAGACTCACCTCTTGAGACTCGCGAAAACAAAATTGAGTTCCGCCGTTTGGAATAAAATATCAAAAATAACTTTTGCAAATATCCGTGAATTTACCGATTATCTTCGTAAAACGTATGATCCGCCGCGTGACGTGTTTCAGCTCACGGGTGAGCTCGGTAGTAGCTTCCAGGAAAATTCAGAAAAAGTAGATGATTACGCGGATAGAATTCGTAATCTCGCCGTGAAAATTCTAGAGGCTCACAAGCATGCAGACGGTGCACTTGATGAGAATGAAAAAGAGAGAATCGAAAAAATGGCACTTAGCTGTTTCGGTAGAGGATTAAAACCGGATATCCGTCGTGAAATGGGTGACGATCGCACCCTTAGCGACGCGATTAATCGAGCGCGAGATATCGAGCGGGAACTCGCGGATCTAGATCGACTCCGTAAAGGGAAATATCCCACCGAAAAGACCGAAAAATCCGAAAAATCCGAAAAATCCGCGAAATCAAGTAAAACCGAGAAATCCGTGGAAATTAATTTTGTTGCAACCGATAGTAAACCAGGGAATAAGAATCAGGCAGGAGGTAGCTCCGCCGTTCCGAGTTGTCAGTATTGTGGAAAAAAGGGACACATTGCTAAGAGCTGTTGGGCCGCGCAAGCCGCGTCTGGTCAACAGTCACAGGCCACGTGCCAAATGTGCGAGCAGAAGGGTCATACAGCGAACAATTGTCCGCTGTTGGCTCCTGCTCCACAGGTATCCGCGCCGAGCAATGCTGTAACTTCTGCAGGGCAGGTAATCGTTTGTCAGTTATGCTCGAAAAGAGGGCATCCCGCTGAGAAATGCTTCTCAAAGCCGTGTACGATCTGTGGGAAAAAGGGTCATCTACCGGAGAGTTGTTTTCTAGCGCAGCGAGCTGCCGGAGTGCAGGCGCCAGCGGTGAAACAAAATCATCCGTCGGTCCAGGTAAGTAGTGGCCAGACTCAGCCACCCGCGATTCAGTGTTATGGATGCCAAGGATGGGGGCATTTTGCGAGAAACTGTCCCTCCCGCAATCCCAGCGGTGGTAATGTTTCGCAAAATGTACCGCCGATAGCGAGATCGATAACTTACGCTCAGGCAGCCTCTCCTCAGTATCCTCCAAATGTGTGCCGATATTGTAAAACAATCGGACATAAATTGGAGGAGTGTCCATCGCGAATCCGTAAATACGGTCAGATCGTCACCGCTCCGGGAAACGCGAACGGCCAGCTGGAATCGGGTGCCCAGGTGGAGGCCACCGCGGACACGCACCCGACTCTCACCCTGAAGGTAGTATAGGACAATGCGCGCCCGAGGTCGCGACCATTTTTATGGCGCGATACGTCGACGACGTTATTGGTCCTACGATATTATTGCAAGGAAAAGAGCTGTCGGAAACAATTACTTTGATGCTAGATACAGGTGCGAGTAAGAATGTCCTGAAAGAGAGATGTATAGATCGTTATTTATACATTGATCGATCGAGAGTTCTTAGGCTTAGCGGAATAACAGCGAACATAGTAGAAACTCTCGGTTCGGTAGAAATTTTCACGCTAGGCAAGGACACATCTTTTCATTTAGTACCGAATAGTTTTCCGATTAGACAATCCGGAATATTGTCATCCGAGTTTTTCCGCGATAACCTTGCAAAGATCGATTATGAGAACAATTGTTTAGAAGTTAACGGATTGAGAATACCGTTCCATACGAGAGAAAGTATAGTCTTCCCGCCAGGTGTAAGAAAACTTTTTTATGTCAGAATAAAGAACCAGGAAGTAACAGAGGGATTTTTACCGACTTTAGATGCAGGTGAAGGAATAACCGTAGAGCAGAGACTTGTCAAGAACGACAACGGAAAGGCTTACGTTTATATCACTAATCACCGTAGTCGAAAGGTGGAAATCGAAGTACCCGCCGTAAAAATGTTTCCCTCGAGGTCATTTGAAGCGATGGTTGACAACCTCAATAATAAAATCGCGAGAGAACAATCCATGAGAAATCCAAGTTTTTTCGAAAGAAATAACAGCTCAGGCTCCAATGCGAATCTAGTCGGAGAGACTCGTATTGTAAAAGAGAGAGTAATAGAGCCACCAAAAGTAGGAACCGTAAAACGAGAAATCCGTTATCTAGAGAGAGATATAGTTGAGAGAAAAATCCGTTATCCAGAGTATCCAGTAGAAATCTTTGTAGCCGATGAGAGTTTTGTTGAAGAGGAAAATCAAGAGAAAAATCCAATCGTTGAAAAATTCGTAGAGAGAAAAATTGTTATCGAAAATCCAGAAGTTGAAATTTGTATTGTTGAAGAGTCTGAAACTAAAAATCCTGTAGAGAGAGAAAATTTTGCTGTCAAGAAAAATCCAGAAAATTTTGTTATCAAGAAGAATCCTGAGAACCGTTGCGTTGAGAAAAATCCAGAGAATTGTTGTATCGAGAAAAATCCAGAGAATTTTGTTGCCGAGAAAACCTTTGAGGAAAATCCAGAAAATCGTTGCATCGAGGAAAATCCTGAGAATCATTGTATTGAGAAAAATCCTGAGAGTTTTGTTGAGAAAAATCCTGTAGTCGAAAATTTTGTTGAAAAGAATCCCGTGAGTTTTGTTGTCGAGAACAGTGAGATCGAGAATCCAGAGATTAGAAATCCCGTGATCGAGAATCCAGAGATTAGAAATCCCGTGATCGAGAATCCAGAGATTAGAAATCCCGTGATCGAGAATTCGGAGATTAGAAATCCGGAAATCGAGAATCCTGTGTTTGGGAGTTTTGTTGAAAATTTTGTCAATTCCAATTCGGAAGATCCCGTAAGGAATGTTTTGAGAAACAATAGAGCAGTAGCCGAGAGTTTTGATGTAAGAAGTCCAATAGAGAATCCAGTAGTAGGAACCAGTTGTTCAGTAGGTAGATGTAAATGTGGCAAAAATCAGGGTTTTATCGGAGATAACGATATTTCGATAATGAGAAACCGAAACGAAGATTTTATTTTTGAGAAAAATGCTAGCGGTGGTATAGTACTAGACGCTAGTGTATCCGATAGATATTTTGTAGAGAACGGTCCAGATAAAAACGTTTATGTGTCCGACAACCAGATTAGAAATGTGACAATAGAGAAAGATATTCCGAATCCAAGATTAGTGTGGTGTAAAAATCCGGCGGTATACACTCAGAGAAGAGCCGCGGATTATCTGCCAATATATAGTGTCGAAACCCAGTCAGAAAACAAGAATAAAGAAAAGAAAAATAGTGAGAAAAGGAAAAAGTCTCTACCGCGTTATGACCAGAGATTTATTTCGTTCGTTTTGTATGTTTTGTTATTTCTTTTTCGTTCCGGCAATACCGCAGTAAATTCTTTAAATAGCGGAGAAAGTCGAAACGTTAGTGGAGTCCGAGAGAACTCCGTGTATACCTGCGCCGAGGGTTCGAGTCTTGCGAAAAGGGCTACCTCGGCTCATGAGTACTTAGAGCCATTAATAGCTGAGAGATTTCTTGTAGATTGCGATTGTTTTTCTTTTGGGGCTACAATGTCGAATGACAATAGAAGTGAAAGAGTAATAGATTTGTTGAGATTAGAGCATTTGGATGAAATAGAGACAGATTCGATTAAAAAGATGATAGCAAAAACCGCCGATAGATTTCATTTGCCCGGTGAGCCATTAGCCGCCACCGACGTAGTAACGCACAGAATCCATACTACAGATGAATTTCCCGTGAATTCGAAACAGTATAGATTCCCCGAAGTCCATAAAGAGGAAATTAGAAAACAGATAGACGAATTTTTAGCAGCCGGATTCATTCGTGAATCATCATCTCCGTATAATACACCTTTATGGGTGGTACCGAAAAAACTCGATTCAAAAGGAAATAGAAAGTGGAGAGTAGTTCTCGATTTCAGAGCGCTGAACGAGAAAACAATAAGCGATGCGTACCCTTTGCCGAATATAGTGGATATTTTAGATCAACTCGGAGGAGCTCGTTATTTCTCAGTGTTTGACCTGGCCTCCGGGTTCTACCAGATTAAAATGCACCCCGATGATTGTCATAAAACAGCGTTTACGACACCCTACGGTCATTACGAGTACGTACGAATGCCGATGGGACTCAAAAATGCACCTCCGACGTTCCAAAGAGCGATGGATTTGGTGTTATCAGGGTTGCAGGGTCGCGAAATGTTTGTATATCTCGACGATATAGTCATTTACGCGAAAACTCTCGAGGAACATAACGAAAAATGTGAAAGGTTGTTCGATCGACTAAGAAAGGCTAACATGACTTTACAACCGGATAAATGTGAATTTTTGAAACGCGAAGTAGCTTATCTTGGTCATGTTATCAGTGGAGATGGTTTGAAACTCGATCCGAAAAAAGTATTTGCCGTAAGAGAATTTCCAAGACCAAAGAATGTAAAAGGAATCCGTCAGTTTTTGGGATTAACAGGATATTATCATAGATTCATTGAAGGTTATTCGAAGTTGGCAAAGCCATTGACTAACCTCTTAAGAGACGATGTTCCTTTTGTATGGGGAAATAGTCCAGAAGAAAGCTTTAACGAATTAAAAGAAAGACTTTGCACCGAACCAGTTTTAATTTTTCCAGATTTTTCAAAACCATTTATAGTCACAACAGATGCGTCCGGTTACGCAATCGGAGGTATTTTGTCTCAAGGAATAATAGGAAAAGATAAACCCGTAGCATACGCTTCACGTACTTTGAAGGATCCAGAAACTCGATATGATACTTACGAAAAAGAAGCCTTAGCGATTGTATACAGCGTTTTACATTTTCGACCGTATCTTTATGGTAGAAAATTCACCTTGGTTACCGATCATAAGCCTTTGATTTGGTTCAAGAACTGTAAAGACGGTAATGCACGCGTCCTTCGTTGGAGACTGAAGTTGTCCGAATACGAATACGACATTGTGTATAAAACAGGGAGAAGAAACGTGAACGCCGACGCATTGTCAAGAAATCCTGTCGAGACGCACTCTAACGAGAGCAACGAAGAGATTTTCGTGACATGCGAGGATTACGGCGATTCCCTAACCACCCACGAAATATTGCGTTTACTCGAAAATACCGATATAGAAACCGATGGAGAGAGCGATGAAGAATTTCCATATGAAGAGGATTACGAAAAGCTATGGAGAGAGTCACTGACCCCTATACAGCTGCTCGAGGCCGACCGAAAGGACGATCCGAGTGAGTCAATGGGCCAGTCGACTGACCCTTTAGCCGAGCGTAAACTCAGGTCAACGAAAGACCCTTCGTATATTATAGGAATAACAAGGAATCAAGCTAAACAACAACAAAAGGAAATTTTACAGCCTGCCGCTAATCCACCTGCGAAAGAAATTTCGAAACAGGTGGAAGAAACGCCAGCGCGTGTAATTACTCGACGACAAGCGAAAAAACAACAGGAAGAACAATTACAAAGAAAGGGTAAGGTAGATAAACCTCCAATTGAAGAACCACTCCCGAAGAAAAAACCAACAAAGAAGAAAAATCAATCGAAGATTATTTCAAGGAAGAATCCACCAAGGATGAAACAACAATCGAAGAGAATAGATCCAATCGAATCCGAAGATTCTGCATCCGAGGAGGATGAGAATCAGGTAGGTCCAAGTTATCGAGAAGAACCAATGGAAGATCCACCAGACGAAGATTTCGAGGATTTGCATGACGAAAATTGCGAAAATCCGAGAGATAAAGATTACGATCCACGAGACGATATATCAGAAGAAGATATACCACGAGAAGAGATACCACGAGAAGATTTTATCCTCGATGAAGATCAAAACTCCGATAACGAAGAAAATTACCAACCAAAGGAAAGTACACCACAGAGAATGGAATCCGATGAGGAAAATGAGAATTCTGATGAAGAGATAGAAAGCGATAATGAATTGGATGAAGACGATTTGCCGTTAGAGGAACGTCTTCGAGTAGAAAACGAAGAGAAAACACTTTCGAGAAATATCATTGAGTCGCGAGATCTCTTTTTCATACGAAAAGATACTCTCGCGTATTTCGTCAAAACAAACGGAGCACCCTTCGACCTCGGATCCCGAAAACTCGTTGAGCGCAGAGAGTTGCCATACTTCCCTGATCTCGTACTTGGCGAAGCCAGTGCGGTGAAGCGAGGGAACAGGTACCATATAGCTCTACCTGTCAGTGACGAGTGCGGAGAGGGTTTGTCGGGAACGTTAGCTCAAATTAATAGCTCGATTATTAGCCTTCGAAATACAATGGAGTCTTTAAATATTCCGAGTGTCAGTATAGCCAAAACAGAGAAAGTAGGTAACGTAGTTTGGGACGAAATAGCTTCAAAATTACGATCTGGATTTAAAGGGAGCGCGATAAAAGTAATAGTTTGTCATGGGATAATTCGGTATCCGAAGAAAGAAGAGAGGCACGATATTATGCGTGAGATGCATAGCTCAGCTGTGGGAGGCCACCGAGGAGTTAGCAAAACGTATAATCGCGTGCGACAACACTTCTTTTGGGAGAAAATGAAAACCGATATTCAACAATTCATTCAACAATGTTTGCCGTGTCAATTAAAGAAATGCGATAGATTCAAAACAAAACAGCCAATGTTAATAACAGATACACCGGGAACAGCTTTCGAGAAAATAGCAATGGATATAGTCGGTCCGATACCGAAAACAAAAAGGCTTAACGAGTATATTTTGACAATCCAAGATCAATTCACAAAGTTTTGCATCGCGATTCCTTTGTCAAACGCAATGGCCGTAACAGTGGCTGACGCGTTCGTAAAACATTTTATTTGTATTTTCGGATCTCCTAAGGCAGTATTGACAGATCAAGGCAGTAATTTTCTGAGCGGATTAATGAGACGATTAGCGAAAAGATTTCGTATCAAGAAGTTGCGTACAACTGCGTTTCATCCACAGTCCAACGGATCACTCGAAAGATCTCACCATGCTCTAGGAGAATACTTGAAGCAATATAATGGTCGAGAGTTCGAGTGGGACGAATGGGTGGAATTGGCGATTTTTAATTACAACACCAGCGTCCATGAAGGAACCAAACATACACCGTACGAACTTGTCTTTGGAAGATTAGCAAGAACACCATCAAGCGAAGAAATCCATCCCGAGGATCGACTACAAACATATAACAATTATCTCGTTAAAATAATAACTCAAATGCATGAAATTCGAGCTATTGCACGTGAAAATTTAATAGGAGCGAAGGAGAAGTCGAAACTTCTCTACGATCGGAAAATAAATCCGAAGAGCTTTCAAGTTGGAGAATACGTATTTTTAAAGAAAGGCCCTAAGCCAAAAAAGCTCGAAGATAATTATACAGGGCCGCATGAGGTAGTAGAGGTGATGGGGGACCACAACGTCCGCATTAGAATCAAAAGGAAAACCCAGGTAGTGCACGCCGATCGACTGCGAATATCGCATACCCCCCCATAGAAGAAAACCTTTTATTTATAAAGAGTCTTCGAATTACAGCGAGAAAAAAATGGCAGCCCAACAGACGTCGCTTACTCACCTTCGGGAGTTTCTAATGTTGAATGGATTAGAGGCTACGTATACCCTTCTCCGGGAAAAGGAGGAGGGAAGGTGCAATTCCGCCTCCTACATGGTGGAGGTGGAAGATTGCATGGCAATCGGGTATGGGGACGACGAAGAGGACGCGAAGGAAGCCGCCGCCAAAAACTTGATGGAAATTATCCTGGAGACTGACAGCGACGATCCGATCCCTATCAACATCGTCCACCCCTTGACCCCTGTTACCCCCGACTCCCCCATGATAGTAGAGGAAGAAAGTTCCGACGATGAAGAGGATGTCCGTATCCTTGAACTCGAGCGCGATCTTGAAGACGACCCTTTGGTCAGCCTAGAACGGCTGCACACAAGGGCCGTCCAACTGACCGCTCCGACAGAGGAACAAGTCGAGGAACTTTGCGATTATTTCGTGAGGTTAATGGGCTTGGCTGGAATTCAAGTCACCCGTGATATGGAAGTCACCGTAACGGGTGACTACAGTACGGCATGGTTGATGAATAGTGTACCGGAGTTCTATTTAACCATAATATATCATGATAAGACCCTGGTCGAATTACACATGCTAATGGTGCCGATTCAACATTTCATGGCATGCGTAAGGATCAGGGCATGGGAAGGTACTGACTCCGAGAGTGACTAAACATGTCCTCTCGGATACCTGTCCCATGGAAAAGGACATATTATAAGTGTAAATATATATATTGTATTATATTGAAAATAGATAGGATTAGTTAAATTTTTCGTTAGCGTTTTTATTTTCTCTATATATTGGAATAGGTTAATTGAATTTTCCATTTTTCGTTTTTTTAAATTTTCTTTTATATATTGGAATAGATTAGTTGTATCTTTTCATTCTCTTATTTTTGATAATTAGATTTTCTTTTATATATATTGGAATAGGCTTAGTTAAAATCATTTTTTTTTCTTTCCTTTTCTATATTGTGTTTTTATTATTAGATTGTATATTGGAGAAAGGGAGAAAAAGGAAAAAAGGTTTAAATTAAAAACAATTTATTCAAAGAAAAAAATTTAGTTCGAGTTTTATTTTAATTTTCAGCTGCGAAAGAAAAAAAAACTATAGAAAATATGGAGCGACCCCATCCGGAGGAATTCCTACGGGAATATATGCAGAGGCGTAAGATAAGACCTCACTTCAAGTATATGTTTCGTAACGATTGGATTTGTCAGGTGACCTGCGGGCCATACCAATCCTATGGAAATGGTAAATCCAAGGATCATGCCAAAGCGTTAGGCATATTTCGTATGTGGGAAAATCTGCGAAGAACCCTTGTGTTCCCCTGGATTGAACAACAAGTAGACGCCGGAATAGGAACAGAATGTAACAAGGAAAACGTTTTGGGAGTATTAGAAAGTATAGCGCACCAGGTAAAGCGCCATAGAGCCTCCTGGAGCGAGGGTCATTCGCTAGTCTTCAGGGATGAACTTGACCGATTATTAGAATCGCAACGGATAGAATTGACAGAACGTCATGTAGTATATAAAACAAAAAGCCTGATGTTTTGGGAATTAAACACGATACCTATTATCGTGCATGTATCCGGTGGTATATTGCGAAGTGAGCTTCGTTATACCCTTCTTCTTTCTATCATCGAGACATGTAAAGAGCGTATGAAGAAAGTGGGAGTATTATCGATAATAAATTAGTAATCTTAATTATTAGTTGCATGCTTATGTTAAGTAAGAAAAAAAAAAGAGAGAAATTTTAGGAAAAAAAACCGTTTGTTTAAAGCAAAATGGACGGAGGAAGTCAACCAGGAGAACCTCATCCCCATCCAATGGCGAGACTACAAGCATATTTAAGAGCAAGATCGATAGAAGCGCACATTAAGTGCTCGCGTATCTCACAAACAAGGTGGGATTGCCGCTTGACTTGTGGTCCGTATTTAACACACGGAGATGGACGGACCAGGGCAAAATCAATATATTTTGCTGCGAAAAAGATGTTAGGATTATTAGCAGAAATAAGAAGTTTCCCGTGGCTAGAGCAGGACCTAGGGCGTATAGAAAAAAGAGTACGAGGGTGTCGCTATTGGTGGAACAGCTCCAGCGTCACTCTCCTCCAGGAAGAGTTGACCTGCCTCCTACGATCGCAAGGAGCAGGAATCCGTGAGAGTATTTACCCCGGTCGAGAGGAAACTTTGATCGTATGGGAGATAACCGCGAATCCGAGGATAATTCAGGCAGCGTCCGGACAGACGTTTAATCGAATTAAATACGATCTGCTCCTTGAGACCATCGATAGTTTGAGAACGCGACTAGATTTGATTGAGATGAGTGAATGTATAGTTATTTAAGTATCCTTTATAAAAAAAAAAAAGAGGAAAAAATCCAAAGAAAAAAATATATATGCATACGCTAATTAATAGCTGAAATAGAAAAAGATTTAAGTTTCAAAGTTTATTTTTTTTTTATCAGTAAAAGTATATTCAGTAGTTTTGAAAAGTTATATTTTTGTATTTTTCTATTAAAAAGTATGTTTGATAAGTTGAAAGATTTATAATAATCTATTTTTATATTAAAGTTTATAAATAATAAGTTTCAAAAAGTTTATAATAGTAGAAATAGTCTGTTTATATTGATAGTTTTGGAAAAATATATATATTATTAAAGTTAGAATATTTAAGTAGCAAACTTCCTCGTCTACGAAAAGGGTAGTTAAGGGGGGGGGGGGGGCTTTGCATTTAAGTATTGTCTGTATACAGGAAGAAAAAAAAATGCATCTCCATCTGCTGACGCCATTGATATTCATGTGGATATGGATATGGAATGGACCACCGATCGTAAGCAGCCTATTGGGATACGAGTGTGGAGGGATGGCCTCAAACATCACCACACTATCACTTTTGGATGTGGACGAATGCGATATTCCACCGCCTATCTTGAACGTGACAACCGAACGAATCCAGTTTCTTCAAATTAACGAATATGCAACTGTACATGTGCGACAATGCAAGATCGAGGTTCGTCGAACGGTTCTTCGATGCGGGATGCATTCGCACGTCAGTAACGTGGATGGTGGAAAGGCATCATACATAAAGGAAATATCACGCGAAGCCTGCGAGCGAGTCCAGATGTACGGTACATTTCAGGTAGATCAGGTACAATTCGCCGGGGCTCAACCGAACCACACTCAAGCCTTCCCGGCAACGTTGATCGGCTGGGTAGGAAACGATGGCTCGTGTGAAGGTGTTTCATACACAGACCCTTTCGGTAGCTGGAGTTCAGTTTATGTGCTCGCGGATATAATAGTGACCCTTCGAGATTACCGTGCGCGAGTTGGAATAAAAAACAATATAGTTTATTTGAACTCAGGTATGAGATGTGAACTAAGCAAAGGACAGTGCGCGGATATCGAAAGTGGACCAACGTTTTGGGATCCGATTCCCTTGGACAAATGTGGAGACAAACAATATAGTGTTTTGTACGAAGGTATGGCGCAGCGAAGTATAAATCAAGACTCCGGAGTTTTGTATTCGCTGACCGCGTCGGACATTACCTTCGCGCTTACCACTCTCCCTCCGATAACAGTGTGTGGACAAGTGTTAATACGAACGGAACATCCGCGTCTCCTGATACACGAAGTGAGAGGAGAACAAGGATTCGTGAGTGCCACTCGATTGGACGTTACTAATATGGACATTTTCGCGTACGTAAATTCAAAATTCGTGTATGTGGAACGACATATCAAAACCGAAATTCAACAACTTTATCACGACGTTATGAACCACAAGTGTAGTTTGGAGAGAGAAATGCTGAAAAATCGATTGGCAATAGCAACTCAATCTCCGGATGAATTTGCATATCAATTGATGAAAGGACCAGGATATATGGCTGTAATCTCGGGAGAGGTAGTACACGTAGTAAAATGTGTACCGGTCGAAGTTCGAGTACAACACCTGCAGGAGTGTTACACGCAACTACCGGTAGTCGTCGGAAACGAGACACAATTCCTGTCACCACGAACCCACGTGTTGATGAAAAGAGGAATGCAAATAAATTGCAATCGTCTCGTACCAACAATGTATATGATCGAAGGAGAATGGTTCGGACTAACACCTGGGCCAGTTCGAGTAATCCCTCCGGAAACAATGAAACCAATGACTAAACCAACATGGAGATACCGAAACACACAGTCTTTGGCCACCAGTGGAATATATACAGCCGTTGACCTCGACCAGCTAAGGGATCATGTGATGTTCCCCGCTGAGCAACCAGCCGTACTCAACACCATGGAAAGAGGACTGTTGGGTAAACCAGTGGTTTCGCAAGGAGGATCAATTGCGAATCTTTTGCAAGGACCGGAATTTAACAAACTTATGGAATCTGCGTGGAATAAAGCATGGGCAAAGTTCGTCTCCTTTGGACACATTAGTGCGGGAGTGATCGGTGTGATAATGCTAATCCGCGGAATTAAACTTTTGATAGACACTATCATACATGGATATGCTCTGCATACCGTGTATGGATGGTCATTGTATCTGGTAGGAGCAATATGGGACTCAGTTACAAATCTATTGTTGCATCTTAAACGAGGTGTAATAGAGAAACCCCCTTCGCAGGTAGTGACCATGAACGTTGCAAGTGAGTCTGTACATCTGCCTATTGAGCAGGTACCTCCACGACAAGACAATGAAACAAATAATAGTAGCTCCAGTGCACCTGTGAGTTCGGCGCCAACAAACATTATGGTTCCAGCCGCACGGTCCGACACTTCGGCAACTATCTCACTTTATCCGAATCTCGGAAGAATGGGTTAAAAGATCGCGCTATAATCAGCAGCGACACAAAATATTTCAAAAGAATAATTTTTTTTATTTTCGTTTTGTTGCTCGTGCAAGTGCATGTGCATGGTAATCCATAAGGGAAACCATGAACCTTAAGATCACAAACAAAATTTTATTTTCATTTTTTCTTTGATTTTTCAAAATTAAAGTCAACATGGTGCCGTATGGATCCGATGTTATCACGCTGACGATTGAATTGAATCAATCATGGCCGCAGGGAGCGCCAGCCGGAATCGAAGAAGAGATTGAGTATTGGTATACCCCGGAAGGATTGTTCGTACCGCCGGAGTGGAGACTCCTTTCTAACCACGTGGTTCGCTCGTGGGTGAGGGCCCTAAAGGAGGCCCGACGCTTACAACTGGGCGGCCATATCTACGAGATAAAGGCGGACACCGCAGTGCCTGTAGGCCAGAGGCCTGACCGCATTCTTTATGAAAATGCGGAAAATGAGTTTGAATCCGAGGATGACGACGATGGGTTCGAGGAATAACACGCTTCAACCCTTCGTTCATAACAATATATATATATCCTTAATTTTTTTGTTTGTATTGTTAAAAACATTAATTTTCTATTTTTGAAAAGGGCACGCTATATAAGTGCCCTCCATATATATATATCTCTCTATTATTCTTCCTATAATCTTAATAATAATCAAAATAGATATATCTAGGTTAAAATATCAAAATAATATTGTAGCCCTTAAGGCAAATTATTTTGATTATTTTAAAATAAAATCATTTTTCATTTTTCAAAAAAAATATATACTCTCTAAATTTTGTAGTAGTTTAGAAGCACGACAGTTTAGCATGTTTAAATTCAGTAGAGTCGAAAACCTTTTGTCACCTAATAGTAATCCTATTTTCCAATCCTATCCGAATAAATCCTTATGATTTATCTGATCATATTTTTCACCTATAGAAAATCATTTTGCATCCCATAGAATTATATCTTTATATCGAGTCTTTGCCGGGATACTCTGGTATCCCCAGTATTTAAATCATCATATCAGCGAATCCACAACAGTGAAGGAAGAAACCAAAGAAGAAGTTGTCCAAATCAAAATCTAACAGCAGCATCTGGAAGAAGCATCATCCACAACCAACGTCGAAACAAGGCACGTTACTTCCGATCGATTATATTCAACCATCAAGAATCAACAGATTGTATCTCGCATATATTTCATATTGTTTCAGAAATCTCGAGATTTCAGCATCCTGGACGAGCTGACCCAAAAAGTACTGTATCATTTTGTGGCCTCTGCCGAGGACGATCGTCGTTCTTCGAAGCGACTCTCGTTTTCCGGGGGAGGTGTTACGTCACGCACTTTTCGAGAACTCTTATTCGCGAACTTGCGCTGCTCTTCGATCGCACCGAGAGAAGCTGCACGCGTACACTCGCGAGGAAACGGAAAGACTGAGGGAAATAAAGGAAAAAAGGAAAAAGGGAGAGGATCGCTGTGCGTGAGAAGCGTAGACAGAGAACCGTTGACCAGAAACTATTTAACAAACTTTCGAAAGCGATTTTGTCGAGACGAAGTCGTAAAATAATTCTGTCATCGGAGACACGAGAAAAAAATCAACATCTTCAATGGGACTTGAGTTACTCGAGAATTCCAAAGGCATAACACCACGGCTCGATCACCCAAGATGAGCACGTGGCCCCGACACCACGCTGTAAAGAAAAGTCACCAATACCAGTAAGAAACGCCGGCTCATGTACCTGGGCCAGCCGCCATCGAAGGGATTTGACTGTTGCTAAGCCGGCAGGTCTCTGTTTGCCGAAACCTACCAACACCACTAAGCGTCGAGGCTCATAGACACGAGCGCTCGATGTAGCCGAAATACACCAACACCATGACGCATCGAGACTCACGGATACGAGCTCTCGGTGACTTCAAACCTCACCAACACTACGACGCAGCGAGGCTCACAGACGCGAGCGCTCTATGACTCCGAAGACGACCAACACCTCGAGCGACGATACCGACAGCTTCCTTCTAACCACTATGCATAGGGCCCAGTGGGTTAGAAAAACTTCCGATTTCCTCCAACGAGTGCAGCACCTCTCGGGCATCGTTTACAGCCACCCCCGCGAACAATGGGAGATTTCCAATAGTCGCGAATTTGATAATTAGACGATTTCCAATAGAATCACGCATGCGTATGAACATTGGGTCAGGTCGTCAACAATATTACAACTTTGTAATCATATTTTTTATGTATTTTTCACGTATTTCCCCGGTTATATTTTATAGCTAGGGGTAGGTCAGGTATTTGCGCGTTACTCAGGTAACCATCATAAACCCTTCTGGTCTTTTCCCATCATAAAAAGTAAATCCGTAAAAACAACGAGTTAAAATATTTCTGCCTTTAGCAATATCTCTCATTACTCAGAGACTAAACATTTAAATGAAAAATATCTTGCAAATCGATATTGCTTCAAAGATAAATAGTTCAATTTACGATCTTAACCAGCGACGAAAGAAGAATATCGGGTTACATAGGAAATGTTATTTTCAACAACTACCTCCGAGAAGTTTCTTCTAAACATTTGGATGGAATAAATAAAGATAAGTGGTGCTCGTTCGAAGAAGCGATTCTATTCAGCTCGCCGATTTGTCACAGTTCTTAGAAAGAAAAAAAAGAGAAGACTCCGTGCTGGGAGAGAACAGAGGATTGCACGTCGTTGCTATGTCGCCACGACGGAGAAAGCCTCTGTACCAGCATACTCTTTAGGTAGGATAGAAGGAGAAGCGACCACGTGAGCGTGGCTGGTACGAACAAGGGAAGTCAAGAGCCACCCCGAAGGGGAGGTAGCGCTGTTGGCTAGCTCGCGGGCCAGCTACGGTACACGTGATCGTACCGAGAGAGTAGGGGAAGGGTGAGCCACCCGCGCAATGCATAGAACGTACGAGAAGGCCCACCACTCATCGATAGCCGAACTTTTCTCAACCAATAGGAACAGAGCCATAAAAATCAAGAGACAAATGCAATTCTTAGCCAAGAGTAGGGATGAAGAAAGAGAGAATAACCGAATAATAATTATTAACAATCGTTAATAATAACCATTTTTTTCATGATTTACAATAGCCAAATGTCACAATTATCGTAAAAGTTTAACCCGAAATTTGTTAATTTGACAAATGGAAAGGTTAAACAAATTAATTAATTAAGTTAATTAATTCATCATTTTATATTGAAAGCCGACGAAAAACCATTAAGAATGAATACCAGAACACCCTGGTAGTTATGAAATTTATATCAAATTTAAATTCAATTTAATTAGATCTGTCAAATCGATATCGATCGATATTTCACATATTATAGTAAAAACCGAATGAGAATGCATGTAATAGAGTGAAGAATGAGAGCGAAATATCAATAGAGTTCATTTTTAATATTTTTGGATTTGATAATTAATTAATTCTTTATCAAGAAAATTTTCCTTTTATCAAGTATTAAAATTCGTAATTTTCCACTTAAAAAGGTGATTCAAATTCGAGACACTTCCAAAATAAATAAAAAGAATAAATCGCTAATTAACAAATCCAAAATCGATCTGAAAATAGTTAATTAGACTAATTATAAGAAATCGACAGCCGATAGAAAGAGAACAAGGGAGGCGTGGAAAATCACGCCTCGACCAAAAAGTTGCCCCTTCCACCGCGGTCTATGTCAAGCCTATTTAAACTGCGCCCTTTACGGAGGGCCATGCTCATTACTCCTCCGAAAATCATCGACAACGTGACTCTGCTCGTGACAGTTTTGTTTTACTTTGAATCTTTGTTAAAAGACTTTGAAATTTTTCAAGTCTTGCTCTCCGTTGTGAATTGTTTGTGTGAAATTGTACCAAGTTTTGTTTGACTATTAACTTCAATTGAAGTTAATAGAATAAAAACTCAGTGTTTCAAATTTTGTGTTTCGTTCGTGAAAAATCCTTCGACCGCTCGGCATTTACTTGAAGCCGAGGGTATCGACCAGCGATCCACCGACGACCACCACCAGCAACCTCTTCATAACTCCTGTTCGCCGGATCCTATTTTTCTTCGGTAAGTTTTATTTTTCCTAAGTTTGTGATTTTTCCCCTCAACCCTTCCACTTTAGTGAAAAGTTTAAGAGATGTACGCATCTCAGATCATTATCGCCCTTCTGGCAATTATCGTGATTGTATTAACGTTTATTCTCTTGTGCGGAATCTCCATTAAAATCACCGTTAATATCCGCGATTCGAGAGTCACTCGTGAAACCCCTGTAGTACACTCGGGTGTACGAATCTATCCAGTGTCTACCGTGCGTCGAGTTCCTCATACCAACCCGCGAGTTTAGTTAAATTTTCAATATCACGATGAACTCCCCTTTGATTGTCGTTGTTTCCTCCTCAGTTGTTTTCTTGTAATTTCTGTAATAGTTGCAATAATTTTGTATCTCCGCGCTTACCGTTCCGTTACCCCGCAAGAAGTCGTTACAGCACCAAGTGCTCCCCTTGAATATTTTTGCCCGTATTGTTGCGATACCCATCCTATTAGTGAAACCGTTTAAACCTCCCCTTTGACAACATTTCGCGAATGAACTCTAGCCTCTTCCCGAGCAATTTTCCGCAAGGTTAGGCTCTAAACGAGGCATCCGCGAATCGTAGCCGCTTCGATAACGCGTAAATGGATTAAGTTCCTTGACCGAGATGAGGCCGGCTCCTCACGTAAACTCACGATTCGCGACATAACACTTTATATCACAAAAGCGAACACGACGCGAGAAAAAAAACTTGCTATCGATTCGAGCGGAATTTTTACATCGTCTAATGTACGTCGCTGTCGAACAGTATTTTTTTTTATATCGCAAGAAGTGTCGACACGTCGAAGATACATTAGAAAATTATGCGCACAACGGATCTCTTAATAGAGAAAGAAAGTCCTAGAGGAGAGTCTTAGAGGAAGAAAGTCCGAGAGTTCTTTCTCGTTTTGAAAGAATTAATTTACGAACCGTCGTCGCGTATAACACGTGCTGGAACAACGCGGTATGCGAACTGCGATTTTTCGCATGTATCCTTCCGAAGCACAACAAAGTACGGCGTTCACGCGGCTCTGAGAGTCCACGAAGAAAACTGCTTTGTTTCACCTAATGCGTCCGTTTATCGTCGATCAAGTTACGTCGGTTTTTTCTTTAGGAAAATATTATAAGCTACAAAATAAGCTATTGGGAGATCTCTACAACTCACGTTGTTTCGAGTAGTTTTTTTTTTCAACTCTAGGATGAATGCCGAAGATCCCACAAGACAGAAACGCCGATGACGTACATCAATGCTCAGTTTCAGAGCATTTTTCAGTCTGTAAGTCAACGATACTCGGAGATGGTAACTCGTCATTCGCATTAGATATGCAACCCAAAAATCAATATTAATTTAAAGACCATTAAGGTGCATGTAACCGATCGTTACTCGGAGATAAAGATATGTACCTCATTCAGGGGTTATTTTTCCATTCAGCAATGAAATCCAAAAATTCAAAGTTATCTAAAAGTCAAGCCTAAAAATCGTATGCCGCTAAAAAGTTGAGACCAAAAATCTTAGGCTACTTAAAAGTCGAGCCTATATATTTTGCTCTACTTGAAAGCCGAGCCCAAAAATCGTAGACTACTTAAAAGTCGAGTCCAAAAATCGTTGATTACTAAACAGCCGATCACATAAATCATAGCCTTTTCGATGGTCGAGCCCAGAAATCGTAGACCTCTAAAAAACCGAGCCCATAAATCATATGCAATAAAAAGTTGTGCCCATAAATCATGGTTTACTAAAAAGTCCAGCCCAGAAATCGTACTCCATTAAATCGTGAAACCTATAAATCTTAGGCTACTCAAAAGTCGAGCCCATAAATCGTATGCTATAATAAGTTGAGCCTAAAAATCGTTGGCCGCTAAAAAGTCGAGCACATAAATCGTATGCTATACAAAGTTGAGCCCAAAAATCTTAGTTTACTTGAAAGCCGAGCCCATAAATCGTAGGCCACTAAAATTTTAAGCCCATAAATCGTAGTCTACTTAAAAGTCGAGCCTAAAAATCGTAAGCCACTAAAAAATCGAGCCCATAAATTGTAGTCTACTAAAAAGCCAAGTCCAGAAATCGTTAATTACTAAAAAGCGGAGCCGATAAACCATAGCTTTCTGGATAGTCAATCCCAGAAATCGGAGACTTCTAAAAAACCGAGTCCATAAATCATATGCGATAAAAAGTTGTGCCCATAAATCATGGTTTACTAAAAAGTCCAGCCTAGAAATCGTACTCTATTAAATCGTGAAGCCTATAAATCTTAGGCTACTTACAAGTCCAGCCCATAAATCGTATGCTATAATATGTTGAGCCTAAAAATCGTTGGCAGCTAAAAAGTCGAGCACATAAATCCTATGCTATACAAAGTTGAGCCCAAAAATCTTAGTTTACTTGAAAGCCGAGCCCATAAATCGTAGGCCACTGAAATGTCAAGCCCATAGATCGTAGTCTACTTAAAAATCGAACCTAAAAATCGTAAGCCACTAAAAAATCGAGGCCATAAATTGTAGTCTACTAAACAGCCAAGTCCAGAAATCCTTAATTACTAAAAAGCCGAGCACATAAATCATAGCTTTCTGGATAGTCAAGTCCAGAAATCGTTAATTACTAAAAAGCGGAGCCGATAAACCATAGCTTTCTGGATAGTCAATCCCAGAAATCGGAGACTTCTAAAAAACCGAGTCCATAAATCATATGCGATAAAAAGTTGTGCCCATAAATCATGGTTTACTAAAAAGTCCAGCCTAGAAATCGTACTCTATTAAATCGTGAAGCCTATAAATCTTAGGCTACTTACAAGTCCAGCCCATAAATCGTATGCTATAATATGTTGAGCCTAAAAATCGTTGGCAGCTAAAAAGTCGAGCACATAAATCCTATGCTATACAAAGTTGAGCCCAAAAATCTTAGTTTACTTGAAAGCCGAGCCCATAAATCGTAGGCCACTGAAATGTCAAGCCCATAGATCGTAGTCTACTTAAAAATCGAACCTAAAAATCGTAAGCCACTAAAAAATCGAGGCCATAAATTGTAGTCTACTAAACAGCCATGTCCAGAAATCCTTAATTACTAAAAAGCCGAGCACATAAATCATAGCTTTCTGGATAGTCAAGACCAGAAATCCTTCATTACTAAAAAGCCGAGCCCATAAATCATAGCTTTCTGGATAGTCAAGCCCAGAAATCGGAGATTTCTAAAAAACCGAGCCCATAAATCATATGCGATAAAAAGTTGTGCCCGTAAATCATGGTTTACTAAAAATTCCAGCCCAGAAATCGTACTCCATTGAATCGTGAAGCCTATAAATCTTCGGCTACTTACAAGTCGAGCCCATAAATCGTATGCTATAATAAGTTGAGCCTAAAAATCGTTGGCCGCTAAAAAGTCGAGCCCATAAATCGTACGCTATACAAAGTTGAGCCCATAAAGCTTACTCTACTTGAAAGCCCAGCCCACAAATCGTAGGCCACTAAAATTTTAAGCCCATAAATCGTAGTCTACTTAAAAGTCGAGCCTAAAAATCGTAAGCCACTAAAAAATCGAGCCCATAAATTGTAGTCTACTAAAAAGCCAAATCCAGAAATCGTTAATTACTAAAAAGCCGAGCCGATAAACCATAGCTTTCTGGATAGTCAAACCCAGAAATCAGAGACTTCTAAAAAAGGGAGCCCATAAATCATATCCGATAAAAAGTTGTGCCCATAAATCATGGTTTACTAAAAAGTCCAGCCTAGAAATCGAACTCTATTAAATCGTGAAGCCTATAAATCTTACGCTACTTAAAATTCGAGCCCATAAATCGTACGCTGTACAAAGTTGAGCCCAAAAATCTTAGTCTACTTGAAAGCCGAGCCCATAAATCGTAGGCCACTAAAATGTTAAGCCCATAAATCGTAGTCTACTTAAAAGTCGAGCCTACAAATCGTAAGCCACTAAAAAATCGAGCCCATAAATTGTAGTCTACTAAAAAGTCAAGTCCAGAAATCCTTAATTACTAAAAAGCCGAGCCCATGAATCATAGCTTTCTGGATAGTCAAGCCCAGAAATCGGAGATTTCTTAAAAACCGAGCCCATAAATCATATGCGATAAAAAGTTGTGCCCATAAATCATGGTTTACTAAAAAGTCCAGCCTAGAAATCGTACTCTATTAAATCGTGAAGCCTATAAATCTTAGGCTACTTACAAGTCCAGCCCATAAATCGTATGCTATAATAAGTTGAGCCTAAAAATCGTTGGCCGCTAAAAAGTCGAGCACATAAATCCTATGCTATACAAAGTTGAGCCCAAAAATCTTAGTTTACTTGAAAGCCGAGCCCATAAATCGTAGGCAACTAAAATGTCAAGCCCATAGATCGTAGTCTACTTAAAAATCGAACCTAAAAATCGTAAGCCACTAAAAAATCGAGCCCATAAATTGAAGTCTACTAAACAGCCAAGTCCAGAAATCCTTAATTACTAAAAAGCCGAGCACATAAATCATAGCTTTCTGGATAGTCAAGTCCAGAAATCCTTCATTACTAAAAAGCCGAGCCCATAAATCATATGCGATAAAAAGTTGTGCCCGTAAATCATGGTTTACTAAAAAGTCCAGTCCAGAAATCGTACTCCATTGAATCGTGAAGCCTATAAATCTTCGGCTACTTACAAGTCGAGCCCATAAATCGTATGCTATAATAAGTTGAGCCTAAAAATCGTTGGCCGCTAAAAAGTCGAGCCCATAAATCGTACGCTGTACAAAGTTGAGCCCAAAAATCTTAGTCTACTTGAAAGCCGAGCCCATAAATCGTAGGCCACTAAAATGTTAAGCCCATAAATCGTGTTGTACCGCGGAACCCCTGTACCCGGTACACGGGAATTAGTAATGGTAGTTAGTAGTAGTAGTAGTCATAGATGGGAAATAAAACTCTACAAAGAGGAAAGTGGAATATAAATACGAGTAAGTAAGTATCGAATTCCTTGCGACATGTGTATTACATATGCACTGACGAGATACAAGGAATTCGAGTCGTATGCGCCTAAGCGTGCCATCGTCGCACCAAACGCATAGTCAGCAGTTTCGCGAGCGAGGCCTCCTCGGCGGGCGTCCGATTGCGAAACTCGTCAAACACCAGAGTCGGCTTTACGCAAATTAAACAAAAGATGATGAAATGAGAGCATCGAGACGATGCCCATCATCAAGGGAATCCGCTGAGTCGAACGCTGCACTTTACGCTCGGTAAAATGTGGGCGCGAGCTCACGGTAAACGATAACCTAAAATATACGAGCTGACATCGATCTCCGTTCATATAAAGGGAACAGAGATCGAGTGTCAGGCAGTTGTTAATCGACTCGTGAACTGTACGTTTGGTCCGGCAAGATCTAAGGTAATAATCTTCTTAACTGATACACGTAGAACTGTGTGAACTGTGTAAACTGTGTAAACTATATGAACTGTGTGAACGCAACGTGTCTGAACTATACAACTGTTCCAAAGGGAAATTGAGGCATACAAACTGTATCTACGTGTAAGACCTTCAACGAATAAAGTATTCTATTGTAATTTACTCTTCGGTTCAATTCTTACTTGGGTTCCAACCCTTAACTGGTATTCCCTATTACATAATTTCGAAGGAGATCTTCGAAACCACGGACTCAGAGTAGCTAACTGGGTTGCGGCGGTATAACAATCGTAGTCTACTTAAAAGTCGAGCCTAAAAATCGTAAGCCACTAAAAAATCGAGCCCATAAATTGTAGTCTACTAAAAAGTCAAGTCCAGAAATCCTTAATTACTAAAAAGCCGAGCCCATGAATCATAGCTTTCTGGATAGTCAAGGCCAGAAATCGGAGATTTCTTAAAACCCGAGCCCATAAATCATATGCGATAAAAAGTTGTGTCCATAAATCATGGTTTACTAAAAAGTCCAGCCTAGAAATCGTACTCTATTAAATCGTGAAGCCTATAAATCTTAGGCTACTTACAAGTCCAGCCCATAAATCGTATGCTATAATAAGTTGAGCCTAAAAATCGTTGGCCGCTAAAAAGTCGAGCACATAAATCCTATGCTAAACAAAGTTAAGCCCAAAAATCTTAGTTTACTTGAAAGCCGAGCCCATAAATCGTAGGCCACTAAAATGTCAAGCCCATAGATCGTAGTCTACTTAAAAATCGAACCTAAAAATCGTAAGCCACTAAAAAATCGAGCCCATAAATTGTAGTCTACTAAACAGCCAAGTCCAGAAATCATTAATTACTAAAAAGCCGAGCACATAAATCATAGCTTTCTGGATAGTCAAGTCCAGAAATCCTTCATTACTAAATAGCCGAGCCCATAAATCATAGCTTTCTGGATAGTCAAGCCCAGAAATCGGAGATTTCTAAAAAACCGAGCCCATAAATCATATGCGATAAAAAGTTGTGCCCGTAAATCATGGTTTACTAAAAAGTCCAGCCCAGAAATCGTACTCCATTGAATCGTGAAGCCTATAAATCTTCGGCTACTTACAAGTCGAGCCCATAAATCGTATGCTATAATAAGTTGAGCCTAAAAATTGTTGGCCGCTAAAAAGTCGAGCCCATAAATCGTACGCTGTACAAAGTTGAGCCCAAAAATCTTAGTCTACTTGAAAGCCGAACCCATAAATCGTAGGCCACTAAAATGTTAAGCCCATAAATCGTAGTCTACTTAAAAGTCGAGCCTAAAAATCGTAAGCCACTAAAAAATCGAGCCCATAAATTGTAGTCTACTAAAAAGTCAAGTCCAGAAATCCTTAATTACTAAAAAGCCGAGCCCATGAATCATAGCTTTCTGGATAGTCAAGGCCAGAAATCGGAGATTTCTTAAAACCCGAGCCCATAAATCATATGCGACAAAAAGTTGTGCCCATAAATCATGGTTTACTAAAAAGTCCAGCCTAGAAATCGTACTCTATTAAATCGTGAAGCCTATAAATCTTAGGCTACTTACAAGTCCAGCCCATAAATCGTATGCTATAATAAGTTGAGCCTAAAAATCGTTGGCCGCTAAAAAGTCGAGCACATAAATCCTATGCTATACAAAGTTAAGCCCAAAAATCTTAGTTTACTTGAAAGCCGAGCCCATAAATCGTAGGCCACTAAAATGTCAAGCCCATAGATCGTAGTCTACTTAAAAATCGAACCTAAAAATCGTAAGCCACTAAAAAATCGAGCCCATAAATTGTAGTCTACTAAACAGCCAAGTCCAGAAATCCTTAATTACTAAAAAGCCGAGCACATAAATCATAGCTTTCTGGATAGTCAAGTCCAGAAATCCTTCATTACTAAATAGCCGAGCCCATAAATCATAGCTTTCTGGATAGTCAAGCCCAGAAATCGGAGATTTCTAAAAAACCGAGCCCATAAATCATATGCGATAAAAAGTTGTGCCCGTAAATCATGGTTTACTAAAAAGTCCAGCCCAGAAATCGTACTCCATTGAATCGTGAAGCCTATAAATCTTCGGCTACTTACAAGTCGAGCCCATAAATCGTATGCTATAATAAGTTGAGCGTAAAAATCGTTGGCCGCTAAAAAGTCGAGCCCATAAATCGTACGCTGTACAAAGTTGCGCCCAAAAATCTTAGTCTTCTTGAAAGCCGAGCCCATAAATCGTAGGCCACTAAAATGTTAAGCCCATAAATCGTAGTCTACTTAAAAGTCGAGCCTAAAAATCGTAAGCCACTAAAAAATCGAGCCCATAAATTGTAGTCTACTAAAAAGCCAAGTCCAGAAATCGTTAATTACTAAAAAGCCGAGCCCATAAACCATAGCTTTCTGGATAGTCAAGCCCAGAAATCAGAGACTTCTAAAAAAGCGAGCCCATAAATCATATCCGACAAAAAGTTGTGCCCATAAATCATGGTTTACTAAAAAGTCCAGCCTAGAAATCGAACTCTATTAAATCGTGAAGCCTAGAAATCTTACGCTACTTAAAATTCGAGCCCATAAATCGTACGCTGTACAAAGTTGAGCCCAAAAATCTTAGTCTACTTGAAAGCCGAGCCCATAAATCGTAGGCCACTAAAATGTCAAGCCCATAGATCGTAGTATACTTAAAAATCGAGCCTAAAAATCGTAAGCCCCTAAAACATCGAGCCCATAAATTGTAGTCTACTAAACAGCCAAGTCCAGAAATCCTTAATTACTACAAAGCCGAGCACATAAATCATAGCTTTCTGGATAGTCAAGTCCAGAAATCCTTCATTACTAAATAGCCGAGCCCATAAATCATAGCTTTCTGGATAGTCAAGCCCAGAAATCGGAGATTTCTAAAAAACCGAGCCCATAAATCATATGCGATAAAAAGTTGTGCCCGTAAATCATGGTTTACTAAAAAGTCCAGCCCAGAAATCGTACTCCATTGAATCGTGAAGCCTATAAATCTTCGGCTACTTACAAGTCGAGCCCATAAATCGTATGCTATAATAAGTTGAGCGTAAAAATCGTTGGCCGCTAAAAAGTCGAGCCCATAAATCGTACGCTGTACAAAGTTGCGCCCAAAAATCTTAGTCTTCTTGAAAGCCGAGCCCATAAATCGTAGGCCACTAAAATGTTAAGCCCATAAATCGTAGTCTACTTAAAAGTCGAGCCTAAAAATCGTAAGCCACTAAAAAATCGAGCCCATAAATTGTAGTCTACTAAAAAGCCAAGTCCAGAAATCGTTAATTACTAAAAAGCCGAGCCCATAAACCATAGCTTTCTGGATAGTCAAGCCCAGAAATCAGAGACTTCTAAAAAAGCGAGCCCATAAATCATATCCGACAAAAAGTTGTGCCCATAAATCATGGTTTACTAAAAAGTCCAGCCTAGAAATCGAACTCTATTAAATCGTGAAGCCTAGAAATCTTACGCTACTTAAAATTCGAGCCCATAAATCGTACGCTGTACAAAGTTGAGCCCAAAAATCTTAGTCTACTTGAAAGCCGAGCCCATAAATCGTAGGCCACTAAAATGTCAAGCCCATAGATCGTAGTATACTTAAAAATCGAGCCTAAAACTCGTAAGCCCCTAAAACATCGAGCCCATAAATTGTAGTCTACTAAACAGCCAAGTCCAGAAATCCTTAATTACTACAAAGCCGAGCACATAAATCATAGCTTTCTGGATAGTCAAGCCCAGAAATCGGAGATTTCTAAAAAACCGAGCCCATAAATCATATGCGATAAAAAGTTGTGCCCGTAAATCATGGTTTACTAAAAAGTCCAGCCCAGAAATCGTACTCCATTGAATCGTGAAGCCTATAAATCTTCGGCTACTTACAAGTCGAGCCCATAAATCGTATGCTATAATAAGTTGAGCCTAAAAATCGTTGGCCGCTAAAAAGTCGAGCCCATAAATCGTACGCTGTACAAAGTTGAGCCCAAAAATCTTAGTCTACTTGAAAGCCGAGCCCATAAATCGTAGGCCACTAAAATGTTAAGCCCATAAATCGTAGTCTACTTAAAAGTCGAGCCTAAAAATCGTAAGCCACTAAAAAATCGAGCCCATAAATTGTAGTCTACTAAAAAGTCAAGTCCAGAAATCCTTAATTACTAAAAAGCCGAGCCCATGAATCATAGCTTTCTGGATAGTCAAGCCCAGAAATCGGAGATTTCTTAAAAACCGAGCCCATAAATCATATGCGATAAAAAGTTGTGCCCATAAATCATGGTTTACTAAAAAGTCCAGCCTAGAAATCGTACTCTATTAAATCGTGAAGCCTATAAATCTTACGCTACTTAAAATTCGAGCCCATAAATCGTACGCTGTACAAAGTTGAGCCCAAAAATCTTAGTCTACTTGAAAGCCGAGCCCATAAATCGTAGGCCACTAAAATGTCAAGCCCATAGATCGTAGTATACTTAAAAATCGAGCCTAAAACTCGTAAGCCCCTAAAACATCGAGCCCATAAATTGTAGTCTACTAAACAGCCAAGTCCAGAAATCCTTAATTACTACAAAGCCGAGCACATAAATCATAGCTTTCTGGATAGTCAAGCCCAGAAATCGGAGATTTCTAAAAAACCGAGCCCATAAATCATATGCGATAAAAAGTTGTGCCCGTAAATCATGGTTTACTAAAAAGTCCAGCCCAGAAATCGTACTCCATTGAATCGTGAAGCCTATAAATCTTCGGCTACTTACAAGTCGAGCCCATAAATCGTATGCTATAATAAGTTGAGCCTAAAAATCGTTGGCCGCTAAAAAGTCGAGCCCATAAATCGTACGCTGTACAAAGTTGAGCCCAAAAATCTTAGTCTACTTGAAAGCCGAGCCCATAAATCGTAGGCCACTAAAATGTTAAGCCCATAAATCGTAGTCTACTTAAAAGTCGAGCCTAAAAATCGTAAGCCACTAAAAAATCGAGCCCATAAATTGTAGTCTACTAAAAAGTCAAGTCCAGAAATCCTTAATTACTAAAAAGCCGAGCCCATGAATCATAGCTTTCTGGATAGTCAAGCCCAGAAATCGGAGATTTCTTAAAAACCGAGCCCATAAATCATATGCGATAAAAAGTTGTGCCCATAAATCATGGTTTACTAAAAAGTCCAGCCTAGAAATCGTACTCTATTAAATCGTGAAGCCTATAAATCTTAGGCTACTTACAAGTCCAGCCCATAAATCGTATGCTATAATAAGTTGAGCCTAAAAATCGTTGGCCGCTAAAAAGTCGAGCACATAAATCCTATGCTATACAAAGTTGAGCCCAAAAATCTTAGTTTACTTGAAAGCCGAGCCCATAAATCGTAGGCCACTAAAATGTCAAGCCCATAGATCGTAGTCTACTTAAAAATCGAGCCTAAAAATCGTAAGCCCCTAAAAAATCGAGCCCATAAATTGTAGTCTACTAAACAGCCAAGTCCAGAAATCCTTAATTACTAAAAAGCCGAGCACATAAATCATAGCTTTCTGGATAGTCAAGTCCAGAAATCCTTCATTACTAAAAAGCCGAGCCCATAAATCATAGCTTTCTGGATAGTCAAGCCCAGAAATCGGAGATTTCTAAAAAACCGAGCCCATAAATCATATGCGATAAAAAGTTGTGCCCGTAAATCATGGTTTACTAAAAAGTCCAGCCCAGAAATCGTACTCCATTGAATCGTGAAGCCTATAAATCTTCGGCTACTTACAAGTCGAGCCCATAAATCGTATGCTATAATAAGTTGAGCCTAAAAATCGTTGGCCGCTAAAAAGTCGAGCCCATAAATCGTACGCTGTACAAAGTTGCGCCCAAAAATCTTAGTCTACTTGAAAGCCGAGCCCATAAATCGTAGGCCACTAAAATGTTAAGCCCATAAATCGTAGTCTACTTAAAAGTCGAGCCTAAAAATCGTAAGCCACTAAAAAATCGAGCCCATAAATTGTAGTCTACTAAAAAGTCAAGTCCAGAAATCCTTAATTACTAAAAAGCCGAGCCCATGAATCATAGCTTTCTGGATAGTCAAGCCCAGAAATCGGAGATTTCTTAAAAACCGAGCCCATAAATCATATGCGATAAAAAGTTGTGCCCATAAATCATGGTTTACTAAAAAGTCCAGCCTAGAAATCGTACTCTATTAAATCGTGAAGCCTATAAATCTTAGGCTACTTACAAGTCCAGCCCATAAATCGTATGCTATAATAAGTTGAGCCTAAAAATCGTCGGCCGCTAAAAAGTCGAGCACATAAATCGTATGCTATACAAAGTTGAGCCTAAAAATCGTTGGCCGCTAAAAAGTCGAGCCCATAAATCGTACGCTGTACAAAGTTGAGCCCAAAAACCTGAGTTTACTTGAAAGCCGAGCCCATAAATCGTAGGCCACTAAAATGTCAAGCCCATAGATCGTAGTCTACTTAAAAATCGAGCCTAAACATCGTAAGCCACTAAAAAATCGACCCCATAAATTGTAGTCTACTAAAAAGCCAAGTCCAGAAATCGTTAATTACTAAAAAACCGAGCCCATAAATCATATGCGATAAAAAGTTATGCCCATAAATCATGGTTTACTAAAAAGTCCAGCCTAGAAATCGTACTCTATTAAATCGTGAAGCCTATAAATCTTACGCTACTTAAAATTCGAGCCCATAAATCGTACGCTATACAAAGTTGAGCCCAAAAATCTTAGTCTACTTGAAAGCCGAGCCCATATATCGTAGGCCACTAAAATGTTAAGCCCATAAATCGTAGTCTACTTAAAAATCGAGCCTAAACATCGTAAGCCACTAAAAAATCGACCCCATAAATTGTAGTCTACTAAAAAGCCAAGTCCAGAAATCGTTAATTACTAAAAAACCGAGCCCATAAATCATATGCGATAAAAAGTTATGCCCATAAATCATGGTTTACTAAAAAGTCCAGCCTAGAAATCGTACTCTATTAAATCGTGAAGCCTATAAATCTTACGCTACTTAAAATTCGAGCCCATAAATCGTACGCTATACAAAGTTGAGCCCAAAAATCTTAGTCTACTTGAAAGCCGAGCCCATAAATCGTAGGCCACTAAAATGTTAAGCCCATAAATCGTAGTCTACTTAAAAGTCGAGCCTAAAAATCGAAAGCCACTAAAAAATCGAGCCCATAAATTGTAGTCTACTAAAAAGCCGAGTCCAGAAATCGATTATTACTAAAAAGCCGAGCCCATAAATCGTAGCCTTCTTGATAGTCGCGGCCACAAATCGTAGACTACTTACAAGCCGAGCCCACAAATCGTAGACTACTTAAAAGCCAAGCCCAAAAATCGTTGGCCGCTAAAAAGTCGAGCTCATAAATCGTATGCTATAAAAAGTTGAGCCCAAAAATCTTAGGCTATTTGAAAGCCGAACCCATAAATCGTAGGCTACTAAAAAGACGAGCGCAAAATCGTAGTCTACTTGAAAGTCGAGCCCAAAAATCATAGTCTACTCAAAAGTCACGCCTATAAATCATAGCCTTCTGTGAAAGTTGAGATGAGGTTGAAACTAGCCGCCGAGAGCTAGCCGCCAGGTTGGGTGATTGGCCGCCCGTGCGGCGCCTGCGGCTCAGCGTCTCTACGTACATCTTCTCGTGATACTTCGATGTATTCGTTCCCTCAATCGCTTATACTTGTGGTTTTGCATTTTTTTTCAATTTTTCTACGCATCCATTCTTATAGTTTTCGAGATGCGGCTTCGATTCGATCACGAATGGTGCTACCTAGAAAACGGCGCTACATTTTTTTTTACGCTACAATGCGAACGAATACAACGAAGTATCATGAGAGGACGTACGTAGAGTCGCTGAGCCGCGGGCGCCGCACGGGCAGCCAATTACCCAACCTGGCGGCTATCTCTCGGCGGCTAGTTTCAGCCTCATGTTCTTATTGAACTAAAATGAAGCTTTAATCAATAGTAATTACGCTAAGAAGAAAGCCTATAAAGAGCGTATAAATATCCGATATAGATTTGGTGAAAAAAAAATCCAAAAATGTTTAAGGGTTGCTAACTTCGTTAGGGTTGATCCGGGAAAATTTCCAGTTGCATATCTGAAGAGCCCATAAAAAGCCCATAAATCTGAGACCAAGAGTATGTCTCTAAGTATCTGAGGAAAAAAATTGGCGCTAGCTTAATATTAAGCTGGCACCCCCACATTTGAAATTCGATTTTCTCGGAACTGAAAAGAGCCTAAACATTTTTATTAGTACGATTCAAGAGCTCATAAAAAGCCTGTAATTTCTATATAGAGCCCAAAAATTTTCGACGTGGTGGGGGTGCCAGCTTAATGGACCTGTGCACGTACCACTGTGACCTGCCTGGAAGTATAGACACTTATATTGTATTGGCCTGTTTCTCGCCTTTCCTGTCAAAGTCGAAACGTTTGACACCTTTCTGTTATTTATTTCTTTGTTTTTTAACGTAGGAAATTGAAATAGGTTGATAGTTGATTATGTCGAAGTCTTTTGTGCTGAGAAATATCAATGGAATCTCGAGGTTCCCGCAGTTCTTAGCGTACTGGTCAAAGTACGATAAGTGCGGACGATTTAGTAGATAGCGCAGTATACAGAGGATAAACGCTTTACACCCTTATGGAAGTGTCACTCAAAGTCGACGCGTTGAAGAACAATTTTAACGTCCATCGGCGTATCAACCCGTGATTGAACTGAATGTGAATGCACAATGAGAACGACGTACTGAAAAGGGTGAAAAAATAAGCTCCCACCGTTTTAACCTTTATGGTGGGGAGAAAAACGGCAACAGTATGATTCGCGCAGTCGTCGGTAGAAGTTCGAGTAAAGATGGACTTGTTTCAACACCGATATTATAGATTAAATAAAACGTTCCTGAAACTAATAGGACTATGGCCGTATCAGAGTATGCGTGATCGTTTTCTGATTGCCGCTGTTGCAAGCTGTATGAGCACCAGCTTTATAATACCTCAAATGATTGCTGTGGTAAAACACCTTGACAATTGGGACTTTCTGCTAGAGTGCTTTTCGCCATTAATGTTCGGTGCTTTCACGTTTAACAAGTGGCTCTGTTATACTCTTCATTCACAAAAGGTTAGTCAGATAATTGCATCGATGAAAGAGTATTTAATGAAGGTGATTTTGCGGTTTGTTAAGTCAAGTTAAGTCGAAAGAAGAAACAATGTTGAAATGTTGGCCGCCGATAAGATTCTTGAATGATTCGGAACAAGACAATAATCCCGTAGTTCCGGTCTCAGAAACCATAATTTCTTTTAGAGGCTCTGTCAAAGAATTACATTCTATTTACTGCTCATTTGGCTTAACAATCCGGTGAATACTTACTGATAAAGATTTATTGACAAAAAGCTATTTGACATGTGCAGATGTTAAAGTTGATAAATGGTATGCGTATAAATTGGATACATCAGACTTGGGAGCGTGATATTGATATATTTAACGAATATGCTGAAACGGGAAGAAAACTGACAGCCCTGTACTCAAGTTAGTCAAGTCATGCTGAGCGAGATACTTGAAAAGTTGTTAAACTTTGTACAGATTTATTGAATGTGCATACAGTCGCGGCTCCGGGATCCTACATTCTATATGTGGCCAATCCGATTACACGAAAAATCTTCGACGTTTGGCTGAGGAATGGTACCGAAATCGTCGAATTACCAATACCTGTCGATTATAATATCGACGAGCAGAAATATTATTTTTACATTATTCTGCATACATGGGTTATTGCATGTGTAGCACACACGATCACGATTGCATGTGACACGATGTTCATTGTTTATGTGCTACATTGCTGTGGGTTATTTGCCGCTTTGGGGTGAGTCAAACATAAATTAAATTCCTCATAACAAAATTAGCATGCCACGAGCTTATCACGAAATTATCTAAAATATCTGCATGTCGCTTGTTTTGTTAACTTTTATTTTTCATGTAATTATTATTTCCTGCTGTTTTTTTGTTCAAACACGGGCCTTCAATCAACGGTCATGTCCGATGGACGCAAAGTTATTGTCTATTAAGAATGACTATGTCAGCGAGAAATATAGTTACCATGATTTGCGAATGGTGTCATTATCAGAACACGCGACGTATACAATCAAAGCGATAAAAAAATATGGGCACGTGGCAGTTGCTACTGGCGTGTTGCAACTCGTGACTTTTTCATTCCAATTGTTATTTGCGTGAAGTTACTATTGTGTTGATATGTATGTTTTTAGTGGAGCAGTTTAGTTTTCGAACGCATCTATTTTTGTTCCAATAATTGTAACTCAAATGTTGTTAAAATTTTGTTGATCGCTTGCAATCTGTGTTTACCGCTGAAAAGTTTGAACATTACGTTACAAACTATAGGTGGCGAGTCGAATTTTTGGCGCCGATCGCGCCTCTTCCGGTTGGAGTTTGAGCTATAGACGTTACCGCTAGAAATAGCAAAAGTTTGACAGTTCGCGATGTTTTTTCGTAACTATTGAAATGAACCATCGTGTATGTGACAAAAACTGTATATGTGTGTATAACCTCAAAAGATTTTTTTTTCATGTTTCAAAAAAATCTGATTTTCACTACGAAACTCAGATTTTATATGTAGGATATGCGTACCAAGTTTCCCAATTTTCACTACTGTCTGCGTAACGTTGTTCTATCTACGCTAGAAAGCATGATACGTATGTACAGACTGACAAACAATTTCTAGCGTAGACACAATAATTTTACGCCGACATTTTCTATCGCTACGAAACTTTCAATATATCTTCTACATGTGCCGTATGGGTTTGGTATTGAAATTCAGAGTTTTTCCTCCACATTTACTAGTTATTTTATTATGAGTTTTGGCGTTTTTTTAATTTCTTTAATTTTTAATATTTCACATTTCAGGTAAGTAACTAGTACATGTGGAGAAAAAATTCTGAATTTCAATACCAAACTCATACTCCACATATAGAAGTTATGTTGAAAGTTTCGTAGCGATAGAAAATGTCGGCGTAAAATTATTGTGTCTACACCAAAAAAAATTGATACATACGTACAGACGGACAGACATCTAAGAAAAATCCGTTTTTTAACTACATTTAAGCAAAAAAAAACTATTCGGATCATGAAATATGATAGATTGGGTCACAATTATGAGGACAAAAGTGAGAAAATTTTTTTTTTCTTTTTGTCATGTTAAAATGGGTTATTTAGTCCTGAAATTTGATGTTATTTTTTTCTCGCGATTACAAAACTTTCTCTTTTTCCATACTTCGTATGGGATGAGAAAGTAAAAATACATTCACCGTATAATCGAGCACCTAGCTTCCGACTGCGCTCAAAACGAGTTCAATCGTTCAGTGGCACACATTCAAATGATTCTTGGAACATGAAAAAGCCATTAGCGGAATAGCTGCGCGCCAGTTTGCATAAACGTACACTCGTAATCTTCATGCGTTGCAATGTGGCTTAAACTAGCAACGCAGCTAGTACATCCGCGCCGAGGTTTATAGACAAGACTGTACCTGTCGCGAGAGTGCTGCTTGCGCGCCAGTAGCTGCGTTGACAGCGAAACGATGTATTCCACAGTGGGCCACCATTCAGACACGTGATTTTAGAAGCTTGCCTACTTACACGAATATTTTTTAACTAATAACAAACAAAATGTGCTATGGTAAACCCCAGGGGCGGTTTTTTTTTCAACGACAAAAAATCAATAACATTCTATCTGATTCCGCGACGGGCAAAGTTCGAAAAACCATCGTAAATTAACACGCAAAATCGTAAGAGCTTACTAATTTACACAGACATCCTTCAAATCGCGAGATGAGATTAAATGTTTATTATTTTTTTTTGTTAAAAAATACCCTTCCTTGGGTTAACCATAGCTAATTTTGTTCGGTACTAATTAAAGAATATCTGTGTAAATTGGGAGGTTTCCAAGATTTTACGTTGTAATATACGAATGTCTTTTGGACTTAGCCCGTTGCGAGATGAGATAGAATGTTAATAATTATTTTGTTGTAGTACAATGCTAATGATAACGTAAAAAGACTTTGGTTTAGTTGTATCTTGTGATAAAAATATCTTCCCAAATTATTAGGAAGAATTTTCAGGCGCAGATTGGAGCGTATTGGGGATGATAAGACAGCCGAAAGAGAAAAAAACGATTCTCCATTGGACGAAAGTGGCATATACTTTGAAGATCTCACTTCGTGCATTGATAGTCACAACGATGCCATAAAGTAAGATTGTTCTCTGGACATGTCTACTGAAACAAATTTCGTCTTATCTTCTTAGATATAAGTTGTTTGTCTGTTTGTCTGTTTGTCTGTTTGTCTATTTGTCTGTCTGTTTGTCTGTTTGTCTGTTTGTCTGTTTGTCTGTTTGTCTGTTTGTCTGTTTGTCTGTTTGTCTGTTTGTCTGTTTGTCTGTTTGTCTGTTTGTCTGTTTGTCTGTTTGTCTGTTTGTCTGTTTGTCTGTTTGTCTGTTTGTCTGTTTGTCTGTTTGTCTGTTTGTCTGTTTGTCTGTTTGTCTGTTTGTCTGTTTGTCTGTTTGTCTGTTTGTCTGTTTGTCTGTTTGTCTGTTTGTCTGTTTGTCTGTTTGTCTGTTTGTCTGTTTGTCTGTTTGTCTGTTTGTCTGTTTGTCTGTTTGTCTGTTTGTCTGTTTGTCTGTTTGTCTGTTTGTCTGTTTGTCTGTTTGTCTGTTTGTCTGTTTGTCTGTTTGTCTGTTTGTCTGTTTGTCTGTTTGTCTGTTTGTCTGTTTGTCTGTTTGTCTGTTTGTCTGTTTGTCTGTTTGTCTGTTTGTCTGTTTGTCTGTTTGTCTGTTTGTCTGTTTGTCTGTTTGTCTGTTTGTCTGTTTGTCTGTTTGTCTGTTTGTCTCAGCCCCCTCCCTGATTGCTGCTAACTTCAGAACGTTCTTAACTTCACATTGTTACTAATTTCAGACTATTACAAGCTTCAGGTCGTTACTAACTTCAGACTATTTGTTCACGCTTTCAGGCATACTTGCGCTTGCGGTAGTTTCAGATTATTTATTTGCCGGGATCGCGTGAGAGGATTACTCGGGATAAGAATTGCACACACAGTAGCGGATAGAGTTTGCGATTTATTAAATAACTGGTTTAAATGGCCAGAGATGTTTACACCGATCGCGCACTGCAGGTATGAGACGGAAGCGATACAAATACTACAAAAGCGCGATGAGCGCGACGAGCGGATAACGCGTGCGAACACTTCGGTGACTCAGACGGGAAGACCCTGTGCGAGCACAGTTCGGGAAATCGTTCGGCTTGGCGACAAGCGAAAGAAACAAAATAGGGGTTTACACCTCTTAATTCACGGTCAAGGCCGTGGACTTCGTTCCCCTTGTTTCTGTGGGCACACGACGCTGCCTGATACAGTTGTTTAAATCGCTGTATTTCTGCCCAGCTAATGTCCGAGCGCGCGAGAGTTAGTGCGTGAGAGCGGGAGGCAGCGCAAGACAGAGCGCGCGCCTACAGGCTCGCTTACGTGAAAATATCGAAAACAAATCCCTCGAAAGCGAGGCAGTGAATGCTCCGAACACTATTGCTTACTTTAGACCATTGCTAACTTTAGACCATTGCTAACTTCAGATTGTTACTAACTTCAGACTATTGCTAATTTTGGACCATTGCTAACTTCGCGTCGCGCAACGGTTTCCACTGCATAGTTCGGAACTTCAGAACGTTGCTAACATCAGACGACCGCTAACTTTAGACCTAGCTTCAGACCGCTGCTAACTTTAGACCATTGCTAACTTCAGATTGTTACTAACTTCAGACTATTGCTAATTTTGGACCGTTGCTAACTTCGCGTCGCGCAACGGTTTCCACGGCATAGTTCGGAACTTCAGAACGTTGCTAACATCAGACGACCGCTAACTTTAGACCTAGCTTCAGACCGCTGCTAACTTTAGACCATTGCTAACTTCAGATTGTTACTAACTTCAGACTATTGCTAATTTTGGACCGTTGCTAACTTCGCGTCGCGCAACGGTTTCCACGGCATAGTTCGGAGATTCAGAACGTTGCTAACTTCAGACGACCGCTACCTTTAGACCTAGCTTCAGACCGCTGCTAACTTCAGACCGTTACCTACATCGGACCGTGGCTATTGTCGGACTGTAGCTAACTTAAGACTGTTGTTAACTTGAAACGATCCCTAACTTGACATCGTTACTAACTTCGCGTCGCATACGTGGACCGTAAGAGCAATGGTCGTCATAGCAATCGCCGCCATAGCAAAACATACTTAGAATATTTGGAGTCGACGGGCCTCTATAAGGCAGGGAAAAAATATTTTAAGTAACCCTAAGGAAATTAAGAAACTAAGTCTCTCTAAAGGGACGGCATCCACTTAGAGGGGAAGGGGAGGGTGGGATGAGGGAAGGGTCCCCTTGGGGGGACTTAGAAATGTTTCCATTTAGAGAGGATCGGTCTTTTCATTTTCTTTTGAGCGACTTAGAATATATTTTCGCTGTCGACGGCGGTGAGAAATGTTAAGAATATAAGTACCGTTGTCTATGAAACAAATGACCAGCGAGCGCGCCGCGCGCGAGCCCGGAGAACCTCTAATATATATATTGTGACCGAACTTTTCCAACGATCCCAATCGATCACAAAATCGCGATCCACGTTATCCGAAATTGGGCGCCAGCCACGGAGATAGAAGTCCCCGTGACAGATTTATTTTTCGGATGACGCGTAACCACGCACGCGCTCGACCAGCGTCTTGGGATAAGGTTGAGTGGGGGAAGGGGGGTAAGCACGTTCGCGACAGAGAAAACCAACGACCAGAAATTTAGAAACAATAAATTATTATTTTATTAATCGACGAATTTCAAAGTCCAAGATAACAATAAGCGGTGTCGAGAAGCGACAAATCCGCGCGTTCGTCCTTTCAATAATCTTTCAATATTTCTGTCGTTGATTACGATTCGCGCGTACCTCTCACGCGCGCACGCACCGCCCGCAAACAATTACCAAACCAAAATAATACAATAGCACGGCGGGATTAGCCGATCAAACTCACGATTTGATATAATAGCAAATTCTCAATATTAAATTATCAAACATAAATGGTCATCACATTTTCAATATCCAACATAAATTGGCAACAGTGTAGAATGATGGAACGCGCAACGGACCGAAAAGAATATTTGCGAACAACAGAACTCAACGGTCTCTCAAAGAACGGTCCGCCCTGGACTAATGCCGTTACGCGCGCAAATGATTCTAGGTGAACCCAAGCGCGAATTTTGGAAAGATTTAATTACATAAAAATATTTACTCGAACAAAACTATTACGCCCTTCAGAACGAATTAACTAAAATATAAAGGAAGTTAATAAATATAAAAAATTAACGAATTTTTCTCCGAAGAGAAATTTAATAACCTCGTACGCAAAGCGCCCCGTCGCGACGATAGCCTGTCGGCATTTTCGCTGCCGTAGTTCTTATAGCCTCCAAACCGGAACACGCGCGACAATCTTACCGGTTTGTTTGCAGCTTCGGGATCCTCTCGAATAAATCCGTGAAAGAGTTCCCTTGTCGCGAATTGGCAGACGTCGTTATTCCCGTGCGGCGATATGCACGAATCGGTACGCTGCCACGTCCTTTCCTCTCGGGATCCTGCGCTTGAGTCGCCAAGAGACGCGACACTCGCAAGCTCGCGGTTACTGTTCACCACCCCCGGCTCACACGAATTCTTCGCCCTCTATATTAATTTCTCGCACTTTCTTCGAAATCGGAAGCCGACGTGATTCTCCGAAAAGCCGCGGGATCGTTTGAATTTTGTGCTCGGCTCGATGCGACGTCTTGATAGTTGACAGGAGCTGTTTGAGCTCCTCGAAAGCGGTGAGCGTTGATCCGACGATGGGCGAGGTTGTGGGGACTCCACTTCGTGTTCCGGCACGGGGTGAGGCTTCGTGACAATCTTCTTGCAACCGATGTCTCTCGAACGGTAGCCAGGTGGCCGCTACCGTTGAGGTTCGAAGAACACGGCGCTGAAGCGAATTCCGAAGGATACGTACCGATCCAGAGGCGTACAGTTACATGGCGACGCACGCGATGCGATTCGCGCAATTTCGGTTGTTCGACGGCGACATTTACAATGCTGCTGTGGTCGGTTTCGATCGCCGCGCGCTCGGGAGCGAAGAACAAATAAAATAATCGGGAAAAAATTAGTTAAGAATCCGTTTTCCCTAATCTGCCCTGTCTGTCAGTTCTGGAGGGACTCTCCCCCAGGAAAAAAATCGTGTCATTTCGCCCCGATCCGTGAACTATTGCCAATATTCTCATTTTTGTGACGCGGCTGAAAAACCACGTCACAATATATATGTTTTGGGAAGCTGTTTGTATGTCTGTCTGTTTGTCCCACCCCGACAAGTCCGTTTTAAGAGACGATCTTCTGCAAACTTGAAGGAATCGTACTAGTAAAATAAATTGATAATCTTCGAGTACGATTGTATAACTGTGATTGATTGATACATTGGCATCATTCCCGCCTCCCGTTCTCAAATGTATGGTTGTCTGTCCAACGCCCACCGCACTGGAGCACTTGAAACAACAAAAAAACGAGAGGAGATCCACAAAAGAATTGTGAAACTCTCGTGACACATGACACTAGCTATTATTGATAAAGAGAATCCCCTATTGTTAGGTATGCAGAACTCATCGAGGGAACCTTCTCGTGGTGTTTCTTTGTCATGGTCGGTTGTAATACTATTATGATAAGCGTAATAGGAATTCAGGTAAAAATCGAATCCTCTGCAATATTTAATTCAGGAATAATTGATAAAATAACAATCGATATAGATTTTTAAGAAAACATCTGATCCAAATGAGACTGCAAGATTCTTAATTAATAATGTCATTTGTATGCTGCATCTTTGGATATACACCTACATGGGTCAAATTCTGATAGATCACAGTATTAGCATTCGCTATTATATGTGAGTAAATATACTAATAAAGAGGTCCCAATAAAAAAAATATGTTTCTCGTCACAGACTCACCGTCAAATGGTACAGACTACCGGTGAAAGCTCAGAAACTATTGCCTTTGATGACGATGCGCTGTAACATACCCTGCAATCTCACAGCCGGAAATTTTTTCGTTATGGGCATGGAAGCCTTTGGTATGGTATGAACAACCATTCATTCAAATACTCTGTCAGAAATAATCGGTCATCATTTTATTCTAGTTTATCAAGACGTCGATGTCATACTTTACCCTTTTGCATTCGACGTAAGTCTGTTCGATCGATTGCCATACGCGACATTGTATTCGATGAGAAGATCATAAATATTAGTGTCTCCTCCATACTGAAGGCGAAACCAGGAATGGTTGTATCAAGTGAACGTTGCATCAATTTCTTGAATTTTTGATCCCCAAGGTATTGTGAGTCCCATGCGGGTTGGACGTCATTCGAAAAACTTGTTGATTTATGTAATACTTTACGCTTTTGCATTCGACGTAAGGCTGTTCGATCGATTGCCATACGCGACATTGTATTCGATTAGAAGATCATAAATATTAGTGTCTCCTCCGAACTGAAGGCGAAACGAGGAACGGTTCTGTCAAGTGAACGTTGCATCAATTTCTTGAATTTTTGACCCCCAAGTTACTGTGAGTCCTATGCGGGTGGGACGTCAATCCAAAAACTTTTTATTTAAACACGTAAAAAATGGACGCCAAGTTGTAGATTTCAATGATAAGTCAGAACTAAAAAATAATACTTAGCGCGTCTTTGAGATGCCATCCAATTTAGTTGTTCAATACATCAAAAGAAAAAACGCGCCAAATGTTATTTTTTTTATTTCTGACTAAGCATTAAAAACCCGCGTAGAGAAAATTAGTATGGGATTGACTCTGGGAGGACGATGGGCGAGACGTTGGGGTTTGTTTGGGATTGAATCTGGGAAGCACTATGGGCAGTCATCTGGGTCTTGGGACCTGGCTGGATGATTTCCCAGATCTTTTCCCATAGTTTCAGTGGACCGGGGAATCCTCGTGCAATCAATCCCATAAGCTTTTCCAGATTCTCTCCCAGCCGTCGCGTACGGCCGGGAGAATTCTCGTGCAATCAATCCTATATGCTTTTCTAGATTCTCTCCCAGCAGTCGCGTACGACAGGGAGAATTCTCGTGCAATCAATCCCATACGCTTTTCCAGACACTCTCCCAGCCGTAGCGTACGACCGGGGAAATCCTCGCGCGATCAATCCCATACGCTTTTCTAGACACTCTCGCAGCCGTAGCGTACGACCGGGGGAATCCTCGCGCGAACAATCCCATACATAGAATCCCATATTATGTGTAAGTGAAAGAAGAAGAAAAAATAGATTTTGTCAAATGGAAGGAAAAAATGAAAAACGAAAAAATATGCCTAAAACCAATTTTTTTCGACGGATATGAGTTCCCCGAGCAAAATTAAATGCTGCTGTACATAATCGGCGTTTGCAATTCGATGTAGGTCCCAAAAATATTGTACAGTATTGGATGAGTCTCACATAGATCTTTTAATTTGTCTATCCAAGCTTTTTCCAGTACATCACAATATTTTTTGGGCCTTAAACGAAATTTAACCGCCGATTATGTAGTACAGCGCCTGACTTTACTCGGCGAACTGATATTCGTCGAAAAAAATTGGTTTTGGGCATATTTCTTCGTGTTGCATTTTTTCCTTCCATTTGACAAAATCTATTTTTTCTTCTTCTTTCATTTACACATAATATGGGATTCTATGTATGGGATTGATCGCGCGAGGAACCGCCCGGTCGTACGGGACGACTGGGAGAGTGTCTGGAAAAGCGTATGGGATTGATCGCGCGATGATTCCGATGGTCGTACGCGATGGCGGGGAGAGACTCTGGAAAAGCATATAGGATTGATCGCGCGAGGATTCTCCCGGTCGTACGCGATGACTGGGAGAGGTTCTGGAAAAGCGTATGGGATTGATTGGACGAGGATTCCACGGTCGTACGCGACGGCTGGGAGCGAATCTGGAAAAGCGTATGGGATTGATTGTGCGAGAATTTCCCTGTCGTACATGACGGCTGGGAGAGAATATGGAAAAGCGTATGAGATTGATTGCACGAGGATACCCCCGGTCCACTGAAGCTATGGGAAAAGGTCTGGGAAACCATCCAGATGGGTCCCAAAACCTAGATGACTGCCCATAGTGCTTCCCAGATTCAATCCCAAACAAATCCCAGCCTCTTGCCCATCGTCCTCCCAGAGTCAATCCCATACTATTTTTTTCTACGCAGGAACTACTACAGTGCAACCCCTCTTATCTTAGTTCGAAGAGACCGAACCCTTCCGTTATTCAGTATTTCCCCTACAGTCCCCATTTTCAATCAATTGCTGCGAGAGGGGACAACGAGGGGACTACGCGCCACTCCGCAGCACAGCCACGACGTGACTCCGCGCGTGCGTACTGAACATTTTGTGCTTGCAGTGGGGTGAACGGACGATAGGGGAAATTCATTTGAACGAAATCGTTGCTATGGTAACAAGTTAAAATAAGCGGGTGGTTGAGTTAAGCGAAGTGAAGAAAACAAAGTTCCTACTGTACTTGGCTGATATCCCGCGTAGAAAAAAGTGGTAGGGGAGTGTGGGGCAAAATGTCCTTGCGGGGCAAAATAGACCGTATTGACACAGCGTAATGAAGGAACAAAATGGACAGATTGGAAACTACAAAATATTTCCAAAACGATAATTTTTGTTTGTGATCGTAATACGATCCTCAAGTACGTCTGGCTTGGTTAAAATCCAAAGAAGAATGCTATAAATTAAATTCCTACAGTAGCGGAGATGGGGGCAAAACGGAAACACGGGGCAAAACAGGGACATCGAGAATGATTTCACGAGGGGCAAAACGGGGTACCCGAAAATTATTTCACAGAATGAATAATGGGCAGAAGCGGAAAAAGCATCGGAGGCAAAATGGGGACGGCGAGAATAATGTTGAAATAAATGTAGCGCTCAAAATTAACACCCTTATATAATATCACTACATAAAACAAAATCACGCGCACAAAAACGCGTATATCACCAATTCTTTAGTTGCAAAGATCGCACTGGTGTTACGTCCAAATTACCGAGTTTTACCCCTCGAAAATTTGTTGATAACTGTTGTACCTTTTTAATCTGCTCGCTCTGAGTAGTATTGTACAGCTATAGGGAGACAGGATTTACCCCCACCACGCGGCCACTGGCGCCAACCCCCCACCACCGCCGTCTCCCCCCACCCCTCTCCCCCCCACTGTCAGCCCCCACTCCTTCCCCCACCACATGTGGTCCCCGCCCCACCCCTAGGGCCCTTTAAGCCACGCCCCTTGAGTTATAGGGAGCCAATGAGAGAGAGGCTGGGAAAATCTCTGGACCGTGATTGGTCGTCTCATTTTCCCCGAGCCGTGATTGGCCGACTGTAAATTCCCCGAGCTCTTATTGGTTGACTGATTTTCCATGGTGCCCTCTATAAATCTCCATCGTCTTTTATGTACTAGTATTAATCCAATCATTCGCTTTATAATGATTGGACGTCCGATTTTTCCGATGTTCTGATTGGTCGAAGAATTTTCCCAAGGCGCCCTCTAAGAGTTGCCGACTTCTTTTTAATACTAAAATATTCTGCAATCGGTAAAATGGGGTTCAGCCGGATCCTTATGATGGCAATTCGAAGCAGGTAAAAATAAATCGGCGTTTTAAGTATATCGAATTATTATTCAGTAGCTTAGACGTTCTGTATAATCCATCCCCTCCCATGTCTCATCCTCCCAGACTAACGAAAGTTTACAATGTACGGTTAACGAAACATAAAATACTTATTCATACATGATTATCATATAAGTAAGGGCAAGTGACGCAAAGTGAAGACCGACGAGAAATAATCTTAAATCTACTTATAATAATGAATACAATGAGAAACGATATAATTAATAATACTGGATCGACGTAATTGACTACCAATCGGTAGAGTTACTGTTAAATATGATTATACGCATGGTCTGATGTCTGTTGATAGCATATCCAAAACAGCAAAAGGATATGTATACGATTACACGACTATTGATTCGCACTTTTCTTATTCTTCATGAGGTATTTTTTCATCTCGTTACGATGAATGGGATACCCAGCACCGTCAGTTCAAGGAATACGATGCCAAACGTGAGCTCGATAAACGACGGGTCCAATCGACGTTTAACAGCTTCTTTCAATAACTTGAAATTATTCTTTATCAAATCTTTGACACGTGAACTGTCTATCTTTTCCGGCGTCTCCATCGGCGGGATATACATCAGTAATTCGGCACAAAGTACGTCGAGACACTTCTGAACATGTGTGACGTTTCGCTGTAGACGGCTGAAACGTTCGTCCGTGCATACCATTAAGTCGATAAGCCCGTCAAACGATGTTTTTTGCATTACAACGGCCGGCGAATACTTTCCACGTTTCTTTGTCGGTGTTCCTAATCCCTCGTCGTCGTCCTTCTTCGCGGGGTTTTCTTGAACGCGACGGTCAAACGCGACAGATTTTGAACCGAAACTTGTTGTAAATACGATTTCACAGTCACCGACACGTATGGATGATGGGGTGCGCCAACCCGATCCCCAGGCGATCTTTTGACTACCGTCAAAGTACTTCGAAATGGTCGGTAGATGAGTTTGCAGCAAGTTCCAAGCCTCCGATTCAAAGACAATACCACCGGCCGTGCTATTGTTCTGAAGTTTTACGATAGGCTGTATACTTCCATCGGCGCGTAGTTGCAGTCCAATGCTCACTTTTTTTGTCTCCGATTGGTTGAGAGTATATGTTGTACCGAGAATCAGTGGCGATTCGAGCCGCTTTTTGTCGTCTTCCGTCAATCCGAGTTCCATGGCTGAAGGTTGTAAATCGTTGCTCCGAAGATCTTCAACACTACTAGTTTGACTCATCTTAAACAATGCCCCACGAATACACTGAGACTAGCAAAAAATTAACGAGGAGAAACTCGAAAGCTTAAACTCAAATCTCTTTAATGACCTCACGGGCCAGACTGCCGCTGTTTGGTGTATCGCGTCGGTTATATGTGATCCTGGGGCGCCACGGCGCTAGTATCTCTGTAGATTTCACATGCTCTGGGAGAGGGGAGAACCGGTTGTAAGATCATGACGCATATGCCACAAAAAACACCTGCGTATGGGAAAGAAAAGTCGATATACATAAAGAAAAGATATCGATCTTTGAGTGCAAAGAAACGCCGGAGCTATAAATCTGGTATCCCAGAGATCGGAGATATCGATCGCTGGACCTCACAGTTGGAGATCCGCGACCCGTGAAAAGTCATAAAAATAGGAAGAGTTGACGGTCACAATACGGGATACATGTTGACCTTACACTTGAAATTTATGTATTTCTGTAGTGTTCTGTCACGGTCGTAAAACCAATCTAGATCAGCCGTTAAAATTTCTAAATCGTAAAATAAAAAAAAAAAAATAAAAAAAAAATAAAAAAATATGCAGCGTCTTTGAGATGCGCCGATATTTGTCTCGGGTTTCCGTATTGTTTAGTTTGATGAAAAGGAGTTTAGCTTCGAAGATCGTGTCCAACTGTTACCTCGATATTGTTTTGACAGTGAGATACAATAGACGCGGACTCTGTGTATTGCAGCGGTCTATAGATCCAGATCTATTTCAAAAGGGCGTCGGTGGTAAACGGCTATCTGTAGATCGGTATTTTTATGACTGTTAGGTTCTTGCACAACCCTTCGAGTGGAGTTTCGAGGAACAGCATTTTTTCGTTTTATTACTCATAGTGTCGCCGAAAACAATCCGAACCGACCACGAGGTGACTATTCAATGGCTTTTCGGCGGTGCGACAAGTTGTAGGTAGTATTGTTTTTATGTATACGATGTTAGCCGTATTTTCGGTGGTGCGGCAAGTTACAGGTAGTAACGTTTTTATGTATAAGATGAGCGGCGTATTTTAGCGCAAGGATGCGCACAAAGTCAATAGAATAAGATACGCAGCGGGTAGCCTATATTTTCACCATCGGTGCGCAATGTCTTGAGACAACGAAAAGAGGTGAAAAAAAATAAGCCGGCTTAAGGCAATGAGAACAATGTCCACCAAGATCGTAGTAATTTTTATCAGAAACAGTGTTACGTATTCTGTTTTCCGCATTTTCATAGGCAGGAAATTGTAGTGGGGTGTAGACGAAAAACTATAAAAACTTTGGAAAGACAAATCTTTGACAATTCTCTGTCGAGAAGTCATTCGTGAAGCTTCAAACTTCGCGTGTTACGTGACGTGCCTTTACATACGTTTCTTACGGTGTTAAGGTTTTATATATATACTAGTTGTTCCCCGGGCTCGCGCGCTACGCGCGCTCGCTCGTCAATTGTAAACTATTTTGAGTTAAGACCCATTTGAGGAATATTTTTGCTTCTTTCTCCGCCGCCGACCACCGCGGCTGCCTCCTTCGAAATCCCCTTAGAGGAACTTAGAATATTTTGGCCTTCCTCTCCCACGCTCCTCCCCATCCCCCCCGCCCCTCGAAAAATATTCTAAGTCCCTCTAAGGGGGACTTAGAATATTTCAGGCTGAGCCCTCTTTGGGGACTTAGAATATATTTGCCAGGGACCCCCCCTATGGGGACTTAGAATATTTCGGGCTGGGGCTCCTTTTGAGCGAGCGGGGGCGGGGTGGCGGGGGAGAGGTCGAGCGAGCGGGATCGAGGCGGCGGGGGTCTCGATTCCTGACACGGCGGCGGCGGCGACAGCGGCGGTAACTTTATATATATAGAGAGATATATATTCTGTGCGACAGTGTGTGAAAATCTTGTGCTGTGGAATCTCGGGTTTCATTGTGTATTTTCATTTTTCATCAAACTAAAAAAAAAAAAAAAATGGAATCGTACCGTGCTCGCGTTCTTGCCAAAGCTGTACATAAAGCCGTTGGTTTTGCGCGCTTCAGGAGTGTCGTGATTGCACGACGTTGTACGGCACCTTGGGCTAAGCGACTCAACTCCATGACCCTTCACCAGGTTCAACGAGAGTTTCGTTGTATTTTGAGGCAATTGCCGGTGAGGGTCATTGGCCGGCTGCACAATTATCGTGCGTTTGACGATTCTCTCGATGCGATCGTCATCGCGGTGAGCATCATTGTAGAGCGGAACAGCGGCCATCTGCATGTCGTCCGTGATCTCGTCAACAGTCGTGAGAACGCTCAATGCGGTCTCGACATGTTGGCGTCGGATACGGAAGCCGATGAGGACGACGACAACAACGACGACGACGAGACCACCGGTGCGACTGGTGACACCGAGGACAACGGGGAAGACAACGACGAGGCCGATAGTGACGGCTTCACCAGCGAGGACGACAAAGACGACAGCACGGACGATACGGAGGATGACGAAGACGGCAGCGAGGACGACGAGGAGGACGGCGAAGACGACGGCGTGGACCGCGAAGACGAAAACGGTAACGGTGACAACTCCGACGGCAACGACGGTCATGATATCGTTGAGGAGGAGGAGATATGCGACGACAGTGTGGAGAGTAACGACGATAACGCCGACGCCTCCACAATAATCGTCGTATCGGCGGATGAGCGCGACGATACGGATGCTGAGGCCTACGGGGTACGACTCAGCGAGGACGATGACGAGGATAGTGACGACGCTGTCGTCGAGAGTGACAATGTAGGCGATACATTGTCAACCGTCGAAACGGAAATCATTACGTCGTCGGATCCTTGCGATGAGGTAATGGACGTTTGCGAGGAAGAAACTGCAGCGGAGAGGAGCCTCGACATGGAGGTCGGCGCGATAATGGACCGTCAATCGGATGTTACAGTGGGTGAGTCGAAATTTATTTTACAACCAAAGTAGTGTATACACACATATATATACATATGTGTATATACGCGTACATATATATCTCTCTATATATATAAAGTTACCGCCGCTGTCGCCGCCGCCGTGTCAGGAATCGATACCTACTTATGAGACACCCGGTATATGAGGCCCCTTCGAAAATATTCTAAGTCCCTCTAAGGGGGACTTAGAATATTTTTCGGGGGCAGGGGGGGGGGGGGGAAAGAAAAATATTCTAAGTCCCTCTAAGGGGGACTTAGAATATTTTTGGTCGATGGCGTGCCCAAGGGGGAATCCCCTTAGAGGGACTTAGAATATTTTTCGGGGGAGAGGGGGGGGGGGAGAGAAAAATATTCCGTCCCTCTAAGGGGGACTTAGAATCCCTCTTAGAGGGACTTAGGATATTTTTCGGGGGGGAGGGGCGTGGGAGGGGAAGGCCAAAATATTCTAAGTACCTTTAGAGGGGACTGTCTAAGTAAAAATACAAAAAAAAGCGGCGGCGGCGCCGGTTGGTGAAAAGCTGCGGCGGTGATGAGACATTTTTATAATGTTGATAAAAGGAATGCGAGCGCGCGAAGCGCGCGAGCCCGGGGAACCTCTAGTATATATATAATATGTATGCGCGGATATACATGCATTGTTTATATGTCTGTATAGTCATATCCTCTAACACCCGTTTACAAATAAAGTTAACCCACAGGTGTGTACCGGTGGTTATTGTACGGTGCTCAACCGGGCGACGAGCACGCCGACTGGTGCCTGGACGGTCATACCGTCTTAGAATATCCGCCTGTGACCCAAAGACCCGGTCCCGCCTATGTAAATAGTCCTGTCTCCTCGCGTCATTACGATCCTGTGACGAAAGATGATTCGAATTCAGAATCATCATTGTATATTGATGATCTGGGTTCAGAATCATCATTATCAACCGATGATTCGGAATCTGAATCGTCGTCGTACGATGCGGATCACTCCGACAACGACTACGTTCGCGCGATACCAAACCACTTGCTACAAGCGCCGTGGTGCGATTCGAGCGGGCAACGGTGCTCAGGATCCGACTCGTACGACGAGGATGATGATCTAATCATCAATCGAATTATCGAATCGTTCCCCCGCTTCCCAGATCCGTAGTAGACTGTAATAGTTGATCACACTTCCCTCTTCCTTCCGCAGACCGTTCAGGAGTATCAGCGTCGAGCTCAGCACGGTCGTCGTCGTCGTCGTCGTCGTCGTCGTCGTCGTCGTCGTCGTCGTCGTCGTCGTCGACACCAGATGCGTCGTCTGCACCGCACTCGTCGCTGCTAAGCGCATCGTGGGAAGCAGAAACTAGAGCGGCCGTAGCACAATTGGTGAGTGACGGCGTTATTCACCCACAGATAGGCGGCGGTCCTGCGCGGCCGAATAGCGCTAGCGATATAGTTTTAAGTAGCGTTCATGGCGAAGACAACAATGACGACGACAATAATATTCGCGGTAGCGATAACGATGTAGCCCCCGAGGAAGGCATTGTCGATGACGACGATCATGTCTTACCCGTGGGTCATCGTTTTAGAATAGTCGGTGTACCGAGGGATCATCTATTAATAAAATTAAAAATACAAAGCCGCCAAACAGAGGTATCTTTAGTGCCGCCGCCTCACGGTATCAACCCGATTTCATGGACCCGAAACGCGATCCGCGATATCCACGCACATTTTGTAGAGGGCCGCTATCCGAACGACCGAATCGGTGGTGCGTTCGAAGCCGCCGGTATGACTAACGGTACAGCCGGTGTATCTATGAGACCCTTATGGCGCTTCAGCTATGAACAGCTATGGGATCTTCTTTGTAACGTTCATCAAAGGACTAGAATACTTTCGGCGTATGACACACTGACGTTCACGGTCACTTATGTTGATATGGTAAACGTCTCGGGTGGATTAGACAGTAAAATCGTCAGTAATCGATCCATCGTTTTAATCGGGAATTTCGATAATTTATGTTTCCCTCGATCGCTCGTTGTAGCTCTCGCGAATACGCGCAATAAACAAGACCGTAGCGTCGAGTCAAAGCTTTTTTATGACAAGATCCGCCACAAGAATTCGAAGCTACAACGGGATGAGGCTACGGCACTCGTCAACGCAGCTAACGTCGTAGTGCCGGGTCGGGCTGCACTATAACGGAAATCAGTGTATTTCAAAGACACTTTATGGCCCGGGGTATTGCTATAGTTGTATACGATTGGGCTTCTCTAGGTAGCGGTGCGGCGCCCATCTTCAATGGACACTCGCGTTTTCAAAATAAACCTGCGCACACGACCTTAAATATTGCACACTTTCAAGCCGATGATCACTATTCGCCCATCGTAAATCTTTTAGCCGCGGCCGGTGGTAGAAATTATTGCATACCATGCAACAAATCCCATCGTTTCTTGCAACAGCATGAGTGCTCGAGTAAATGCCCTCGTTGCTACGCGTCACCGCCCTGTCCGGTCAGACCTGTCGTTGACAACGATGACACTACTGCAAACGACGAGTGGTCATGCGAGGATTGTCAACGGTTTTTTCACAGCAGAGAGTGTTTTGACAATCATTTGAAAAGCCGTGAAAATCGAGTAAACACTCGCGGCTCTGAACGGAAATCGATTTGTGAGACAGTACGGTTTTGTAAAACATGCTTGAAACTGTTTGATGCTTCGCAAAAGGCTCATAACTGCGGTAAAACTTTTTGTCAGTTGTGCCGTAGTGTACACGGGTACAATGAGCATTGCTACATGCACCCCGTGGCACCGCGGGTTCTAGCTGACGAAGACAAACACCCGCGAACACTTTTTATTTTTTATGATTTCGAGACCCGTCAAGACACACTCTATAGTAAAACACCGGGTGACAATACTCGCGAGCACGTGGTAACTCTTTGCGTCGCGCAGCAGCTGTGCGATAGATGCTTGTTGACCGTCGATGACCTGACCACCGACAATACGTGTATGTGGTGCGGCGTGCGAAAACATATTTTCCGTAGAGCGCCCGTCTCGGAACTAGTCGATCTCGCAGTGCGTCGCGCAACATCATTCCGCAAAATTGTCTGCATCGCTCACAACGCGAAGGCTTTCGACGCACAGTTCATATTACGCCATATTACCGAGAATTGTAAAGATCTCGGTCTACCAAAGCTTATCCTGACGGGAAATTCCATCATATCGATGCGCATAGGTCGTACCATTTTTATTGATAGTATGAACTATTTTCACATGCGACTCAGTGCTCTTCCGGACGCCTTCGGCTTCAAACATAGAATGGGAAAGGGCTACTTCCCTCATCTTTTCAACACAATAGAAAACCAAGCATATCGCGGAGAGCTACCGGCTGTTGAGTACTACTCGTCCGAGGGTATGACGCCCGATGGCTATAGGGCCTTCCACGAGTGGTACGCGGAGGCTGCAGCCGCGAATGAGGTGTTTGACTTTCAAATCGAGATCGAAAAGTACTGCGCGATGGACGTAGACATATTGAGACGAGCATGCAAAGAATTCCGGCGAATTTTTCTCGAGGTCGGCAATGTTTGCCCATTCACAGAGGCCGTAACAATCGCGGCGGCTTGTTCGAAAGTGTTTAGGCGTAATTATCTAAAGCCACAGACAATAGGGCTTATACCCAGCGGTGGCTACAGACTTGCTGACAGACACTCGAAACAAGCCAACGAATGGCTTTTATGGGTAGAGCATTGCGTAGGTCACGAAATAACCCACGCTACGCGAGGTCGAGAGTTTAGGCTACCTGAGGGGCTGCTCGTTGACGGCTATGCACAAATCGGTGAGGACCGTTTCGTGTATCAGTTTCACGGGTGTTATTGGCACGGTTGCCCCCGCTGTTTTTCCGAGAATCGTACGGTTCGGTCGCGTGCCAACGACGAGTCGTACGATCAGCGTTACGAGCGTACCAGGGCCTCCGACGCGCAGATTGGAGATCGCGGTTACGAGTTGCGCATTATGTGGGAGTGCGAATTTCAAGACGAGCGAAACGCTAACCCGGCAATCGATGCGTTTTTGCGTAATCATCCACGACTAAAGACGGAGAGCTTGAATCCTCGCGACGCGTTTTTCGGCGGTAGAACAGGCAACACCGTTACCGTATACGACGTTGCGGAAGGCGAAAAAATCCACTATATCGAAATCTGTTCGCTCTACCCGTATATTTCCAAAACAGGTCGTTTTCCGAAGGGACATCCTACGATTTACGTTGACACAGCATGCGACACGTTGCTCAACGGTTCGTACGATGCTCTGGGAACGTCAATTAATGATTTGATCCGTTGTACGATTTTGCCACCACGAAATCTTTTCCATCCGGTGTTACCTGTGCGTATGCACCATGAACTATTCTTTGCGTTGTGCCGCAGATGTGCCGAGGAAAAGACATAGACGTCGTGTCCTCACGAGGATGTGAATGATCGTGTATTTACCGGTACATGGGTGATAGACGAGATTCGAAAAGCAATCGAGGTCGGCTATAAAGTCCAGCAGATAGCGGTTATTTGGGCCTATGAAATGACTCAATACAATCCGGAAACGCATGATGGCGGCCTCTTTGTCGATTATATAAATACGTTTCTGAAAATCAAGCAGGAAGCGAGCGGTTGGCCCGCGGAATGTAAAGATATCGACTCGCAGGCAAGGAATATCAGGGACTATGAACGCGCTGAAGGAATTAAATTAACGGAGGAAAAGATTAACAAGAATCCGGGCTTGCGTTCCGTTGCGAAGCTTTGTCTCAACTCGTTTTGGGGTAAGTTTGGGCAGCGGGATAATTTATCACAAACGACGATCGGTAATACTCGCGAGCAGCTGTTACTGCTTCTGGAGGATAACGACAAAGAGGTACATCGGCTACTTCCGGTAAACGACGACGTCTTATACGCTAACTGGGTGTCGATAGACGAGGCGGTAATACCTTCCTCGCAAACGAGTGTCGTCATTGCGGCGTACACAACAGCTCAGGCGCGTTTAAAGCTATATAGCTATCTCGAGCGACTAGACCGACGCGTATTGTACTACGACACGGACTCGGTGATTTATGTCAGCACAGGTCGATCGGGTGAATGGGTGCCGCCGCTCGGTAATTTTCTCGGTGATATGACCAGCGAGTTAAAGAAACCAACCGACTACATAAAGTCGTTTGTCTCCGGAGGCCCCAAATTCTATGGGTATCAGGTAGTCAATAGCGAGAACCCCGAAGTGGTTACGAAAACCGAGTGTAAGGTCAAGGGTTTGAGCTTAAATTACCAAAATTCCCAAAAAATTAACTTTGATTCGATAAGGGACATGATTAAAGCCGATTTACCGAGGCCAAATGTAGAGACGATTAAGCTGAATTATGCGTCAATTCAGCGGACGGCTCTCCATGAGGTCGTAACTCGTGAAATGACGAAAACTTGCCGAGTAGTTTGCCATAAACGACGTCATGTGGCACATACATTGTCGCTACCATTTGGCTTCAAAGATTAGCCCTCGGTAAGCGTGTAACCGTTGCCGTCGTCATTGTTGTCTTTGTCGCCGTCGCCCGTTCAATAGCGTTTGTGTAAAATAATTGTAAAATTTGTGTAAAAGTATGAATAAGACTGTTGATTAGCGTTTAATTGTATATACATAGGATAAACTTTCATGCGTGTAATGTTATGTAATGTTTATATTTTAATTAGTGATAACCTTCGACAACTACAACGAATAATAGCGGTAATTGATAAAAATGTTTTGTAAATATTCGATATAGTTATATGAATACAAATATATAAAAAGAAAAAGATTATTTCAATACGCAGATAGTCAACACGATTTTCATGAAAAATAAAAAACGGAATGAAAATTCTATTTATATATATATATATATGCAATAAACGTTTCACCATGACTTTTCGTTAAAAATGAATAAAAAAATAAAAAATTGAAACATATTCCTAGTCAGTGTTGAGAATTTTCTTCATTTTAAGCTAGGCGGCGCCACATGCGCGATATAAGCTTATAGAGCACATGTGGCCGCGGTATAAGAGCTGATCGACACGCGCGCGTGCGCTCGCCCGCTCATAAGCTGGACCACCGCCGCGCACACGTCGAGTTAGCTTGTCCGCGACGTGTGTCCTCCGCGCCGCCGCCGCCGCCGCCGCGTTAAGCTTATAGCCACGTAAAAACGAATATATTTATAAGTATTTTCAGTGCGAGTTTTGACTACGGCGGCAAAACGCGAGTAAAAGAAAAAAAAAACGTGAAATGGACGTACGATGGAAACACCCGTGGACTTCGCTAATTTGTGGGCCAACAGGCTGTGGTAAGACAGTTTTCGTGCGAAGATTCTTACGCCATCTAGCGGTCATGAGCGATGCGACGTTTGGCCGTATTATATTTTACTACGGTGATAATCTCGATGCCGATACTGCCGCGCTGTTCAAGAATTCGGCGCATGAGGATTCAACGAGCGTTAATATTAAAATCGAATTTCACGAAGGACTGCCGCAGCCGGAGGATTATTCGCACGATAACGAATGTAAGAAATTGGTGATTATCGACGATTTGATGAGGGAATCGTCAAACAATACGATAGTAGATCTCTTCACGAAAGGCAGTCATCATAAAAATATTAGCGTTATTTCCATAACGCAAAATATTTTTCATCAAGGACACGGACAACGCGATATTTCGCTGAATGCGAATTATATTGTTATTTTTAAAAATCCACGAGATCGGGCGCAAATTCAGCATCTTACGAGACAAGTTTATCCCGAGGATCCACGCTTTTTAACGGAAGCCTATCAAGATGCGACTGCGCAGCCGCATGGATATCTACTGCTGGATCTAAAGCAATCCACGCCTGATATGTGCCGATGCCGCACCAATATATTTCCCGACGATCCACAAATGTATGTATATATACCAAAAAACAAGCGAGGCTTTCGTCAATCGAATTGACCTGACGTATTTAGTCAAATGGCGGAACAGCAAAGGCATCAGTAACGCTCGAGTGTCGGTTACGCAAACATCTCGGCGGCGGGCGACAATGGGGAAGATGACGGTAAAGAAGAAGAAGCGACCAGCGTGTCCTGTGCGATCACCGATCGATAAACGGCACGTCGCTTTTCTGAACGCCCTCTGCCATGCTAGTAAAGAGCAGTGTATATGCGAATGTGCACTGAACGTCTTACACGGCGTAGTAACGCTTAAAACAGGTGTGAAAAATCGTATTAAAAGATATAAAAAGGTGTTACGACAACTAGCGCCGTAGTCCGCTGTAAGACAGAGCGGCGGTGGCGGCCAAAGTAGAGCCAGTGGTGCCGCTCGTAAACGACGAAAATTCAACTGGAGAGCGAAAAAACGTCTCATCATGCAGAAAGGCTGTGGAGCATTTTTGCCACTTTTATTGGCACCGATTATCACGAGTTTGGTCAGTAGACTGTTTACCGGCAACGGCGGCGGAAGTACTGACTCTTAATTCAAACGTGTGAGGTCTAATGGAACACGCGAAGAAAATGATTTTAGTACCGGCTGAAGAGGCTGGGATATGGCAAGAGCCAATGATCGGTGGCGGTAGCGGCGGCAGCGGCGAAACTCGTGCACCACCTGTCAGTCCGCCAAGTGTACAGACGCCGGGCGATCCTATATCGCGACTCGACGAGGAGCTTTCGGGAATTTTACACTCAAAAAAGTATCGTGATGACTCGGAAAAGTGGAAAGAATATCTACAAGTGTTGCAGAGGTATTTATTTTTGCTCGAAGCACGAAAAGGTCCGATAGATCCGACACTACCTGGAGCGACCTCTGCCATGTCTCGCGAACAGCAGGCACCATCACAGGCAAATGGTTCGTTCAATGATACGATAATCATAGATAGCGTTCCGCAAAAATTTCGGCATAAAGCTAAAGCTCTCGTGTCTTATCTCCGCAATTCACCGGGAGCAGTACAACGCATCGGATGGGACCAAGAGGGACGCGTGACTATAGACGGCAAGCTCGTACCAAATTCAAATATTGTCGATCTTATTAACGACGCAGTACGCTCGAGAAAGGAGTTTAAAGCCGTGGGTCGACGTGACTTTATTCAGAGTCTACGAGATATCTCTATACCACGTGAATTTATCGGAAACAACGCATTATGGACACTGGGAGAGGCGAGATTCAATGTTAAGCGTACACAAAATAATCCTAACGTGGATAACGACGAAACCCCCTATTACAGCAGCGAAGAAGAGAAGAGAGAGAGAGAGAGAGAGAAAGAGAGAGAGATGCCGTACGGAAAAGTGTATTATGACCCTTTGCACCCCGCTGGCTACGCCGGTGCAAGACGACTTACAGATAAAAAAAATGAAGTAGCCGCTGTTTACGACTGGTTGACCCAACAGGACGCGTACACCATTCACAAACCTCTCAAGCGGCTTTTCCCAAGACTTTGCTACAGGGTTGACAACATAGACGACGTTTGGGAGGCTGAGCTCGTCGATTTACGCTCGTTAAAGAGTTACAACGGTAATACCTGCTACCTGCTCACAGTCATTGATGTATTGAGCAAGTATGCATGGGTCGAACCGTTGCAAGACAAAACAGTGCACTCTGTGACACAAGACTTCAAAAGGATTTTTGAACGAAGCACCGGACGGTCAGCCGTCTGTCTACAGACCGATAAAGGCAAGGAGTTTGTCGGAAAAGAGCTGCAAGTCTTTCTTAAGGAGAACAATATTATGTTTAGAGTTACGCGTAACCCTCATATAAAAGCAGCAATCGTCGAACGCTTCAATCGTACGCTAAAAGAGCGAATGTGGCGTTACTTCACGCACCGAAATACTCATCGATACATTGACATTCTGCAACAACTCGTCGGTGCGTACAATCATGCCAAACACTCGTCAATTAAAATGCAACCGGCCGCTGTGACTTTACACAATGCCAATATAGCGTACGAGAATATGACGAGAGCCTTGTTGAGACAACGCAAAAAAAGGCGTTTCACAGATGTTAAATACAAGTGCGGCGATTACGTTAGGATTAGTCGAACAAAAGGCACCTTCGAGAAGGGTTACGAGCGGAATTGGAGTGAAGAAATTTTCCGAATCACAAAAGTTACAGTCCGTCAGGGTATCAGACTTTACGAATTGAATGATCTTGAGGGAGAGTTAATCGACGGATTTTTTTATACGGAAGAAATCACACCTGTACACGAGAAACGTGTTGCGGAAAATAAAGAATTCAAAATCGACCGTGTAATACGAACAAAAGGGCGCGGCGCGACAAAACAGCTTTTTGTCAGCTGGGTCGGTTACCCATCGAAATTCAATTCGTGGATACCGGCGTCTAACGCTCACGACCTTGGCGGCTAGCGTAGTGAGTACGTTCGGTTAACATGAACGACGAAAATTTTTTTCTCGTGCTGCCGAGTAACAGTAGCATGAAGTATTTTCCGAACAACACTACGACAAATTTCACCACACATCTTTCACGTGAAATAACCCTCAACGGTCATTGAGTCGTGGGTTTAACGGAAGTTCACATACCCTGTACGATGATACATATCCAGCGTGATGAGACTGAAATTCAGTGGACACAGTGCGGCAAAAAGACCAAAAAATCAGCCACATACCATACGGTATATATGACAATCATGAGGCTTTAATGAAAAGTATTAATAGTCTGCAAGGTACAAGCGAGGCCGGTATACGACTAGTGAATGCAAAAAATGCAAGCGGTTACGTGGCGATTGAGGGTAAAAAGTGCGACAAAGATATTGAGGAATCGTTGAATTTCTTGCAAATGAGCGACAAACTTCGTCACGTGTTTGGCTTCGAGTTAACGCCAGGTAAAGATTGGGAAAGTGCCAGGAATTCGTACGTCAGCTTTACCCGCGGTATACAACGCGAAAGTCAGATGCCCGCCTGCATTGCCCGCGCTCTACCCGAAGAAATCTTTGTCTATACGGATTTGTGCGTACCCTACACAGTTGGCGACACACAGGCCGCTCTATTGCGGATAGTAAATCTGAATACAGCAAAGTACAAGTATGGCTCGACACAGGTGAAATATTTTTCGCCGGCAAATTACTTACCGCTGCTTAATAATTGCTTTCGTACGATCGAGATAGATATAAGAGCCAAATTGGGCCGGCCAATCACATTTGAGTACGGAACGTTAACGCTGACGCTTCACTTTAAGCGCGTCTCTTAGACGAAATGGCGAGTCACTACGCGTCATATTACGAGAATCAAATCGGCGGCGGTAGACGTATGAGCAATGTTTTCGTGGGTGCACCTTATCAAAGGGGCCATGGGATCGGCCGATTTCTCGGCGGACTGTTCAGAAGTGTACTACCACTCCTCTCGAGAGGCGTTAAAGCTATAGGACGCGAGGCTTTGCGAACTGGCTTGAATGTTATTGAAGATGTAAGTGGTAATAATATACCCTTCAAGGAGTCGCTAAAGCGTCGGGCCAGAGAATCCGGCGAAAATTTGAAACGAAAAGCCGACGAGAAAATTGCACTACTTATGAAGGGCTCCGGCTATAATAGTGCGATCGCCGCGAGAACGATGCAGTCGTTGATTGGACGCGCAACTCGGCGCACCTCCACGAGAAAGAGATCTACCATCACGAGAAATAAGAAGACGAAGAAGGCAAAAAAGAGAAGCACCACTAGTGCAACATCACGAGGAAAGAAGAGAAGGACGAAGACGGGGAAAGTGACGAAGACTCGAAAAAATAAAAAGAGACGACGCGTTGATATCTTCGGAAGTGCTCAAATATGTCCTTTCTACACTCACACTCGTGTGAATGTATGAAGTCGGAACTCGACTTATTCACAATACCGCCAACGCAGACATCTATAGAATCATCGCAATGGGTTCACTACAAGCCGGTCTCTTCGTTGTCGGACGATGGACCCGTCGAATTTGTGATACCTGGCCACGGGGAGGAATACCTGGATCTCGCGCATACAATGATCGCTGTAAGCCTTAAAGTGATATCCAGCGGTGGCACAGAGTACAAGGTTGCACCCGTAAATAATTTTTTACACAGCCTCTTTAATCAAGTAGACGTGTTTTTTAATCAAAAACTTGTTGCACCGCCTAATAATGCCTACGCATACAGGGCGTACATTGAAACGTTGTTGAACTATGGCCCTGCGGGAAAAGCATCGCATCTCACTACGGCTTTGTGGTATGCCGATACTGCAGGCGGTTTCGAGTTGCTGCCGGGCGCGAGTCCGAGCAACTGTGGCCAAGACGCGAGAGCGAGTTATGTCAAAGGAGCTCGGACCTTGGATATTATTGGCCATCTACACTGTGATGTATTCAATCAAGACAAATTTTTGCTGAACGGCGTGGAAGTACGACTACGGCTCGTACGCTCAAAAGACGATTTTTGTCTTATGGAAACACCATCAAAAGATTGTACACACAAGATAATAATTCACGATACGACACTGCTGATAAGACGAGCAAAAATCAACCCAGGAGTACTTATAGCCCATGCGAAGACGCTGGCTAAAACAACAGCGAAATATCCTATAACGCGTGTGGAGGTTAAGTCGTTTACCATGCATAGCGGCGTCGCGGGCGATATACTGGACAATGTAATACTCGGTCAGTTACCAAAACGTATAATACTCGGTTTTGTTAGGAACAAAGCTTTCAACGGCGATAGAACGTCAAATCCCTTTAACTTTCAAAATTATTCGATAAATTTTCTATCACTCTACGTTGATGGTCAACAGATACCTGGAAAACCAGTGCAGCCAGAGTTCGACACCAACAGAACCTGGATCGAATGTTACCACACCCTTTTCTCGGGCACAGGTATACACTTCCAAAACGACGGTATAGACATTTCACGCAACGCTTACGCAAAAGGTTATTGTCTATTAGCTTTTGACTTGACGCCTGATCTATCCGCCAACTGTTTCACTCACTGGAATCTCGTGAAACACGGTACCGTGAGAATCGAAGTACGTTTTGCAAAACCCCTCTCATTTACAATAAATTGTATTATCTACGCCGAGTACGACATTGTTATTGAAATTGATTCGGCGCGCCAAGTAATCACGGATTTTAGTGCTTGAGCGCTCTATCCCTCCTTCGATGCATAACGCATGATTACACATTCCCCGGTGAGGGCGCTATACGCATAGCCAAAACGTATTTAAGACCGACTACGAGCAAGCATTAGACATCATTTCGTCTCACGCCTTCAGCATGGACGCAATATTGATACGCAATGTTGATATTCAAGCGCTATACGACAAGCATGGCGAGTTTCTTGCGAAGGAGATCGCCGTTACTACAATACAGGGCGATCATATCGGCCATTGGGTTATCGATTCACCATACGATTTTGGTGAACTACCTAAAGAAGTGCGCGCTAGTAATAACCGTCTAACGTGCTTTCATCACGGTATCGAGTGGGTCGACGGTGATACACCATTGCCAAAAGTTTACGCTGCGCTAAAGGCCATGTGCCGATACGCACTTCGCATATACACGAGAGGTGTACAAAAAGCGGAAATTCTACGTGACGTGCTGGGCCGAGACATAGTAAACCTGGAAGATTACGAGGGCCCTAGCTTCAAGAACATGCCTACCTACGACACTTGGTGCATATATCACGGCGTGTCAAAGGAAGACGCAGCGAAGTGCGCATTAAACAACGTGGGAAAAATTAAACGTTGGCTTCGGACTCAGATTTTGGATAAGGAGAATCCCGTTTACTCAGAACCAGTGGGCGCTGTGCAACGGAAAGATCGGCCAAACGATACGCCGAGAAAAGCGATACATATCTACATTCCGAGCGATACAGATCGCGGTTCTACAATGGGAGACTATATAGTCGCAGCATCTTCGAGCAGTGACAGCAGTGCTACGACGAACACCTGCGACGCCACGGTACCTGCGGAGGGTGAAATAGTCGCCCTTTACCGTAATAAACAACTCTCACGGCCACCACCGCCGAAGCGCCAGCCTACCCCTACCATCCCCCGTAACGCTCATCAGTATCATCATCATCATCAGCATTCACGAAGACGTCGCCCCCACTCTGGCACAGGAAGCATCTCCAATGAACAGCCTAGAAGTGCTGGAGGCTCTACGCCATGTCTCGGCACAGACGAAAGGAGTCTTCCCCGCCGATCGCATCCCGAGTCGCTGGTCTAGACCCACAGTCATCGTCGCAAACACGGACGATCATACGAAGCCAGGAACTCATTGGGTAGCCATATACGTCGACAACAATGGTCAAGGGATCTTCTTCGACAGTTACGGACTGCCTCCACTTGTCAACCAACATCGCAATCGACTGCGAAGAAATACAACGAGTTACGAGTGGAACACCAAGCCCCTACAGTGTATCAAGTCTCGAGTGTGTGGAGAATATTGTGTTATGTTTCTTGACTTTATGTGTCGGGGCTATAACCTTGCTGGTTTTTGCAAACTATTCTCGGCTAATAAGGTGAAAAACGATAATATTGTGCGACGTTACTACAAGAATCTACGATATGTGATACATGCAAGACGGCGAAACGTATCAAACACCCGACGACGAACAAGACTTTTAAAGGGCAGCGGTAATGTCTGTACATCGCGGTGTATACAAATATGTACAGCCCGTTTCGGTTGTCACCTGTAAATAATCGAATATAACAAAAAGAAAAAAGTTTTCATCTCATCTTCATCGTCAACACTCGCTCCCCCACCACCATCGCCATCAGCAGATATAAAAGCCGGCCTCTCCACACGAGAAAGCACACTTGTCAACGATTCGTGGCAACGTCAACAACCTCACTAAAATGGATATCATCAGTGGCATACTCGTCATTGACTGCGGCAAGGATCCCTGGGAACTCCTCCCGGAGGAGCTCGAATACATCCCTAAACCCTTGCTACTGAGGCACTGGAGTGAATACATCGACATCCTGTGGGCAAAATTACCTCAACATATCCGACAGGACCCCGAGGTTGCATCGTACAGAGTCTGTAAAAAACATTGGACACCCAAGGATCTAAAGATGCAGCTCGAAGGCTATCCACCACTCGAGAGAGAATGCACGGACTGTCTACAGGAGACCGCGGAACAAGAGTCAACTACGCCGCCGGACCAACCCGAGAAGACATTGCCGCTTACAACGACGGCCGAGTCTGACCGCAAGCAAGACACACCACTGCCGTCAACTGACTCTGCCATGACCCCTGACCCATCACCCAAGACCACTGATTTTTAAAAATTGTAACGACGAAATATTGTAAAATGTCAGTGCAAGAAAATCAAATGAACAAAAATACTTTTGTAAATTTTTTTTTATTTTCCGGTACGGTATTACCATTAGAATAGTAAAAGACGAAAACTAATTTACCGACTGTAGAATATTATTAGTATTAAAAACCTGCCGGTAATTCCTAGAGGGCACCGGGAGAAATTGGACGACTAATCAGAACGCAGCAAGTTTACTAGAAGAATATTAGTACAGAAAACACGATGGAAATTTATAGAGGGCACCATGGAAAATCAGTCGACCAATAAGAGCTCGGGGAATTTACAGTCGGCCAATCACGGCTCGAGGAAAATGAGACGACCAATCACGGTCCAGAGATTTTCCCAGCCTCTCTCTCATTGGCTCCCTATAACTCAAGGGGCGTGGATTAAGGGGCCCTAGGGGGCGGGGAGGGGACCACAGGTGGTAGGGGAAGGAGCGGGTGGGGGTAGACGGCGGTGGTGGGAGGTTGGCGCCAGTGGCCGCGTGGTGGGGGTAAATCCTGTCTCCCTATAGCTGTACAATACTACTGCTCCGGTCAGAAAGATGGTAGATCGATCTATACCACACCTGCAGTCGATTTCGGTGACAACATTGGGAAAAGTTGCTTGGGATAGAGCCCTAGGAATGCTTGTCGTGACGAAAGTCTAAGGGTATCTACACCTGTGTTCTAACCCCTAGTGAGCAGCGAAGAGTCTATAAACCCTCAGATTACCTGGCGGATTGTACTACCGGGCGTCTCTTTAAACCGTACTGGAGGGAGACTGACAAAGGCGATAATTAAATGGTCATGCAATAAGGTCACGAAGAAAAATAAAGATGTACTTACGTTGCTATTGGAGAGCAGCTAATGTCGATGAGGTTGCGTAGGTTTTCTCGTTGGTTCTGCTGAATGGTAGTCTCGCGTGTAATGAATTAACCCCGAACAACCGTCTCTTAATATTTTACCACTTCTTAATAACTGAATAGCAGACAAATAAAATCGTAATGATACACGGAATATTCCTTACAAACGTTGGAAATAATAAAAAGAAAAAAAAATAATAAAAAGAAAAGTGAAATGAAATTGTCGTTTGACCTTAAACAAATTCCGGTAGCAAATCACCGATGTCTTAAAATATATAAGTTTTGCAAATTCGAAAATTGGTGTTTGAGAAAAACAAAACTTCGGTGGTTAAAAATTTGAGCAGCAAAATGCTCTGTTCGATGATTAAAGTGACTCTCGCCGTTCGGTGGCTTACTCGAGATAGACGGGCATGAGGCCCCCCCCCCCTCCGAGATATAGGCTCGCGGAGTGGCGTGATTTTATGAATAGATAATGCGTTCGCACATTCGTAATTAGAGTTTTACACGGACGTGCTATTCTCTAGTCCTTGGTTTTGTCGGTCATTTGGAATGTGTACCCGGATCTTGAATATAAATGAGAATAAAAACAGATCTTGTGGGAATCGTTTGACGGTCATTTGTTTTGTTCTGCAATAAAGTTTTACTCCGTAACATGCTTTTCTCCTGTCGAGAGGAAAGTTCCAGATTTCATTTGCTTATTGGGTCTCATTATTTTCCATAATCCTGTGCATTCGTTTCTCTCTTTACGCATCTCTTGTTACGAATTTTGATTAATACGCGGTTAAAATGATCCTTTCACCAACACGAAAACCTCCATTGATTCTCCATCGAGCAATAACCACGAGACTCCTCAACAATTTCTCATGGGGGGTCTAGGCCGCATGGCGACTATTTTAATCATGGTAAAGAAAATTTAACGATCCCAACATCTACGACCAGTGATCGGTAGTGCGATGGTAATTGGTAGGTTACCATAGGCAGCCGTCTATAATGAGTCGATAGTTCGATGATTGATCTCGGGTTACCGTAGGTGGGATCTCCTTTTAGTTATTTCCGTGAATTAAAAAAGAGATAGTGACGGGAGATCGTAGATCATCCCTAGTCGCTTCCGGTTTATACCATGAAGCGTTTTCATCGAAGTTTTGTGTTGAGAATTGATAAATCCCTTGTTTGTTCTATCAAGTATCGCATTTATGGATTTAAATATCGAGCTCGCGAAATGGGGAAAGTGCTGACTATCCGATTTCAACAGTTTTATTGCTCTTCATCAATTGAATCTAAATTTCTGTGAGAATCAATAACAAATAAAATAAGTCATTATGCCGGACGTAACACTGGTATTTCGATTCGCCTTCTGTTTCGTCTCGGGCACATGAAAGATGTGACCATTTTTCACACGATTCACACTTTATCCAGCCCTCTGCCGACTGAGAATCCCTCTGCCCTCTGCCCTCGTAGAAAAGGCACGGAGTATCTTCTGTTGAGAACTGCTCTGAAACCCTACAGTCACTACTTTGGTGAGGCAACACATTTTTCCTCGACATATCGGATGAAACGCCGTTTTTGTCGCGAGCCAGACGCTTTCGGAGCTTATATGTTCGCGCGACTCGCACAACCAGCTCGTACTAAAAAACAACTGACTTAGACTTAGTGTTTCATTTTGACCTTCGTACTTCTGAAATTAATAAACATTAGATATTAAACTCGCAAGGACATGGACTTTCATGGAGCGTAATAATGAAGTAGTAGGGGAGACCGGGGCAAAATCGAGACGCTAAGCGAAATAATGCCTCTACCACGATACTCAGACTGTATATTTATTGTTTTTGTCAAAAGAATTCGCCTCGTAATATTGATTTTTGGTGTACGCAAAAAAAATCTTCCGGGCAAAACGGGGTAGCCTCAAATAGTGAGGGGCAAAATAGGTACCCTGTCATTTCTCGCTCCTTCTCTAATATCGACAGTGCTGCCTCTATTGGCGCACTTTCTTTCGAATATGATTCCGCAATAGCGTCGATCAACAATCGAACGTTTTTCCGATTCATTTGTAGGGTACACCGGGGCAAAATGGGGACATTAAGCAAAAAGCGTCCGTAGACCATTACCAAGTGCTCCAATACACAACTTATTACTTATAAATTAAATGTATACCCATGATTTATAGCATGGAATAAAAAAAAATTCTGGGGCAAAACGGGGTACCCTTTAATTTTTTACATTTTTCAGATTTCGTTATTAAATGTCTAAATCTACTACTGATTTCTCAAAAACGCCGTTTTTATCCGTCAAATAGAGCGCGGGGAAAAAAAATTATCCGGGGCAAAATGGGGTATTATTAAATTTAAAAAAATTAAATTTTTTTGAGAAACGCTGAATTTCCACTACTTCTTCTTATGAAGTCCGGTCCCATGCATGTCGCTGTAAATTATATTTAATGTTCAAAACGATAGAAAGCAACACTTCGAACGTTGCCATAGCTTAATACGAAGCTGCGTATATCCGCTCGCTACGAAACTTCACTGCAAATAATGAACATACATATGACTTAGCTGACGAAAAAATTATTTGCTTATAGACAAGACTTTATTCCTTTTTTTCCCGTATCTTGAAAAGTCGCGATGCAAACAAAAAGAAACATATTAATATCTATGTCGTTACGCGACCGGTGTCGTCGAGACTACCGCGCGCTAGTGTCGTGGGCGCTGCTGTCGAGGCTTCTGGCGCGTGCCGCACTGCTGTCGAGGCTACATTGTTGTTGGTAATACAAGTGTCTGTTACGGAAAAATGTCATTCGAATTTTCCCGCATCATCCAAAATTAAGATTGCGCCACGTTTCGTAAGAGGTGAGGAGTGACCACGAAAAAAATATAATAATAAGACGAGTGCTTCGATTGTACACGGTGCGCGTATTTATTTATTAAACGACGATTAATCGAGCGGCGGCAAACCATTCGAGTCCTAACGTAAAGCTAACATTAACGTGTGCGCAGGCGTATAGCTTTGCGCATGTATCCATTGTTCGCTATAACGGCAAATAGTAACCGCGTCACCACGAAAATCAACGTAAGTATTTTTTTCTCAATATTAAACAGGTTAGGAAATGTGGAATTGACGGGCATATCTCGAAAATTAACTTTTTCCTAGATAGATACGCGATGGTTCGAAATCGAAAGCGAACTTCCACGCGACAATCATGGGACGATCTCGCCATGGCCAAAGCCATACAAGCGGTCGTCAATAACGAGATCGGTTATCGAAGAGCATCCGAAGCTTACGGTGTCCCCCAAACAACTTTGGAACGCCGAGTAAAACTGTACCGCGAAAATCCGGACATCGAAATAGCCATTATGAAAGGTAAAATTAATGTTCAGTGATCGTTATTTTTTATGTTCGTTCTAATCGAAATTGATTTTTTTTTAAAGAGAAAAGCACAGCTTCTTTTATTTCAAACTTTCTAAATTAAATTTGTATAACTAATTAAATATTTTTCTTAGTGTGAATAAAAACGCAGACTAATTGACTTCATTGACTCTAAAAAAATTGTAGCACTTAATTTTTTATCATCTCGATCTTAGATTCCCGCTTAACCGCTTATTTGCTTACTTATTTTTTTCTATCCTGCTCTCTGATTAACTCAACCACTCATTTGATTACTGAAATAAGAACCATTTATTGTTTCAGGATTGGGTCGATTTGAATCGGTATTCACGCCAGCGCAGGAAAAACAATTGGCTGTTTATTTGCAAGAAATGGAGTCTCGATTCCATGGCTTGTCCGGATCGGAATTGAGAGTATTGGCTTGGCAGCTTGCAGAACAAAATAATATCAATCACCCATTCACCGATGGAATGGCCGGAGAAGAATGGCTAAGAGGTTTCATGAAAAGGAATCCCGCCTTATCCTTTCGCAAACCTGAAGCCACGTCCGTAGCTCGAGCGAGAGGTTTTAATAAAGTAGTCGTGAATAATTTTCAAACGTTACTCGAGGCGACACTTGAAAAGTACGATATAACGCCAGATCGCCTCTACAACGTGGACGAGATGGGATGTTCGACGGTTGCAAAACACGTTTCAAAAATTATTGCGACGAAAGGAAAAAAACAAGTTGGAGTCGTCACTTCGGGCGAGAGAGGCCAAAATGTTACCATCGAGCTGTGTGCGTCAGCTTCCGGTGATTTTTTACCGCCAATGTTTATTTTTCCGCGAGTCCGAATGAACGCAAGTTTAATGATCGGAGCACTCGAGGGCAGTTGGGGAGTATGCCATCCGAGCAGGTGGATGCAAACGGAAATTTTCTCGAAATGGTTTCAGTGGTTTGTGGAGTACGTCCGACCCTCGGAGGAAAAGCCAGTCCTTCTTTTATTAGATGGACACACGACACACACCCGAAACCGCGAGGTTATTAATTATCCGCGTGAACACCACGTCGTTCTCCTCTGTTTCCCCCCGCATTGCACCCATAGACTACAGCCTCTGGACGTCAGTGTAATGCGAGCATTATCAATTTATTATGCTGCTGAGGTTAAAGAGTGGATGCGGTTGAATGCCGGTCGCATCGTGACGCCTACTCAAATTCCCGAATTGTTTGGCAAGGCTTTCCTGAAGGCGGCCACTCCGAAAACGGCTAAGAACGGATTCCGTAAAACGGGCATGTGCGAAACTCAGTGAGCGGGTCGGAGGAGGGGATTCTTGAAATAAATAGCCTTTTATTAATGCGCTCAATTAACACACGATAAATCACTATTTATTAATAAAACAATAAAACTGTCATAGACAAAAATTAACAAAAGTATAGAGTAAGTGGTGCGAGAGGACAGTAGATTTCCAAACGAATCGCGAATGAGTCCCGCGAATAGAGTTCGGGTGTAGCTTCGGTGCGCTCTTGCCGGGTCGACGAGCCTAACTGCCCTTGCGAGCGAAAGCAGAGAAAGCGAGAGCTACCGAAGGCGAGAAAAATATAGGCGATCGCTCGAGATATATTTTGACGAGTGTCGATGCCCTGGGAGCAACGACCCTCGTCCGAAATTTGCACAGGGTCTCTGCGCGTTCGATGACGCGAGTTTTCGAGTAAATCCCGAACAGGGCATATGGCCGTTCAATCGCGACGTCTTCAGCGATGTGGATTTTATGCCTGCCGAGGTAACGAACCGACCACTGCCTTGTTCACCTACGGATTCGATTGTCGCTACCGATTTCGTCACGGCGTCGGAAACTCAACAAGAGCAACGGGGTTCATCGATGGACGCAGACATTCTGCCGTTCGAAAACATTCGTCGAGCGTATACAAATGTATCAATGGAGGCAGCGATTGGCGACTATCGAATGTCGTCAGATGAAGAATTTCGGATGGATGAAAAGCTGGCCGTCCAAATGACTGCGAACACCGATATGCTTTCCTTCGCATCGATCGCAAATCTCTCCTCGGAAACATCTCACGAAGAGTTTTTTTCCGCTCAGTCAGGTCAATCGATAGAGCTGAGGCGACTTCCGATGAATCTCTCGCTGTTAACGTCAGATGACGAATTTGTAACTGCTGAGGAATTCTTTTCTACTCAGTCCAATCGATCAACGGAGGCAAAAGAATTTTCGGCAAATCGATTGCCGTTGAGATCAGACGACGAATTCTTATCCAACGACGAAATCATTTTATCTCCGAACCGACCGATTGAACCACCGATTCGCTCTCTACTCGACATGCGCGAGAATCTATCACAGGGAATTCTAAAAGATGATTTCCAGGGCGATGCGGCTGCAGTATCTCAAACTGCTGATGACCTCGAGAAACTGAGTCAGTCGATAAGTCAAGTCTCCATACACGAATACGCGTATATGGGCGAACCACAGCCGCATTGCTTGAAAAGCTTGCTAAGAAAGAGTTCTCGAAGAAGTTCGCTGAACTGTGGCGGTGATTGCCAATCAATGAGTCGGAGAAAACAACCGCGAATGTCGGCTTTGCAGTTTGCCCCCAGAATGATTTTTTCAAGTTCGGACGACGAGGATACGCCGGTCGAGATGATACAGAAAACAACGAGATACTGTACGATTGAACTATCGTGCGAAACTGTTTTCGGTTGTTTTATTGTATTTTTTTAAATATTGTCATTTTTTTCAGGCGGACGTAGATCGAAAATATCGGAAACGCACTCAGTAGAGGTCAGTACCTATAGACAATATTTCAAAATGGCGGCGGTTGCTAGTGGGGATGCTTGTTCGGTGGCGCTTCGCTCTCGCTCGCTCATCCCCTCTCTCTCGGTGGTCAGCTGGGGAGCCTTATGCCGCCGCTCGAGCTGACCCTAGGGTGGGTGGGTGGGGGGGGGGGGAGGAAGATGTTGCTTCATCGACGTCCGGAGCCCAACCACCGACCCCTTGGTCGATCACTCGACTAGCTCGACGCGTAGCCTGATTGTGGGGGGAGTGTAGTGGAGGGAGTTTGAGAAGCGGGAGCGTGGGGGCGTCAAGCGCACGGAGCGCTAGGGCCCATCGCGGCGAGAGCGGGTACTAATGGGGTCACAAGTGTGCGGCAGGCCGCTGGTCGAAGGTCAGCACTGATGCCGCTGTCAAGAGGAGCATCGTAGCGTACAAGCCTTACGTATGATTTTTTTTCTCTAGAATTTTAATAAAATTAGAAAAATTTTAATATAAAAAAAAAAAAAAAAAAAGAAAATGGTTGGATCAGAAGGAAGGTAAGTGATGAAGAAAATATTTTCACAAAATATTGTTTTTTATTATTTTTAAAAACTAAGTATACATATATATATATATTTATTAAATATTGTCCATTACTTTACGGGAAATATATTCAGTTTTGGACAACAGCATTGAACATACTTTCTAACATAGGTACCCCGGCCAGTTAGTGATTTTTCAGAAAGTTTATTTACACTTTTCAACTGGGCCGGGATGCGAGTCATTAATCGTTTGTAAAAATTAGCGGCGATGCGATCGTTTCGTTTGAGATCGGCGGTGAAAAGATTCCCGAATTGTAGTAGAGATCCCCCACGAGACATATGATAGAGAAACATAATAGAAAGCTGACCACACACATTTGAAGACAGGCTCTGAATTTGCTTTGTATTCCATTTGTAGAAGTTAGAGTTCTTGCGTAGGCTGCGAATATAATGTGGTATAAACGGTGGAATACCGTAACTGTCGAAATATGATCCCCGTCCTCGGCCATCGATGTAGATCGCGACCCAATGAGTCCCGGGGCGTGTGTGATCATCGGTGTTTACAACAAGAGCTGTCGGTCTCGTCAACAGAGTTGGAATCTGATCTGCTGCGTGAACACTTCGCGACACTGTCGAGTGTAAGCCCTGCAATGCCTGGCCAATCTGGGTCGTATTCATCACTCGTTACCGTCGGAGAGTATAAGCTGCGTCTGTTGTTTTTATCTGATGTGTCAGGTAAGAAACGTAGTGGTGATGCCAGCGGGGGTGTAGGAGCCTCGTCGCGAAGTATCCACTCTTTCAGTTTGGCAGCGTTATGTAGAGCACAAGATAGTTCAGGTCTTTTTAAGAGTCCGTGGTGGAGACACACTTCTACCGAGGAGAGAAGATCGTTGAATGCCGGGCAACCGGTGTCCTCAAGGTTTTTTATATCTCGCGCAGTAACGTTTTGCAAATATTTTGCTTTTTCTCGGCCACGCGTGTATATAATCCCAGCAGTCCTGGTGATCTGACGAAGGTTTGCATCTAGTGTTCGCAGCGGCACATCCCCTTCGAGCCACTCGAGACCGTGATGATGACGAGTTGTCCAGTTATTCTTTGCACGCACTGGTTTTGGTAGCTCCGTGAAAATGTGTGGCGGCGATGTTATCCAGTGGGCAATTTGCGGCTTGTCAAGGGCGAGTACAGCTATCTCTTTAGCAATAAAGCGATCATCCTTGTGGTAGAATCCTTGAATATCGATAACGTAGTCCATCTTGTTTATTTTTTTTTACACTATATGGAAAAATACGTCCGACTCTGTTAAAAGCGTGCAGCGTTCTAAAGTCTTGAGACGGAGATGCGTTTCCGTAGGGGGCTACTGAAGGCTTAGTGTGTTGGAGGGGGGATGGTGCGAATGGGTCATCCCCTGTTACGCCTACAATTGTGACGTAAACGAAAGCCCAAATATTACGCCCCACTACTATTTACATTGTACCATCGTACAAGGCATGAGAACTTCACTTGTACTGCAATTCTCAAGTCGGATACATAAAAATAAAATGGAACGCTCCAACAAGTGCGTCCAGTCAGCCACACGCGGGTTCCGAAAATGTCAACGGCCGTCGAGTGGAAAAAGTATAAAACCAAGAGTGAGGATAGTAGTCTGGCAAAAGAAGCCACGAATGCAAGGAAATGCCAATATAAAAAAAATATGGCATATACGGAGACGGCAATATCGCGCGCGCGAGAAACGAAGACAGCAACGCGCAGCGGTATGTAGAAATATAATTAATAATTAAATTCTATAAAATTAACACGGTTCATTACTTATATATATTTGAATGTTGTAGCAATTCAGCGAGCCCTGCAAGACCATCGTAGGTGGAAAGAACGATGAGGAAAAAGCAACTGAAGAGAAGCAGATAAAGCGTTAAGAAAAACACATGCACGACAGTAGTGATCGCGAAATGCAGGAATTAATCAAAGCTTTGGAACGACTTGTAATTGAATAAGAAATAAAAAACATTAAACAGATATAATTTGTGTTGACATATTTTATTTTGCCATATCATATATATACGATTACATAAAGAATTATTTAATATAAAAAAAAAAGTGTAAGCTTATCCTGAAAAGTCTACGACGACTTGTCGCGAAGAGTCAATCTCAACCACGTTGTCGAACTCAGAGTAAACTATACAATTCAACGTATTTCTTAAAGCAGTAGTAAATCGTACTTCCAGACGCACACTGCCATGACGTACAAGATTCCAATGTCCGGCTCTACCGGCAGACATGTCCGGTGTCAAATCGAAGCAGTACAAGCAGTTACCATATGGGTACGACTCGCGGGTTATACCACAACTATCGTCATCCCAGAGTATTCCTGTACCGGATATCAGCGTGTGATACGATTAAGTGTACAAATTATGGTGATAATCAGGCTGCAATGGTTTACTAGGAACCTGTACACCATCCACGTAAAGAGACAAGAAATTTACGCCAGAGTGATCGAAATTGAATGGGTTCAAGGCTCTATCTTCATTGAATGCACGATTGTCGACAAAGCCAATAACAAGACGCTTAGGCAATTGGCCGAGAATAACATTGTCTAACGTTTCACCGTGAACACCCGCATGAATCGTAAATGGTTTTACTTCTACACGTGTAAATGGATATTTGGCCGTCCCTCTGCTTAAAACCTTAGCATGGGCTACTAAAACACCAGGACTAATTTTCACGCGTCGAATAATAAGACTCGCGTCGGTAATATGCAGACTATAATCTTTTCCTGAGGCATCCATTAGGCAAAACGCATCTCGCGAACGTACAAGGCGAAGACGTATCTCAACGCCATTAACTTCTCCTGGTTGAATATATCGGAATGTAAATATCCAATAAGGTCGACCCACTTGCCGTTTGCCATCAATGCTTGTCGCGCCGATAGCCCCTTATTCTTTTGCACGGGTGCGTCAGCTCCGGCAGCCACCGGTGCGGTGGAGACAGGTGCGGCATCGAATTCTGGAGATGTATCGTCAATCCACATGCTGACGGCTAGTTGGTTTGCTTTTGTTGAAGATTTGTAGTTTAGCAGTGTTTCTATATATGCTCGATATGCGTACGCATTGTTCGACGGTGATACAAGTTTTTGGTTGAATGAGACGTCTAACTGGTTGAATAATGAGTGTAGCAAATTGTTCACGGGTGCTACTCTGTCGTGTTCGCCCATTTCACCACTCCTGGGCTGTAGTTTAACACGCAAACTAAGCATAGTATGTGCTAGATCAATGTATTCATCGCCATGCCCTGATACAACAAATTCAATGGGAGCTTCATCGGTAAGCGATGAGATAGGTTTGTAATGAAGACCTTGCGAGGCTTCTATGCTTGTCTGAGTTGGCGGTAGAGCGAATAAATCCAGTTCTGACTTTAGACATTCACAAGAGTGTGCATGTAGGAACGACATTTTACAATTTGTTAATAATTATCCAAATATATCGACATCCGTGCGTTTTTTACGCTTCGCAATTTTTCGATTTTTAGTCTTGCTGCCTGATTTTTTCTTCGATTTTTTTCCTTTTTTATTGCGTTTAGCAGGCAAAATTTTCTTCTTATTTTTCCTCGTAGATTTTTTAGCCTTACGGACCTTAGTATATTTCAAAGCTTTAAGACCTGAAGGACCGATGTGCGAGCCCGGGTGACCAAACTACGAATGATGCTGTGACGAACGATCGTGTATTTTATATCCTGAACCCTTCATGAGATTTTCAAATGTTTCGTCAGCCTTCCATAGCGAGATCCATAGCGACATATGTCTTTATCGCACACGCTTAAAATGTAATGTAACCGTCAGCGTTCCACGCTGAAATGGTACTGGCTTGCCTGTGTCGGTCCTTCTCTCGATCGTACTGAATTCTGTGCGTAATAAGGGTATGTAGAGCGGTGGCGCGAATGTTTTTGTTTGGGTAGAGCCATAAGCATAATTTGTGTTATCCACTGGTACGATACGTAGCAGAGGTGTCTGGACATCTCCTGTTATATAGCTTTCGCAAATATCTGTATATACAAATAATTTGTCGGGGAGACTCATGGATAGGTTTGCCGGATAGTTGGCAATATACATGTATTCATATACGTCCCGGAGCTCTTCGCTGTATATAAAACCTAAAGCTTTGGAGAGTTTAGCATCTAAATGTAACAAATGAGGCAATTCACACTCCTCAGCAGCGCAGTTATCGCGGATCACGCTTATACGTGCTAGTCCACCAATATTCTCATCGTACTCAATACGAATATGATTTTTAAATACCTCCGTATTGTTAATAGTGTCGACTAGGGTCTTGACGGACGCGTAGACTCCGGAGGGAATTTCGACCTTATGAGCCTTTTGCGGCTTAACGGATACTTGTTTGTTTTCACCGTCAGCAGTGGTCTGCCTCGCTACTCGTTTGTTGTTTTTATTGGTGGTACTAGTCACTGCAACTGTTGATGATTTAGGCTGATCTATTTTATGAGTAGTATAGGCTGTAATTGGAGTAGCCGTACGGTGGTGGCCTTCAGCCGGATCTATGTGAAGAAATGTGCGAGGAAATTGAATTTCCGTCAGGGCCACGACCCATTCTCCAGACATTTTCAGCGGACTTGGTAACTGTGTAATGAAGTGGGTCACTGTATTCTCGGGGTAGTACTTCATACTACTATTACTAGGCAAGACGGGATAGAACTGATCTCTCATTTTTTATTCACTATATTCGCGGCAGCGATCCAAGAGTTGAATTCTTCTGGATACCCTCTCCAGCTAACAAAGTGTTGTTTATTACGGCCTTTGCCTTTAGTTTTGAGAATTTTTTCGATTACAAACTCTTCAGTATCGGTCTTCTTTACGACGATACTCAATTCTTCTTCGTAGAAAAATCCGTCAATTTCTTCGTCTTGAAGATCAACCAACTCATAAATCGGCGGTTGTCTATTTGTGAGAATCTTGTGAATCTTAAATATTTCTTCGGTCCAGCGGGATTCGTAACCTTTCTCGAACGCTGCTTTCGCTTTACTGATGCGTACAAACTCACCGACCTTGTATTTAATCCCTTTGTGATATGATTTGTAGCGCTTTTCCATATTTGCGTGCGCTAATGCTGCATTGTAGCGGGTTACTGCGGCCGGCGGCATCTTGATCGTAGAGTGTTTTGTATCATTATAGCCCTGTACTATAGATTGTAATACATCGATATAACGGCGTGTATTTTTATGAGTAAAATATCGCCACATTCGCTCCTTCAGTGTTCTGTTGAACCGTTCTACGATAGCAGCTTTGATATCGGGATTTCGAGCAACACGAAATTGTATTCCACGAGTTTTTAGAAATCTTTGTAAAATGCTACCGACAAACTCTTTGCCTCGATCTGTCTGTGACCATACAGGAACCCTAGGCTCACTCTTGGATAGTATTTTTCTGAAGCCTTCTGTAGTTTCAGCACACGTTTTATCGCGTAGTAGTTCAACCCATGCATATTTGCTAAGAACATCGATAACCACCAAAAGATAAACATTGCCATCGTTATCATCTTTGAGAGCTCGTAGATCTACGAGATCAGCTTCCCATACATCATCAATATTATCAACACTATAGTGGCGTCGTGGAAATCTTCGCCGTATAGGACGGTGCAGCGTATAAGCATCCTGAGCTCTCAACCAGTTAATAGCATCGTCGCGAGGAATCTTTTCTTTGTCAGCCGTGCGCAACAAATTTGGTGCTCCGGCGTATCCCGCAGGGTGTGAAGGATTGTAATAAATATTTTTTAATGGAGTCATTAGATCTTCAATTTTTTCCACGATCTATTTAATAGTTCACTAGTAGGTGTACGGCGACGGCCACTACTACCGGACGAATTTAAACTCGTGTTAGGTGTATGGTTAATATTTGACGAAGTTGACGCGTCGAGCCCGCTTAAGTTAGAGTTTATCGCAGAGTCCAATGAAAGATTCTCATACAATAGGCTTGTATTACCGATAAATTCGCGAGGGATGTCCAGTCGACGGAGTTCAGCACCAAACTGCTCACGACCTTGCGCGCGTACTGTTTTTCTATTACGCATAGCTTCATTTGCGAGATCTATTATGTTGGAGCCTTTTATCGGCTCATTGTTGATACGAACCAGTCCCGTTTTATCCCGATAGCCTATTACTGATACTCGAGTGAAGATGCTTTAACAATTGTTCGGCCTGTTTCTTGTATGTTTTCGGTACGGTAGATAAAATGGCTGCATCACTCATACCTGCCGCTTCCTCGGATGCTTGTGGTGTTTCTTCAACTACTGGAGTTATATCGTCAGGCTTTTTATCGCTAGTCGCGGGGTTCGCAGGAGTTTTGGGGCGACGTTCCTCATCGCTAAAGAACTGATAACGCTGCAGCACTTGCTGATAAAGCTTCCACTTTTCGCGTTGATTTGAAGGTGTTACTGAACGAAGTATATCATCCATTTCCGCATCGAGCCTAGTAAGCGTAGTGCCAGGCGTTTGAACGCTCTTTGGCTGCTCTACGGCGTCTTCGGGCATCAAAATCATTTTCTTTGCGTGCTGCATCGTTCGTTTGTATTTTTTTTTAATTACGCGTGAAAACACTGGAGAGAACACTGCCTATGATGGGTAGAAGAAGTGGCAATAAAAAACCGCTACCTTTTTGTACAATTACGCGCTTCTTCGATTTCCAGCAGCTGGCTTTCTTCACTAGATACCGTAAAATTTTTTTATGCTTAGCTAAACGCAATCGCTCATTCTTCTTCAATGGTACGACACCGTTCAGCGTATTTAAAGCACACTCGCAGATAGATCGCATGCCGTTTCTATCGATAGTACGCAATAATGCTGCACGCTGCTGCTTATCGAGGTGACATAGAAGTAGTATACGGTGCGCTATGGCGCCCCCCACTCCTATCCCCACTCCTACCCCCTCCACTTTTTTTCAAAAAGTGGTGGGTGGGGAAGAGTGGGGGTAGATGGCCTTCCCCCTCTTACCTCCACCACTTCGGTCCCGTTTGGAGCTCGGTTTGAAGTGGTGGGGGGTAAGAGTGGGGGTAGGCTTCAGCGGAGATGGCCATAGCGCACCGTTTTTTTTTTTTTTCACATATCACATATTTATTTATTTATGTACATTACATATTATTATTATTATTCTTCACAATGCCCAAATAATATAATCATTTCTTATCGTAACAATACCCAAATAATATAATCATTTCTTATCGACTACATCTTTCCGCATTCTATCAAGGGGAAAGGGACAAAGATAATAATATTCTTTTCGTCGTCGTTAAAGGTAACGTTAACGCTCCGGAAAACCAACGATATCTTTCCACATTCTATCAAGGGGAAAGGGGTTAAGAAAATACTGAAGTTTTTTTACATTGACGAGAGCACAATTATAGATAATATTCTCTTCACCATCATGTTGACCATGCCACGAACACACTGTTGTTGACGGTGAAGGATCAATCCTCAATGGTAGATCTTCATTGTTGCCCAAATTTTCAATTTTTCGACCAGTAAGTTCTTCCAAAAAATGTACGGCATCACGTCCTCTGGCGTAAAGAATTGCGTCATCACCAGCACCTTCCGCTGTTTTGTAGAGCTCATCGCACAGTTCTTCAATAGTAATACCATCCTGGGACCAATGTATCCCATGATAATTGGCAGTTAACCAATCATTTTCCGCACGTACTTGTGGTGGTAACTCACTAATATCGTAAGGTGGTGCGACAACCCATAATGCTCTATGACGTAATTTATGCACTGCTCCGACTGCTACTTCTTTCGGTAGAAATTTATTGTGCTTGTCTTTAAAACTTTGAATATCAAACACGATATCGTAGCCAGTACCGGCCATAATGCTACTCTCAAAAAAAAAGGTGTGCCGCTCCGAATGGGTTTTACAACAGCACTGAAGCGTTGCTTTGAACTCGATGTTATTATATTTTGGCCCGAGATGCTTCCGTTCTTATCCCCTCCACTTCGGTGTAGCCAGTAACATCCATAATGCAACTCTCGAAAAAAATAGGTGTGTCACTCCGAATGGGTTTTACCGCACTAATCACTGAGGCGCTGCTTTGAACTCGACGTTATTATATTCCGTCCCAAGATAGCGCATGAACAATGCGCTATTTTGAGCCGATGCCTCCATTTGTCGAAACATCTCTGCGTCTTCGTCGAAAGCTTTGACGAAGCGATATGGTAGAAAGCACGTAAACTCATTCTCCACATCGATGGTGATTCTTGGGCCCCATTTAGTATTGGCATATCTGATATTCGTGATTTTGTAGTCTTTATCAACATTCAACTCACGTAGCTTCTTCACAGGCAGAAACTCCGTCAATCTTCCTACTCTGTTGATTCGCGAGAAATCCATTTCAGATTTTGAGGTGTTTTAACGAGCGTGTTAGAAGACAAAGTTCAGTTCTTGAATGTATTAACTCTTTAATAGCACTGATATTTTGCAAGTGTCTTTCTATTCGCTTTTTTAATTCGCGCTGTTTTCTCTGAATGGACTTGATGTTGGTAGCGCGACCGGAGAACGACTGATGAGAACAATGACAACTGACGAGATTATTATTTGATGCCCCCTCCACAACCATTTTGAGAAGAAATGATATCACCGTATGAGGCCTCTTTGCTATTGCAGCAGTACTCGTGACTCATGCAAATCTCAGCTTCACGTGAAATATAATATTTGCTGAACCCGACTTTTTGAAGAAAATGGCGGTGATGATTAATACAGATGCACGTGTCTTTCAAGGTGATACGTATAGAATTACAGCACGCTTATACTTGCTGCTACCCCCCAGTGACTCATGCTAACCTCAGCATTATTCGCGAGGAAGACTGATTAAGACAAGGAATTCGTTGTGTTCTTTTTATATGTTATTTTTTATTGAATAAATTTATAATATTTAGAGACAACGTTTCCGAGAACAGCAGCTCTGTATGCAGTGTAAATATCTATTACTAAAACCACTATTTTTCTTATTGTAACTGCCACCTACGGTAGCACCAACGTTATTGCCAAGAGCTATTAATTTATGTTTTTTTTTATTAATATACGCCTTGTAATAGTCGTAAACTATTTTATCGTTCCGCTCCAAATTATTTGAAAATACACTTTTAAACTTATGAATACCAAGTCCAGTACACATATAATGAAGAAACATGACACAATAATGTCCACAGCATTGTGAACTAGCTCCTTGAAGCTGGGTAGTGTTGTATTGGAAGAGTCGACAGTTTCTTCGGAGGCGTATGAGATGGTTCGGTATGATTGGTGGGAGTCCGTAGCTATCGAAGAACCATCCATGTCCACTTCGATCGACGTACATGGCGACCCAATGGGTCCCGGGGAGTTTGTGTCCATCTGTATTAACGACAATCGCTACCGGTTTCGTCAATACCTTTGGGATGCGATCTGCAGGGTACACTCCAGTTGTATGATTTTCTATACCGCGAAGACAATGAAGAATTTGAAGGCTATTCATAATTGTTATCAGCCCGTTTCGTCGCAGTCTTCTTCATTCTTCTTCTTCTTCACGTTCTCGGGCTCCGACAGGGCTATGGAACCTGTAGTCCTATATTCCCATAAATAGACAAAGCGATCTTCATGACAGAGCCACTCTTTGATTCTTGTAGCGTAGTCCAGAGCACAGTTGTACGCGGGTCTTGCATGCAGTACGCTATGATATATGCAACGAGTACCGTGACCACCATCAAGTTTATGGAACGAGGTGGGATGCTCGTTATCTTCTTCTTCCAGGTTTACAATAAAACAGCTTGTGAGATTTGTCAAGTACGATGTTTTGATAGCGCCTCTGGTAAATATTCTATCAGCTTGTTCAGCCGTTTTCTTCAGAATATTTTCGATAGCTTCTAGAGTCTAGAGTCAATGACTTTTGAGCCAGGCGTTTTGCCGTTTTATATCAGGGGGTAAATTTATATACGCGTAGGGTGGTTTTACAAGCCAGTATCCGATGTAATCACTCGTCACCGAAACAATTGCAACTTCTTTAGGCAAAAAGTTATTAAATTTATCTTTAACGCCTTGTATATCAATTACAACACTCATGGAGTCGCGCGACATCTTGATGCTTCGAGCTCTCAATGTTAACTGAGGAATCAGTGCGCAGCATAGCTTAGCCGCTGAAATCTACAATAACTTGACGGGATGAGTCAATTTCCAATACATTATCATACTCAGCATATACGATGCAGTTAACTGTTGAAGTTAGAAATACCTTAAATCGTACTTCTATTCTAACGCTACCGTGTTTCACCAAATTCCAATGATTGTTATTGTTTGTCGAAAGGTCAGGTGTAAGGTCAAATGCGAAAAGACAGTACCCCCACGGATAAGCTAAGCGGGATATACAGTTTCCTTCATTGAGAAAATGAATGCCCGTGCCTGAGAACAACGTATGATAAGCATCTACATACAGAGAGGTATCGCTAAAGTCCGGTTGGAGAGCTTTCGAGGGTATCTGAACGCCGTCAGCGTATAAAGAGAGATAGTTGATCTCATAATTTTGAAAATTAAATGGGTTTAGTGTGCGGTCGCCATTGAAAGCTTTATTATTCACGAAACCGATAATTATGCGCTTGGGCAATCGACCAAGTATAACATTATCCAAAGTGTCCCCATGTACACCAGCATGCATTGATATGGCTTTAACCTCTACTCGCGTTAAGGGATATTTGGCTGTAACTTTAGACAGCGCTCTTGCGTGAGCCAACAGTATTCCGGGAGCTATCCTGGTACGGCGCACAAGAAGCGATGCTTCAATAATACGGATCTTGCTATTTTTCGAAGTGGTCATGAGGCAAAATGCGTCACTGGTGCGCACGAGGCGCAATCGCATTTCAACACCATTCAGCAAAAATCTGTCCTGATTAAAAATATCGCAATGAAGATGCCCAAGAAGATCGACTGTTTTGCCATCGTTTAGAAAAGTACTGCGAGCTTTAAGCCCTGTGTTGCCATCATTCAAGTCATCCATTTTACCAGCCGTGTCTGAGTACCATAGAACACTCGTAAGATGAGAGGCCTTTGCGCTTTGTCCATAATTCAAAAGTGTTTCAATATAAGCCCTATACGCATAAGCGTTGTTAGGAGGCGATACAAGTTTCTGGTTCAAGTATACATCAACCTGATTGAACATCGAATGTAATAGGTTATTGATAGGACCCACTTTAACCTGCTCATCTTTTGTGGATGTCTTTGGTATTTCAACACGCAAACTCAACATAGTATGGGCTAAGTCAATGTACTCATCTCCGTGGCCAGGCACCACAAACTCGATAGGCGAATCATCGGTCAGTGATGAAATTGGTTTATAGTATACCCATTGCGTTCCCTCAATCGTCGTTTGAGTCGGTGGCAACGTAAATAGTTCAAGTTCCGACTTCATACATTCGCACGAGTGAGCATGCAGGAAAGCCATTTTTTTTTTTTTTTCTAGGCAAAAATATCAGCCACGGACCTCACCTTCTTCCTCTTTTTTTTCTCTATACCGACTCCAAATTTTCGTGGCACAGACTTCTTCTTCTTCTTATTCACTTTTCTCGAATGTTTTCTCCTCACGGTCGATTTCTTTCGTTTTTTTTTCGACCCGATGCGACGAGACGCGCGTCCACCAGTAGAATACGTCCAACTACTAAGTTTAGCCCCTTTATACCCAGAACCTTTCATAAGAGTATCAATTTTTTCCTCTGCCTTTCGTTTTAGATTTTGACCTGTTTCGCGCAGGCGCGTTTTAAAAGCTTCTCGTGGATGCATACCGGAATCCAATACATCACTAGCTACATTAACACCCGCACGTAGTGCCTCTTTACCGACGGTTCGTGCCCCTTGTTTTAAGAGAGGTATAATACGTCTGAACAGACCACCAAGAAAACTGCCAATACCGTGTCCACGCTGATTTGGTGATCCTACGTATACATTGCTAATACCACCGTGGCCTGTCCGTGCACCACCCCCTGTCTGTGTATCAAAGTAATCACTGTAGATGTCCATTCTATTAATCTGTACGTTTGAAGTGTAGCGTCACCGTCAAAGTCCCGTACTCAAATGGGATTGGCTCACCGAATTCGTCCCTTATATCAATAGTTATAGTTTGAAAGTTAGTGCGCAATAGGGGTACATAGCGCTGTGGTGAAAAGCTTCTAATTTTCATGGCCCCAAAATTAGAATTGTCAGCGGCTGCTGATGGTACGACTCGGAGCAGAGGTGTATGGACATCACCTGTTATATAAGGTTCACAGATATCAGTATAAACGAAAAACATATTTGGTACACCGTTGGTGAGACTTGCTGGCCTTCGAGCAGTGTACGTAGTGCCATTTTGGACTACAACGGCCTGACTATGCGTGTAACCTAAAATTTTATTTAATTCAGACGAAAATAAGAATGCGTGTTCTAGACCCGTACACTTATGGCAAATAGTCTCTGTCGTAACGTAACCGTTACTTCCACAATGAAATCTTAAGTGCCCTTTGACACACGAAACTTCGTTAACAGCTTCGGGTAGAGAATCTATATTTTGGTAGATTCCCGACGGTACACAATCACGGTCTTCTTTAAAATCTGTGTCTGCGCCAGAAGCAGGTGTCACAGCATTCGTGACTACACTGATAAAGTTCCGTTCTCCCTCAGGAGGGACGTGTAAAATGGTCATAGGTATATGTATTTCAGCTAATGAAACGGCCCAATTGCCATGCAAAGTCACGTACTGCGGCAAGTGAGTAGTATAGCGTGTTGTTGTGTTATCGGGATAATATGCCATGCTACTATTACTAGGTAATACAATATAAAACTCGTCTTTCATTCTAATGATTTTTTGTCTTACGCTTTTTCGTTTGAATAACTTCCTGCACTCGCGACAATTCAGCCTCGTAAAAGATGCCGTCGATATCCTCGTTTTGAAGATCGCGTAAGACGTATAAAAAATAAAAACATTTTTTTGCAAAAAATGTAAAAAATGTCGCCAAGTAGTTTAAATAGTTTTGTGAAAATAAAAAACTCGTAAAATAATCAAAAATCATATGAGCCAAGTGAAAATAAAAAAAAACTTTGCTCGTCCTTTCTTTCGATGCAACTACATTTATTTGTATTCTAAGGACGCGCCAAGTTTTTTTTTATTTTCACTTGGCTCATATGATTTTTGATTATTTTACGAGTTTTTTATTTTCACAAAACTATTTAAACTACTTGGCGACATTTTTTACATTTTTTGCAAAAAAATGTTTTTATTTTTTATTTCATTCTTTTTTTTTGTTTATTATTGTGTTATTATTTATTTAAAAAAAATGTTTTATTACTTGATAACGTTAAGAATCCGCATGACACGATTTTTCTTGTATCACACGCACAATATTTATCAATTAAAATGACCTCTCGCCCGCAATTATTTGAACAATTTTATCAGACGAACGACCCATTTTGTTAGCCGCACAAGAGGATCTTTTTTTTTACTAATTTTCACGAAAAAAATGAAATTATAAATAACCTGTAATTAACCTTCTTTTCGATCACTCAGTATGAGCGTACTATTTACGGATCGCGGATACGGATATTACTAGTTGCTGTATTCACGAACTGACACTTGGAAAATTGCAAACCGGTGATCGTTCGTTCCGCTTTTACCGTTTTGTATGCACGGCACACGCATGGACGCACGGACACAACACGTACGTCATGGGACATCGGACAAACAGCTGACAGTCGAAAAAATCTCTGAACACAAATTTTTATAATGAAAGTGACGATTTTTCGGGCGATATCGCGATATCTCATCATTTCTCGCACCGATCGGGCTGATTCCAGGCGCATTTTAAAGCTTGTATTCGATTTATATAGTGAAAGTGTCTTTAGAATTTAGATCCGATGTCTCGTTTCCGAGAAAAAAAATGTCAAAGTTTAGGGGGCACGATATTGGCGTATAAGGACACGGTAGCGCACGACGCGCGCGGCTTTGCCGCGCAGACTTTTTCTTTAAACTACTTGGCGTCGAGACGCTACCGCGTCTCTTGATACTGCAGGCCAACAGCTATCCGATATACGATGTATTTTGAAGACTTCACTACTCCAACCACTTTCGTAACCTTTTGCAAAGGCTGCTTTTGCGCTACTGATACGTACGATATCTCCTATTCGATATTTAGGAGGCTTTTCATGCTCAGGCGTTTTATCATAGCGTTTTAGTAGATTAGATCGCGCCCTAGCGGCTGTAACAAGTGTTACATCTCTAGGAGCCATTTTTATGCTACTATGCGTCGTATGATTGTATGCCGAAACAATATTCTGTAAAACGTCAATGTATCGCTTTTGTCTAGAATATGTGAAATAGCGCCACATCCTTTCCTTCAATGTTCTATTGAATCTTTCTGCGATAGAGGCTTTTATATCGGGATTTCTCGCAACTCGAAATAGAATATTCTTCTTCTTCAGTAGAGCTTGAAAGGCCGCACCAATGAATTCTTTACCTCTATCCGATTGAAGACAAATCGGTGATCTTCCTTTGCTTTGTGTTAATATGCGTGCAAACGCTTTAGCCACGGATGAAGCCGTCTTATCTCGCAGGGGTTCAACCCAAGCGTATTTACTGAGAACATCGATGACTACGAGAAGATAGACAAAACCGTCATTGTAGTCCTTGAGTGAGCGTAGATCTACGAGATCAGCCTCCCAAACATCATCAATATTTCGCACGTTGTAGAAACGTCGTGGAAACCGCTGTCTCACAGGTTTGTGTTTGGTAAAAGTTTCCTGAGTTTCCAACCATCGTAGTGTTTTATCATCACTAATTTTTTTATTGCGCGCCAATCGTAGTAAATTAGTAGCTCCCGAAAACGATACAGGATGGGCCGGATCAAAGTACACTTTTTCCAATGTTTTCATAATTTAAGATTTGCCCAGGTTACACGTGTAATCTTCTTCTTATTATATCCAGATCCTCCACTTTGTATACGGCCCTTTGATTTACGAGCGGGACTAGGTCTGCTGCTGCTGTCACTGCCTGGACCGCTGCGACCAGATTGATATGCATCGCTGTAGAATTCCGTTTCTATATCACTGATGTCTTCTTCTTCTTCATCTTCCTCGTTATTGCCCTCACCGTAAGTGGCACTACTGCTGCCGTCACCGCTGTCGATAGGCTGCAGTGTTGAATTGGCACGTGTTTCAGCCCACAATTCTTCATTTCCAACAAATTCCCGCGGTGCCTGTATCTCTCGCAAAAATCGGGCAAACGCTTTTCGTCCTGCAGGCTTTGCGGCTTTTCTCGCTCGCATGGCATCGTTCACAAGATCAACAATATTCGACTCTTTGATGGGTTTGCCACTAATAGAGACAACGCCCGCAGAGTCCCAAGAAAAATGCGGATCGGGTACCTCGTGCAGGCGGCGCAATAGAAGTTTCGCCTTTGTGCGAAATTTTACTGGTATGCTCTCGATTATGACAGAATCATGCATATGCGTTGAGTTCTTCTTTTCATAGATATGCATGGGGGTCGGCTCAGTTTTTGCCGCAGGTGTCAAGTATTGTTGAGCTCGCTCGCTGTCGATAAAATGAAGATAGCGTTGCAGTACAGCGAAATATGCAGACCACTTTTCCCTATCATCTTTGTAGGCGTTAGACTTCAAAATTTCATTCATCTCCGAATCCAATCGACTCAAGGTAGCACCGATAGCTCGTGTCTCGGGTGATACCGTAGCATCGTTGAAAATTGCTTGCCGATGATTTTGAGCACTCAGCTGAGGCAGATTTTCTTCGGGCACAAGTACCATTTTTCTTGCATGCTCCATTATTATTTGGCTATCAGATTTGACAGAACTGTACCCAATATGGGTGCTAGTAAGAGCGGCAAGAATCCGCCGCTCTGCACAACGTAGCGCTTCTTACTTTTCCAACAACCTTTCTTTGCAGCCAGGCGCCGGAGAACATGCGCATGTCGCTGCAATTTCTTCTTCTGATCTGGCTTCAACGGTACATTACCGCGAAGTATGTTTAGTGCGCACTCACAAATACACCGTATCGTAGCTGAGTCGGCTTTGCGCAAAACAGCCTCGCGCTGATCTTTGTTGAGATGTTGTAGAACTTGCAATATGGCAATGTGCTTCTTACAGAGAGGTGAACCGCTGCGTGCCATCACAGGCGTAGAACTGTCAAACTTTTGACAGTGCGTTGAAGGTCTTTACTTTTTTTTGAAGTATGTACGCGAGGTGGCACACTATTCCGAAGAACCTTGAGGGCACACGCGCACGCGCTTCGAACTGTCGACGATTTCTTTTCTTTATACAAAATGGCGTTACGCTGTTCCTGACTGACAGACGAACCGTTATTCCCCATTACAAACGTAACACTGGAAGCTCGTCCCGTGTGCGACTGTTTTTTATTTGTTTGCGCGGAATATACACAAAATGATGCGGATCATCGGGAAAAATACAAGTGCGAAATCTGCAGTTATCGGGTGTAGATTGTTTCAAATCGAGTAGCAGATAACCATGCGGTCTAGACGTTGCATCGTGATAGGCCTCTTGTAAAAATCTGGGGTTTTCCGGATATACCTGGCGCGCAAGGTGCTGAATTTGAGCACGATCACGAGGATTTTTAAACACCACTATATAGTTAGCATTCAGTGAAATATCTCGTTGTCCGTGGCCTTGATGAAATAAGTTTTGAGTGATAAAAATAACGCTGAGGTTTTTGTGGTGACTGCCTTTGGTGAAAAGATCTATAACGCTATTGTTGGATGCTTCGCGCATTAAATCATCGATTATTATGAGTTTAGAGCGCGGATCATTCGCGTAATCAGCACTTTGCGGCAGGCCTTCGTGGAATTCAATCGTCGTACCGTACTCGGAGTATGCTGACTGCCACTCGGAATAATAAAAAATAATTCTCTCAAATGGCTCACTGTTCATACACGCTATATACTTTAAAAACTTTTTCACAAAATACGTTTTACCACAGCCCGTGGGGCCACAGATCATCGAAGTCCAGGGATGTTTCCACCGCGTGTCCATTTGGTCGAATGAGTAAACTCTCTATGACTAAGTCCTTTTTATTTTTTTACACTATATACATTTTTACACTATATACATTTTTTTTATGGAGAAGCCTACTTAAGAACACTTGTAACCGTACGGGAGAGAGCTATATTGACCATGAGGTCGCCGTTTGATGCTTGACGGCTTACATTTCTTTTTTTCTGTCCGTGTGACGACATGGTGAAACGGTGTACGCCGAATTGCGTCAGCTTTTATCTCAATTGGCTCTACTTTGTCGTCGTCAACTATATAGGAACGTATCGTATCGTAATTAATCAATTGACTGTTTGCAAAATTGAGCGTTATTCCCTTAACTTTGCACACTTCGCTTTCGGTACCGTCAGCAGCATGCGTTCTGAATGCGTAAAATTTCGGACCTCCGGAAATGAACGATTTGATATAACATCCCGGTTCTAATTCGTCTGTCAAATCTCCCAAAAGCTGTCCTATCGGCGGTTCATACTCGGCAGGATTATTGTTTGTCACGTAAATAACCGAATCGGTGTCGCAGTACAGTGCGCGTTGTCCTAGGCATTCCAAGTAACTGTACAGTTTCAAGCGAGCTTGCGCTGTTGTATAAGCAGCGATTACAGAACTCGCTATACCCGATGGTATAACAGCGTCGTCATGTTTTATATAACTGACATACAATATTTTATGATTGACAGGTAGAACACCAGTGATTTCGTACTCGGCGCTAGTCAATATTTCCATGAGCTCAGCGCGCGTCGACACAATGGTGGTTTGCGGTAAATTTTCGCGCTGTCCAAACTTTCCCCAAAAAGAGTTGAGACACAATTTAGCTACTTGACGCAAACCGTTGTTTTTCGTTATGGCACCCTTATCCAATTTGACACCTTCAGAATGCTCGAAATCCGCGATATATTGTTGCTGCGCATCTTCATTGTGCAAACACTCCGTAGGCCACCCGCTGGATTCTTGTTTAATTTTTAAAAACGTGTTTATATAATCAGTAAAATGGCCACCTGAGCGCGTATCGCGATTATACTGCGTTATCTCGTATTGCCAAATCTCTTCTACGCGTATCACTACGTAACCACACGATACAGCTTTTCGCAACTCGTCGACCACCCACGTCCCATTGAACGTTCGCTGCTCTGAATTTTCGTGGGTACAGTCGTTTTGATTCATGCTTTCACAGCAAGTACGACACAGAGCGAATAACAATCGTTGATGCATACGCACCGGTAGTACAGGATGATAGAGATCTCGCGGTGGCAGTATCGTGCACTTGACAAGACCTTCAACATTCGTAAGATCATTATTATCGGGCCCTGTGAGCTCCATACACTCATCACCTACGTATACCCGCGGGTGACCTACAGGGTACTTGCCGTATTTACAAATATACGGATATAAAGAACATACATCGACGTAGCGTATTTGTTCGGTATCCTTAACATCGTACAGCGTTACCATGTTTTCCGTACGACCGCCGAAAAATGCATCACGCGGATTAAGAGGATCCAGAGTCGTCAAAGCATGGTTCTGCACAAGTTCGTTCATTTGCTCATTCGTCTCCAGCATACGCTCATAATCGCACTCCCAAATTTCTGTCAAAGTGTAGCCGCTACTACGTATCTTATTAGTTATCGTTATCGTTCTCTCGTAACGTTCGTTCATAGATAGACCGTCTCCGTATTCGCGATCTCGCTTCATCGGAAAGCAGCGCGGACAACCGTGCCAGTAACAACCATGAAACTGCAACACATGCGTCTGACCAGAATCTTCGTAATAACCATCTACCAACAAATTCTGAGGTAGCTTGAACTCGCGCGTTCGACCGGCGTGAATGATTCGCTGACCAAGAGAATGCTCCATCCATACGAGCCACGAAACTGCTTTCTTTGACTGATTGTTGGCCCATCTGTAGCCCCCTCTAGGTATGATGCCAATAGCATTGCGTTTGAGAAAATTTTTCCGGAAAATTCTAAAGCAGGCTGAGGCTATTGTCGTACCCTCTTTGAATGGACAAACATTCCCTTTGTCAATAAACATTTTCCGAAAAGCCATACAGGCTTGTCTCAAAATCGTAACATCATTCTTACAGTAGGAAACGATTTCTTTCTGGAAATCGAATACATAATTCGTGTTTTTCATATCGTTGTACCAGGGTTCGAATACACTATTGCGCTCAGCTGTTGACATACGATCAGCGGAATAATATTCAATCGACGGTAGTTCCCCGATATAATTCTGATTTTCTGGTCTATTGAATAGGTGCAGAAAAGTACCTTTTGCGATGGTAGGTAGACCGAAAGATTTTGGTAATTTACTCAGAGGCATATGAAAGTAGTGAAGACTATCGAGAAACACAAGTTTGTCTGACCGCATGGTAATAATTTTTGTACCGTTCATTATCAACGACGGCAGCTGCGTCTTTTTTTCGTCGATAAGATAGCGTAGAATGAACTGCGCATCGAAACCGCCTGCATTATGAGCAATTAAAATTCTTTGCCGAAACATTTCATTTTTTTCCATTGCTAGCTGTACAAGTTGAGCTACAGGGTTATGCTTGAATACAAACTCATGTATGCCACAGAATTCGCAAGGATCCTCTATGGATGCCTTATCGCTGCACTCCGTACAAACCCTCTGAGCCACGCAGAGATTTGGCTCGTGTACGTATATATCCGTGGTACCTTTCAAGGGTGTACACTGTTGTGTTTCAAAATCATAAAATATGAACAGTAGTTTTTTCTTTTCATTCTCCCGAACGAGTGGGCTCATGAAGCATAAATGATTAAATGGTTTGTCGTCATTACATGTTTTGCAGTAACCTACACCACACACGTGCTTTTTTTTGTAAATTAGCGGTCTTAGTGTACAAAAACAGTTGGAACAGCACTTGATAGATTCGCAAACACTCGGCATTTTCGTTATCGAATTGCGGATACGGTGTCTCTCAAAACACTCTTCGCCCCAAAAAATTCGATTACACTCCCTACACATGATTGTTCTTTTTGTCCGCAAATTACATGAGCGCGTTGTGAAACATCGTGGACAACGCTCACCTGGACAACTATGATCTACTTTACGATAAAGCGTATTGCATAGTGTGCAAAAACCTGTACTACCTGTTGCTCCTCTAAGATTAAGAATCGGTTGGAAATGCTGCGAGCGTTCGTAATACAGAATGTATAACGTATGCCGTACTTGCCCTACCATGTTCAAGACGGTTTGCGTACCATTGAAGATGGATTTTCGTTTACGCTGCCCCAGACTCAAAAATTCGAAAACTACAATGGCTATCCCTTCTCGGGCCCAGTAATCTTGATACTGACGAATTTCATTCACACGGCATCCTTTCTTTGGTATTTTAACCTTTGCGCACTGGGTTAGCTCGAGTGCAGCATTTTTTTGGGCTGAACGATTACTTTCTTTCACTTGTAGCCATTTTTTATGTAGTTCCCCCGTGCGTATTTCACCTCGTTCCGCATGCACACGCGCTGCTACCAACGAACGAGGTAAACATAAGTTATCATGATTACAGATCGTTAAAATGGATCTCTTTGATACGCCCTCGTACGATAAACCTTTTCGCCGTCCTCTACCCTCAATACCCTTGACAACACACGTTTTTAAATGGCATTCATCATCGATATTGAAAGATTCCGAGTTCTGACCCACGCTACTTATGAGTTCCCATATATCTTCGAATACGTAATCGCGAGCAGGACGGAAAGAAAGCCAGACAGGACCATGCGTCAAATTACTGGCAGTGAATGATATGCCTACATAATCCCCACCCTCGCACGAGTTTATGATGTGCGTGAGAAGATCGTTGAACGCTCCTTCAATCCAATTCATTGCGCTAGTTCCGGATGGAGGACTACGGATGCGCATAGTTGTTTCTCGGCCGCGCAATTTGAAGCGCTTAAAGTAGCGCGTGGTGTCCTGAAGTATTTCGATGCGATTTCCTGGTGGTTGTATGTCGTTAAACGGTCGTGTATCTCGCGGTCTTCCTGCTCCCGACTGTATGTCTAAAGAATAGTATGAGGTACGATGAATTAATCACCTTTGTATTTTATTCATTTTTATTAACAAATTTTGCATATCACGAATCAGTTTAAGTAAAAATATTTTCACTGATGTTCATCTTCATTCTATGTTCACCGTGAGACAGCTGTCGAATATCCTGATAGAAAACAAACGCTCTTATTTTTTTTTTGTAACAAGGCGCATACACATAGGTTAAAAGAGTAATTTACCTGAATCTTCCCTCAGCAGATGCTCGAACCACGCATCACCATCTCTTTGAGGGGGTAACTGCCTCGGCCGGTTCTGATCCTCCTCCTCCTCCTCTTCCCGAGCAAACTGATCTAGAGGCAAGCCCTCTTCCTGAGGTTGATCTGCCTGCGGTGGTGGTGATGGTGGTGGAGGTGGTGAGCCTATTGCTCCCCCTAGAGCTTGCTCTGCGTGAGCCTGTATTCCCGGCTCTGGTTCCTCTTGTGTTGGTGGTGGTGGTGGTGGTGGTATTATTGCTCCCCACGGATATATCATTAACTGATTTTCCGCATATTCCCACACACTCTCTGATACATCAGGAGCATACCTTGAGGGTCCTGCTATTTCCTCGCCCCCTATTTTTTTCAGAATTATTATTATATAAATTTAGAACAATGTTTTTTTTCAAGATTTGAATACTTACAATTTTCTGCATGCTGTAGTCGTTCCGCCTCATTTACAGCACGTGCTGCCTCTATAACAGCAGTAATCACAGGGTCGTCATCTTCTTTTTCGGATGCTGTCTCTGTCTCTGCTAATTTTTTCATTATTATTATTATTATTATTATTCATTAGTTTGACTTACTTATTAGTTTGAATAGGTTTGACTTTTTAAACACTTACGGCTTTCAGGCTGACCCTGTAGCCACGCATCTCGGTCTTCTACCGCGCGCGTCTCGTCTATGAGAGCTGCTTCATCGTCGCTTGTAGCAGAGAGAAGCTGTTTGTATACTGAAAAATTTGAAATAGGCCTATTTGAATAAAGTTTTATCCTTTACTCTGAAGAGGAGGAGAAAAAGGAGGAGAAAAAGGAGGAGGAGGATAAGAAGGAAGAGGAGGAGGAGGATAAGAAGGAAGAGGAGGAAGAGGATAAGAAGGAAGAGGAGGAAGAGGATAAGAAGGAAGAGTCTCCTTCTGTGGCTGAGTCTGTGGGGAGTTACCACCCCCCTCACAATAAAACCTTAATAACTCGAGAACGGAGGGTGGTAGGCGAACGCCGATCACGGGGGTACCATCGATTCGATTAGCCCGTTTATCTCGCAGGAGTGCCAATCACTGTACCGATTGATTTTCGCGAGGTACAGTCATTGGCATAGCTTACTACCGTATATAAGAGATACGCTGTGACGCAATCGAACTTTGGGGTGTTATAACTCGAGAACGGAGAGTGGTAGGCGAACGCCGATCACGGGGGTACCATCGATTCGATTAGCCCGTTTATCTCGCAGGAGTGCCAATCACTGTACCGATTGATTTTCGCGAGATACAGTCATTGGCCACCACAATATTAACAATTAATAATTGACAACTTACCTCTAATTTCATCAGCGATACCGCGAACACTCTGTGATTCGTCGACACCACGATGACGTAATTCGTCAAAAACACACGTTAAAACACGATATCCGTTCAATATTCCCTTGTTGTACGCTTTTGCGATGACACGTAGCGGCGCCCAGTATAGAACGAATTTCAAACGTTTGACAAGAGTGTTTCCTCTTAAATTGCGCAAACTTTGACACCATTGTTCGTCACACCGACGTCGAAGCTCTACGCTATGTAATTTTGTCAATTTTAACAAATTTAAAATACATTCACGTAGCCTATAGTCAGACATTTTTTTCGTAAAAAAATTCCTCACGACGTTCGAATCGTCAAATAGTTCGAGCGCAACTGAACGCTTCGATCATTTAGCAAGTATATATTTTAAGTACTACAAAAAAAATGTCTATTCGAGAAAATATCGCGTTGAATTTGCGTTATTCTCATGGCCAGATTGGTACGTGCTTTGTTATCCATGCAGCCACGAGGATGTTTATTTGAGAAAATATCACGTTCAATTTGCATTATTGTGTTACAGTGCTCAGCATCGGTAATTCAATAATTATTCTCATGGTCAGTCTGGTACGTGCTCGTCTCTCATGCGAGCTACTCTCAGGAGGCCACCTGCAAATCTGCTGACACTAATTTTTCGGAAATGCATTCGCAATCGTGTGTCATAGCGTGCAGCGTCCCGTTAATATGCGCATTAATATATCCTTCATTCGGCAATACATACACATATACATAAACGATGCAATTGAATTTCCCCTATCTCGAGAACGGAGGGTGGTAGGCTAACGCCGATCACGGGGGTACCATCGATTCGATTAGCCCGTTTATCTCGCAGGAGTGCCAATCACTGTACCGATTGATTTTCGCGAGGTACAGTCATTGGCATAGCTTACTACCGTATATAAGAGATACGCTGTGACGCAATCGAACTTCGGGGTGTTATAACTCGAGAACGGAGGGTGGTAGGCGAACGCCGATCACAGGGGTACCATCGATTCGATTAGCCCGTTTATCTCGCAGGAGTGCCAATCACTGTACCGATTGATTTTCGCGAGGTACAGTCATTGGCCACCCTCCAATAAAACACGTAGAGTTATTGCGTTACATTGTGCGCACTACTCCCCTCGGCTGACCACCTGCAAATCTGCTGACACTAATTTTTCGGAAATGAATCCACCATCGTGTGTCATAGTGTACCTCATCTCGTTAATGTGCGCGCTACTGCCGGATGACCACCTGCAAATCTGCTGACACTAATTTTTCGGAAATGCATCCGCCATCGTGTGTCATAGCGTACAGCATCTCGTTAATATGTCATTCGATTGGCAGAGCTCGAGCAGTGAAGTCCGCGCTTCAATTATTAACGTTCGCTCTGTTTTTTTTCGTGTTTTCGTGTTTTTTTTTTTGTTTGCGGTTTACGTGTTTTGCGGTTTACGGTTTACGTGTTTACGTACGGTTTTTGTGTTTTGCGATTTACGTGCGGTTTTTATTTTCGCGAAAAAAAAAAAAAAAAAAAAAACATGTATCCACGTTACCGTGCGGACTTTTTCGGTCAAGGGTTTACGTGTAAATTAATAAAAATCATCGATCGCTGCACCGTTCTCTTGAGGACGGTGCAGATGGCTATAACATTAGAAGTGTTAAACCCGATGATGGACGAGTTTTACAAAGAAAATAGAAGTAAGTGGATATTACATCGCGAGCATGCTGAAAGCGGTACAGCATGCGTTTTATATCGGGCTCACCACGCAGTGCGGTGCGAAATTATTAATATTGACGACGACAATATTGTTGAAGTGTATATGGTGGACAGCGGTGAACGAGTGCTGTGCGCGATAACGGAATTACACACTGTACATCCGTTCGCGTACGCTGTACCGGCTCTGGCTGTACAGTGTACAGTGTATGGCTTGACGTGCCTCGACGACGCGTGCACTGCACGTGCTGTCGACGCTATAGCCAATGAATGGTCCAGCTCCTTACAAGAATACATAGAGCAGGAGCTGGTTCGCCGCCACGCCGAAGGCTACCACCAGGAGTTGGTTCGCCGCCGCGCCGAAGGTCGCCATCCGGAGGATCGACCGTACGAGGACCATTTCGTCGTTTATATAATGTGCGAGGATGACGATGAGGACAACGACTTCGTTATACGCTTGTATAACAGGTCATTCAAAGACATCGCGGCAGCGGTCCTCGACACCGTCGACCCGGATGTCCCATACGATCGGGGATCGGACGACGAGGGATTCGACGTCGACGACGAAGAGTCCGAGGACAACGACGACGAGGAGGAGGAGGACTCCGAGGACGACTCCGAGGACGACGACGACGACGACGACGACGACGAGGCCGACGACGAGGCCGACGACGACGAGGAGTGAAATGCGTGTGTGTGCGTGTGAACAGGAGTGAACAGGAGTGAAACAGTGAACAGGAGTGAGAGAGAGAGAGAGAGAGACAAAATGGGCGCGGAGAGAGAGAGAAATAAACACAACAACAAACAAACAAATGGTGAGTCTCGTTTTTTATGATTAATAAATAAATAAATATGTGGTATGTGAAAGAAAACGGTGCGCTATGGCCATCTCCGCTGAAGCCTACCCCCACTCTTACCCCCACCACCTCAAACCGAGCTCAAAACGGGACCGAAGTGGTGGAGGTAAGAGGGGGAAGGCCATCTACCCCCACTCTTACCCACCCACCACTTTTTGAAAAAAGTGGAGGGGGTAGGAGTGGGGATAGGAGTGGGGGGCGCCATAGCGCACCGTATACTACTCATAGAGCATGTAGCAAGACTATGTTTTTTTTTCCAATAGAAGCCCTGGCCACTGTTGTCGGAGCCATAGCAAAGAATCGACTGATTCTCATAAATTTGGAAACGTCTATTTATACGCGGACACTACTGCCGCGTTTCGGAACGTACACGAAATTGCGCGGATCGTCCGGAAAAATACAAGCCCTGAAGCGGCAATTATCCGGAGTCGATTGCTTGAGATCTAGTAGTAAATAGCCGTGTGGTTTTGATGTAGCATCGTAATAAGCTTCTTGTAAAAACTTTGGATCTTCAGGATATACCTGACGCGCCAGATGAGAAATTTGTGCACGATCGCGAGGATTTTTAAAAGCTACAATGTAATTTGTGTTGAGAGAAATATCGCGCTGTCCGCGGCCTTGATGAAAAATATTTTGCGTTATGAAAATTACGCTGATATTTTTATGATGACTGCCTTTCGTAAACAAGTCCACTATCTCGCCGTTTGAAGATTCGCGCATCAGATCTTCAATAATTATAAGTTTTGGCCGAAAATCGCCAGCAATGTCGGAATTTTGAGGCAGACCTTCTAAAAATTCGATATTTTTTCCGTAGTCTTTATACCCATTTTGCCACTCGCAATAATAAAAGAGTATTCGCGCAAACTCTGTGTCGGCCATGCATGATAGGTTTTTCAAAAAAAATTTCACAAAACACGTTTTACCGCACCCCGTGGGACCAGCGATAATTGACGTCCAGGGATGTTTCCAGCGCGGGTCCATATTTATAAATGAAAGGATGATGGAATAAGATGGGTATTATATATATATATATAAACATATATACTGTATTTAAAAATTTATTAGAAAAAATTAAAATTAAAATTTTACACGCATTTATAATATATATTTTTTTTCATTATTTACATTTTGCTTTTCTTTTTTCACCAGGGACTCACAGGGAAGCCTGAATCTGCGAGATCGGTATATAAAACGTCGGCTACACGGTCGCTAAATAAACGTAGCGAGAGGTCGGGATCTGAAACAGCATTTAAAAAATTATTATTTTCAGGGTTCGAAAAGTAGTAGACACCGCCGCCGCAGCCGCCGCAGCCGCCGCCGCCGCCGCCGCCGCCCCCGCCGCGTGCTCGCGGCTACATACAAGATAAGCTTATCGTATGTAGCACCCGTATATCACTGTGTATGAGCTAATCTCCACAGTCTAGCGCGGATATAGATACGCAGAGAAGCTCATCATTGCGTATGATAGGAAGGAAGGCAAAGGAGGGGCTTTAAGCAAAAAAAAAAAATAATAATTTACACAAACATATCTTTATTTTTTTATACATCTAAATTTACATTTGGAGTGACTGCAACTAACTAACTACAAATCTGGGTACAAGTCCCACAAGCATCCTGCGCCTAAAATTAAACGTAACTATTAAAAAAAAAATGTATTTACAATAAAAAAAATATTTGTCTATCTCTCATTCCAAGTAGCCATACGGCAGCGAATCGTACTCGCCCCATCGTCGTCTCTTAATGAGAACCGGCTTGCAAGTTTTTGATTCCTGTCGTGTGACTACTTGATGAAATTCGTCACGGCGGATGACCGCAAATTTTACGGTTATATTCGTGTTCGGCTCTCGAACCAACCGGCATATCGACTCAAAGTTAATTTTTTCGGCATTCTTGTAATTAAGGCCGATCCCCTTTACCTTGCAAGTTGCGACTTCGCTACCATCGGCCTTTTGCACAATATAACCATAAAATTTGGGGCCACCCGAAACGAAGCGCTTAATATAGCTATCGCGACCGTAGCTTTTCAACTCGTCCGTCATGTCTCCGAGAAGGTTGCCAAGATGCGGTTCATACTCAGCTGCCATATCGCTACTTATGTATATGCACGAATCTGTATCATAGTAGAGGACGCGCTTGTCTAAAGGTTCAAGATACGAATACAGCTTTAACCTCGCTTGTGCTGTCGTATATGCCGCGATCACTACGTTCACGTGAGGATTTACGTCGACGCTTTCGGCTGTTCGCTGCCAGGCTACGTACATCAGCTCTTCGTTGATGCTAATTATTTTTGTAACCTCGCAGGATTGATCCGTTAAAAGCTCCAAGAGGCGTTGTCGCGTGGTAACAACCTCTGTTTTCGGCAGATTTTCGCGTTGTCCAAACTTTCCCCAGAACGAATTCAGACAAAGTTTTGCGATCGATCGCAGTCCCGGATTTTCTTCGATTCGACTCCTATCTAACTCTATACCCTCCGCAGCGCGAAAGCTTTCGAGGTACGCTATCTTGCTCGCCTCTGTGGTACATTCGGCTGGCCACCCGCTCGCCTCCTGCTTAATTTGGAGCCACAAATTTATGTAGCTGCCAAAGAGGCCTGTAGTTTGACCGTTTCTATCGTACCGTTCTACCTCATACTGCCAAATCTCGTGAATATCTAGAACGCGATACCCTTTCTCGATCGCCTTCTTTAGCTCGCATGACACCCAAATGCCCTCGAACGATCGTTCAGCCACACTGTGACTGCACGCATCCTGACGCATCTCTTCGCAGCATGACCGGCACAGTGCAAACAATAAACGATTGTGCATACGTACCGGAAGCACCGGGTGGTAAAGATCTCGAGGTGGTAGAACGGTGCATTTCACGATTCCTTCAACGTTCGACAAATCGTTGTGAGGCCCTACTATCTGCTGGCACGTGTCAGCAGTATACACGATCGGATGGCCGACAGGAAACTGACCGTACTTGCATATGTACGGGTATAACGAGCATACATCGATGTATCGTATTTTCTCGTTATCTCGCGTCTCGCAATAACTCCGCGTGTTTCCCGTGCGGCCTCCGAAAAACGCGTCGCGCGGATTCAGTGGAGGGCTGGCTAATATCGCGTGGTCATTAACGTGCGTGGCGATCGCAGGATTGTGGCTCTTCAACCTCCTATATTCACACTCCCAAATCTCGTGCAGTGTATAACCCAGAGATTTGATGCGAGTGGAAATATTCAGAGTTCTCTGGAGACGATCGTTTAGCGTGCTGCCATTCCAATCGTCGTTACGCTTACGCGGGTCGGTGTAGCACTTATCGCATCCGTGATAGAAACACCCGTGAAATTGAAGGACGTGTTCAGAACCGTCATCTGTTTTAAAATATCCATCGACGCGCGTACCGTCGATTAATTTGTGCTCGCGACCACGACCCGCGTGTGAGATTTCGCGACCGTATTGCAGCTCACACCACAATAGCCACTCGATAGCCACGTCCGATTGCATATCACCGCGACGGTAACCGTTGCGCGGTAGTACCGAGATTTTGCCTTCCTGCAAAAAGTTTCGCCGGAAAACTTTGTTGCAGGCTGAGGCTATAGTTACCGCCTCGGTGAACGGGCATACATTGCCGCGTGCATGGAAAATCCTGCGAAACGCCGCGCACGCCTCTCGGAGAATTGACACATCTGTCTTGCAGTATGCTACAATCTCCTTCCGAAAGTCAAAGACGTAGCCCGACTTTACCGTTTCCGAATGCCATTTGATCAACGCCTCTCTATCTGATGGTGACATTGTGTCGGGAGAGTAAGCCGCGAGAGGTGGTAACGGCCCTACGTAAAACTGATTTTCCATTCGATTGAAAAGGTGAGGGAAAGTCCCCTTAAAAATATTTTCTCCTAAGCCAAAGGCTTTTGGGAGTTTACTAAGAGCCATATGAAAATAGTTTAAACTATCGAGAAACTTCACTTTATCGACTTTCATTTCCATGATATTAGTCCCGTTTGTGATTAATTGAGGTACAACGCGTTTTTCCTCGACGATATAGCGTAGGATGAACTGAGCATCAAAGCCTTTAGCGTTATGCGCTATACCCACGACGCGTCCGACATTCGGTCTTTTTTATAAAATATAGTCAACGAAAGAGCCCACCGGATTGTCAACAAAGATTTTTTCACGGTCCACCTCGCACAGATCGCACTCCCACACATCATCTTTTTTGTCGATACAACCGGTGCATCGCTGCTGACTAATACACAAGTTCGGCTCGTGTAAAAAAGTCCCTACCGTACCTTCGACCTCGAGTTCCTGCCGCGTTTCAAAGTCGTAGAAAACGAATAAGTCGGGCTTATCGCTTTCTTTCGACTGTTTCAGAGGAGCCATGAAACATTGATGATTTTCAGGCTTCTGTTCATTGCAGGTTTTGCAGAAGAACATTCCGCACACGTGTTTACAGGCGTCTTTCCTGTAGATCTGCTTCAAACATGTTTTACATGTTTGAAGCATGTCACACAAACGCATCTGCTGCCCGTGCGAACCGATCGCTTTATGCCGGACAAAACATGCGTTACCTTGAAAGAAACGCAGGCAATCTCCGCAGCGTATCTTTTCGGCAACGGGCTCACATGGCGGACTATTCTTGCAACACGTGCACTTTTGTCTACACGGATGTCCTGTTATCCTATTGTATGCTGTTCCACACGGCACGCAGAAAAACGCAGATCCCGCTGCTCGCGCTATATTTAAAATTAATCCATAATGGCGTTCACGACGGTCGTGTAACAAATAGACAGTGTGCACAACTTCGTGTACACACTCGAGTACGTTATTCGTACCGTCAAATAGCGCAGGTTCACTGCTTCCGAATGACTCGAGGTCGAAGATTACTAAAGCTATTCCCTCGGGGGCGAGCACGCGTTGAAATGCCTGCAGCTCCGGTATACCGCAGCCCGCTGGCGGAATCTCGATACCAGCATCAGTGACTAGCTCTAAGGCCAAGTCTTTCTGAAGCCCGCGATCTCGCTGCGTGCATACGTTTTTCCAGCGCTGCTGCAGTATTCCCTGCCGCACATGGCCACGCTGCGCGAAAACAACTCCGGCCACAATACTCCCCGGAAGACAGAGGCTGTCTTTATTCTCGAATCGAATTACCGATTTCTTCGCCCAAAAATCAACCCCATTAACTTTTTTTACGCGCCCGGCTCCTATCGGCATTGCCACTATGTTGCTCGTTATTACGAACGAGTCATCAATCGAGAAACCGGCGGCACTTTGCGCAACACTACTGATCGCGGTAAACAAATTTTCGAAATGAAAATCGGCTATCGGTCGATACGATATCCCGCAAGGTCCTCGTGTGAACGCGTGCGAACTAATTTCTACACCAACCATATCGGTTGTTTCACTGCCGCTCACGATTAGCGTATGTAATTCGCGCATGGCGTCCTCTAGCCATTCCACAAGATTCGTGTCCGCGGGCGGTTCGCGGATTTTAACCGTCATCACGGTACCCGCCATCTTAAACCTATGAAACCAACGCTTGGCTTCGACGCGGTGAATAATTTTCGACTCACCGGAGACATCTAAAGGCGGCAGTGGTGGCGATGCCTGCCGCGACGGTCCAGCGATCGGTTTGTCCTCCACACGAATTGTCGGAGGGTCCGCTGTTACTGCCTCCGCGTGCGGCGATGCTGGTACCGAGTCGTCGTCCACACTGTCGTTGTCGTGGTTGTCGTTATCGTCGTTGTCATTGTCGCTGCCATCATTGTCATTGTCGATGTCGTCGCCGCTAGCAGCGTCTACCATACGCTGAGCCAGCGGTATACTGTCATTGTCAATGGCGTTGTCGTTGTCGTTGTCGTTGTCGTTGTCGTTGTCGTTGTCGTTGTCGTTGTCGTTGTCGTTGTCGTTGTCGTTGTCGTTGTCGTTGTCGTTGTCGTTGTCGTTGTCGTTGTCGTTGTCGTTGTCGTTGTCGTTGTCGTTGTCGTTGTCGTTGTCGTTGTCGTTGTCGTTGTCGTTGTCGTTGTCGTTGTCGTTGTCGTTGTCGTTGTCGTTGTCGTTGTCGTTGTCGTTGTCGTTGTCGTTGTCGTTGTCGTTGTCGTTGTCGTTGTCGTTGTCGTTGTCGTTGTCGTTGTCGTTGTCGTTGTCGTTGTCGTTGTCGTTGTCGTTGTCGTTGTCGTTGTCGTTGTCGTTGTCGTTGTCGTTGTCGTTGTCGTTGTCGTTGTCGTTGTCGTTGTCGTTGTCGTTGTCGTTGTCGTTGTCGTTGTCGTTGTCGTTGTCGTTGTCGTTGTCGTTGTCGTTGTCGTTGTCGTTGTCGTTGTCGTTGTCGTTGTCGTTGTCGTTGTCGTTGTCGTTGTCGTTGTCGTTGTCGTTGTCGTTGTCGTTGTCGTTGTCGTTGTCGTTGTCGTTGTCGTTGTCGTTGTCGTTGTCGTTGTCGTTGTCCTCGCTTTCGGCTGCCAGCATCGATGCCTGCACTGGCGACAACCCTCTCGAGCCGACGGTACTGTTCATTAGGCGGCTTTCCCAGCCGCCACCGTCCTGCGTCGAGTTAGCCAGCGGAGCGCCCAACCTATCAAGCGCCGACACATTGCCAAGCCACTGGACCGATGCGTCGCCGTCCTCTGCGGCTTCCCTGCTATTTTCGTCGATCGTTAGATTCGCCGTGACATTGACGAGCTCCTCCGCTGCGTCATCGAGCACCATCGAAGCTGAAACACATTAACGACGATTCAACGTTAAAAAAAAAAGGTTATTTTATTTTAATATCTTTTTTTTTATTATTTTTATTTAAATCCTACACTTACATTCGTTCGCCCAGTCAATATCGTGCAGCTCCGCTAGAGCCGCGATTTCCTCGGGAGCACGTGACGCGTTGCGCCGCAAGGCTTGAGCAGTCCGCTCAAGCTCGGCCTCTCTTGCGGCAAGTGCAGCTTCTCGGGCAGCCAGCTCCGCTTCACGACGAACAACCTCGGCCTCACGACGCTCCGCTGAAAATAATAATTAATTTTAAAAAAATTTTAATTTAGTTTTTTATTTTTAACACATTCACATTCACTTCTTTAATTATACGCACCATATCGAGTAATCTCGTCGCGGAGAATATTGGCATCCCTCGATGCGGCGAGTGGCGACGCATTGACAAGTGATGCCACGATTTTTAAAACTTCATAACTACCGGTAAACGTACCGGCGTTGTATAGTTTTAATATTCGTGTTGGTGTAAATTGCTCCAACAGTTTACGCGTTCTTTTTATCAACACCACGCCGTGCATGGTGTTGAGCAACGAGCGGGATGACTCCGTCAGCAATCTCTGTACGGCGAACGAGCACTCTTTATCGCTAAGTGCTTTCACCAGGATACAGATTATTACGCGCACAATCCTGTCGGCCATTTCTTTTTTTTTTTTCGTTCAAAAACAAAAAACAAAATAAAAACACTGAGTTCTGCGCGTACACTTGACGTACACGAATACACAGATACTGAAACGCACAAAACGAGACACACAAGCGGAGAGACGTGTTGTCGATGAAACGAAACGTGTCAGAATAATTTTCTTTCGGAAACACTTAGACTTGCAATTTCTCTCACTTCACCCCCACCCCTAATTTACGGTCACTTAAAGATTGTCATTGGTCAGCAAAGGAATCAATCGTTTGCATGTTTTTCTGGAAATACCGAATTTCTCGCATACCCCTCCCCTAGCACGGTCATATACCACCTTTACGTTGGTCAAAAACAATAAAACGTATTTTCAGGCGCCGAACCCTTCAGGTAAACAGCGCATAGTACCGTAGTCCGAGGCTTTTTTTATGACGGCTAGCCGACGCGGATTAGCCAGTCCTCTCTTTATCGTAAAATTCGTCCAATATTTCGATGGTTGTTGTTTCATTATTACTTGTTTTTCTTCTTTCCACTGTCTTTTGCAAAATGCTTTGCAACGTGTTTTTAAACGTACGTTAAATATTTTCAAAAATAAAAATCGTCAAGAATCGATATGACATGAGTTAAACTACTGTCTCGTGGGTGGACCATAACACCTGTAAGACCCAATCCTCGGCCTTCACCTCCGTGTGACATAACACGTTCCATAGGGCGTGTCTTTACCTCTTCTTCTCTGGAAAATTGCATCACCCTACTGCTGACAACTCGAAGCATCTTGAACTATTCCGTCTCAGCATCTTGAGCTGCACAGTCTTCTTTTTTGCAAGTGTTCTCCAAAACGTATCACAAAAAAAAATGGATAATTTTTCTGTCGTTGTGAATAACACGCTGCCTGCGAAGCGTAGCCGTGAGGAGGATAAAAACACACTTGTCTCCTCAATAAATTCGCAACATCCCTTGAGCAAAGGTCTGCTATTAACCACCGCGTACGACCTGAATGCCTCTTGTACTAAAACGGTAACAATCGGCGTCGGGTTAACAAAGGATCAAAACTTCGATGTGGCAATAAAATTCTCCGGTCGCTATACTAGCGGAATTTCATTGACTGACGCTGAATGGAAAGAACTGTGCTCGCAGACAACTATAATTACGAGTTGGTTCAACGAGCAGCAGCAAACGGGCGACAATGATGTCCCGCCAGCTATACTATGGCGTGGTCGTCAAAGAATAAATTTTAGAACTGCGTACAACGAGAAAGCCATCGTCCTTATGCTTAAGGATCATGAAGACACCGCTCAATTGAAGAAGACGAAGAAAGCATTTTCATCTGATATCGTCATGCAGAAGAAAACGTACGAAGGATTGTTGACTCTCATACCATGCATCAACTATAAGATCAATTTGCTTCGTGAGGATCTTGAGCTCGCCAATCAGCTTAAAGATACACTCGTAGAAGGAATCAGCGTCGATGTTTCAGTAAATAATTGCCGAGAACCCAAGAGAGAGCAAGTTAATACAGTGGGGTTAAAAATTCTACAAGAAGAGTATATGAGCGACGTATGGCGGCGAGTCGCTGGACGACATTTTTACAGCCCCAGAGATGATGACGAAATAAACGATAAACACCGTTTGATCGGCTCCGAATTAGTCTGTCTTCATCACGAATATATCTTCCGTCGAGTGATGGACAATATTTCTAAAAAGTCGAGTGAATAGATTGTACATACATATACTAATATTTAAGAATAAAATAAAATGTATACCTAAATTTAAAAAATAAAAAAAAATATTGTGAACATTTTTCATCATCATCATTACTTACCTTTATTCTTTTTTTTTTTCTTCGGTTTAATTTTTTTCATTTTATTTAAAATTTTTTTTTTTTCATTTTATTTCAAATTTTTTTTTTCATTTTATTTCAAATTTTTTTTCATTTTTTTTTTTTTTCATTTTATTTTATTTCAAATTTTTTTCATTTTATTTCAAATTTATTTTCTTGTTGCAATTCTGGAAAAATAATCTTAAGCATTGCATTGTTTTTTTTTTTTTTTTTTTTGTACGCTACGACGCTCCGCTTGACAGCGGCATCAGCGCTGACCTTCGACCAGCGGCATGCCGCACACTTGTGACCCCATTAGTACCCGCTCTCGCCGCGATGGGCCCTAACGCTCCGAGCGCTTGATAATCCCCCACGCTCCCACTTCTCAATCCCCCTCCACTACACTCTCCCACCATCAGACTACGCGTCGAGCTAGTCGAGTGATCGACCAAGGGTGGGTGGTTGGGCTCCGGACGTCGATGAAGCAACATCTTCCTCTCCACCCCCACCCCCACCCACCCTAGGGTCAGCTCGAGCGGCGGCATAAGGCTCCCCAGCTGACCACCGAGAGAGAGAGGATGAGCGAGCGAGAGCGAAGCGACACCGAACAAGCAGCCCCACTACCAACCGCCGCCATTTTGAAATATTGTCTATAGGTACTGCACCTCTACTGCACACGTTTACAGTGTCTCCATATGTGATCCAACCGTTACCGATAGAGGATGAAGCGGAGCCTTGTAGACGCCGAGGTGTTCATGGCAAAACGGCCGTTTTGACGGACTCCCCATATAGAGACGAATTGTCGAAAAAAAAAAATCTTGTAAACACCCGCCTAAAGGATCTTTGAAAAAGGCCCCTTCGACAGACGCGTCTTTGATGGCAACTTCAAAAAAGTCATCGACAAAAAATATGAAGTCGAAAAAGGCATTATCGAAAGATGCGTCGTTGAAAAACTTGCCGGTCGAAGATACGTCGTCACAAAACGCATCGTGTCTTTTCTGCGAGGGCCTGTACTCCGAATCCATCGAAGGGTGGATACAATGTTAGACGTGCGAAGGGTGGTCGCACGAATCTTGTGCAGGTGTTGACGCAGGCGTACAAGTACGATTTGAGTACGATTTTTCTCAAGATTAATCGTTGCGAACATACTAAAAAAATATATATAATTTATATGATGTTATTCTGTCTGTTGAATCCTCGAAAAAATATTTTATTGTTCTCGTGTGACTATTTTACCCCGATCTCCCTTCTCTGTCCTCTCGCAAAACTATTTTTTTTTATTTCGAAGTACCCATTTTGCCCCGCGTCGATGTCGTCTTTCACGTCCCCATTCTGCCCCACGTCGATGTTGTCTTTGACAACTATTTTTTTTTTCATTTCGCAGTACCCCATTTTGCCCCACGTCGATGTTGTCATTGACAACTATTTTTTTTTTTTCATTTTAAAGTACCCCATTTTGCCCCACGTCGATGTTGTCTTTCCCAACTATTTTTTTTTTCATTTCGAAGTACCCCATTTTGCCCCACGTCGATTTCGCCTTTCACGACCCCATTTTGGCCCACGTCCCCATTTTACCCCGGTCTCCCCTATAGGCCATTCCATGTCAAATCGAGAAGCAGAATATTGAGAGTTCGAGCTTTAGTTGCTTTGACGGAGTAAAGATTCCGTAACACATCTATGATATTCCGAAAATGTACATTACGATATTTTTTAACTACTGAAAAGTGTCGCGTCTATTAGCATTGTTAAATTCACATGGAATGACCCATTGATCGAAAAATGTGACGTAGTAATGACATCATTGTATGATTTAAAGAGTTTACTTGATTCGATAAAAGTAAGCAGAGTCAAAACAACCAGGAATGTTATATTTTATTGAAGATTATGTTGCCGAATTTTTTAATAAAAGATCTCACTTAAATTTGCTTTACGTATACAACTCTATCACAAGGTGAGATTTAGTAATGATTCACTCAAGTATAAAAATGCCGTGAATGATGTTTCTGTATTACAATGGATTGATAATTTTTATTTTTAATAAATAGTCCGAAAACTCTTTGTTCGTGTAAAAGGGAACCGATAACTTCTCCAACTAGTAACTTTATGTTTGATTCTCATTTTATTCAGTTGTTCACGATATCCAAATAAAAATTACAACAATAAGGGCAAATTATTAATGAATTCTTATACGTTCGTACGAACTCAAATACTTAATTGATTTTTTATAACTATTCCGTATTATTATCATTGAAGATTAACGTACTTAGCATTTTCGGTATCGTTTGTTTTAAAAAGATTTTTGTTATATTTTTCGTCGAGAAATTACGATAAACGAAAGCTTATGATAGAAAATGTATACGTAAAGCATCAATACCAACAAAAAGTTGTAATGACATAAGCATGGTAAAATGTCTTTTTATGACTAATCGTTTATGACCAACTTCCACAAAATGAAGTATTAAAAAGAAATGCTTTTAATAGTAATAGGGAAATCAACAATGATGTTATTACCATTATCTGCTCTCCTTTGCAATTCTTCCTCTGCTCTTTGCATGCGATCTCGTGCTGCTTGCAGCTCAGCTTGTAGATTTTGCATTTCAGCCACTTCCGCCTGAGCCGTTGCTTCCGCTGCAGCCTCCCGTTGTCGGGCAAGAGCTCTTCTTTTCATTTCTGCAAATTTGTTATTTATTAATTTTTATTTTCCAGTTTGACATTATAATAACAGACCTTTTCTCCTTTTGTTTCGTTTTTTATTTTTTTGAATGGCGGATGCGGCTGAAGCTACAGCTGGCTGGTCGCTGGTGGCTGGTGGCGGGCTAGCTGGTCTGGCCTCCCTTCGTCGAACATTGTTCACAGTGACTACTATTAAATTCAACTCGATTAATGTTTTAATATATTTTTTTATCAAACTTGTATTATGTAAACCCATGACGAACTATTATTCGTTTTCAAAAGTTGATAAAAATTACCTTCATCGTTTGGCTGGGGCAATTGTACTGCTGGAGGCAACACTCTCCCGTTCTCTACATCGACCATATCTAAACGATATTAATGAAATGAATTGAAAGTTACAAGTCTACGAAACCAGTGAATTACAGATTACTTTAACATCAAATGCTCCTTTGTTATTTGCAAAAAAAGTTTTCTATACGACATATATAATAAAAAAAAAGTTTTATGGTTCGGTTGCAGAAGGAAAAAATGACGATGAAATAATATATTGCAACGTACTCGTTACCTCACGTGACGGCGAGGGCTCGACGGGCGCGAGAGAGCCCGCGGTGCGAGGTAGACGCGGGGCAGGCATAGGGAGAGAGGGCCGACAGCGGCACAGGGAAGGGGCTCGGTGTCTAGCGAGAGAGAGTCTCGCGGTAGTCAGCCGTCGCGCAATACTCAATATGACTGGTAGGTGTCGCATAGAGAATTACACATTTCTCGTAAGCGATATACCCCCATGAGCCCGATATCTCGGCCAGCCGAGACGACAAAAGTATCGAAAAATAATATCAGGAAGCGGACGAGGCAGGACGATAAAAATCAAGTAGAAGAAGACACCAATGGTACGTACAAGTATAACTCACTGGTCTGAAGAAACTTTCGGGGACGTTAGTTTCTCGTGTACCATTTATTGAGATTTGTAATCTGTCGGTCTGACGGGACTTTCGGTGACGTTAGTCCCTCATGTACCACACTTAAACTCGTGTTCCTGTGGGTCTGAAGAAATCTTCGGGGACGTCGATTTCTCGTGTACTATCCTCATCTTCCTTACCCAGGTTTGATGCCAACGGCGACGAAGGCAATCAAACTCTCGAAGAACCTTCCCGTAGCTCGCGAGTAGAGTCATTAGAATGCGTTTAGGGCACTTTAACCCGAGGACATAGCCGGAAGCGAGTAGCGATTGGACTTCGGTGACGTTGTCTAAATCCCGATCTCGCGGAAGCCTTTGTACTTTCGAGGAACCGGCCGTGTGGAGAAGAACCACACGTGCCTGTGAGATTAGCTTCCGCGGGTTAGAGAGACAACAGCGAAGGTGATTAAACGGAAGATCGGAGCCTGGAGCACGGATGCTGGATCAACGGATCAGGACAGCGCACAGGATCTGAATCTCTTCGAATCGGAAACCAATCCACGAACACTGGGCGAAATCGCGATAAGATAAATTGTAATCATTCTCATACTTTTCTTAATAATAAACTGAATTTACCTAACTGACCATATCGTTAAGATTATTTGCTCGCCCCGAACCCCAACGTTAGCCAGTAGCCGAGGACGCAGATCGGCTAAAGGGGCGAAACGTTACAATATAGATTGTTATACAATTTACCATCATTTTCGAGTAGTGGTGATTGCCTCCCGTTTTCCGCAGCAGTGTCATCTGTATGATATCAATAACAAAGTATTGAGTCCGTGTTGAAAAGGAACGAATACAGTCAATTACAAATTTTTTTCACAAGTTTCATAAAACGTACGAAAATGATGGGGCCGTGGCGATTGCTCTCTGTTCGCGATCACTTCTATACAACGTAAATTATAAGAGAACATTTTAGAATGTTATTACATCTGAGCTAATCAATTAAAAGAGTTTCAGATATCTCACAAAAGATTCCATTATTTTCGAGCCGTAGCGATAGCCGTCCAGCTTCCTCAATAACGGACTCTTCTACAGAACATAGCTCGTATAATATTAAATGAATAAAACCCATGAGTTACAAAATATTTTAAATGTAGTTTCATGAAACGTACCCAAGTAGTCGCGCGGTGGCGATTCCCCTCTTTCATTAAAAAAAACATCGGCATCTATACAGGGTGTTACGTCCGAATCAGCATTTCCTCGGTAATTACGGTGAAGGAATAAAATTCCATTTTACACGTTTTGTACCATTGAGGCGCTTTATCCGACTTATTCCCTTTTTGAGTCTGACCTTTCGGAGAGTTACTCAGGATAGGGTACAGAGTGCGCCGTGTTAAAGATTTAAATACCCGAACCAAAAGAAAGAATATTGCACGTGGGAAGAATCATCGACTCGTAGTACGCGTAGAGTAAGCGCGTAGTAACCATATGACGGAAGTGTTTACTATGGAATTCCTCTGATAAGACGCCGTACGCTCGATGCGTCTCGTAGTGTAATTCAATCCGGGCGAAGTCGCTGACCAGCGCTCGCGACTATCGCGGCCCGATACACCCCCTTTGCTACCTTGGTACTCGTTACCAAAGGCAGAGGATATAATTCGAAGGCTAACACTCTTTAAGTTTTAAAGAAGGTACATCCTTCTGTTTTTATACCATCGATGCACTGGTTTATAGTTTTAATTGTGCGGAATTATTTATCAAAATAATTTAAGCATTTTGGTGGGAAAAACTTACGTTGATGAATGAAGAATGATATGAAATTTAAATAATGAGTGAAGGTTCTCGGAGTCGGTTGATGTATGTAGTGGAAAATTACGTGCGGATTCGTCCTTCCTTCCCTCCTTCAGGATTTTCAGTTGGTGATGCCGATTGTTGACGATGAAGAATTAACGATGAGATTGATAACAACCGAATTCACTTAATTCGGAATAAGTTATTTAACACTTGGCAAATATTTCAATTTATCGTTGAGATTTATTTAAATTTCGATTCCCACAAATATACTTTTTAATTTACACTCGCTGATTCGGTTGATTGTGTTTCACAATTTAATTCCCGTTATAAATTTTTTTAAGTCTCAAAAACCGTCGTAAATGTCGATTAAAATGCTGACAATTCCCCGTTTCGAACTCTATTAGGGGTTTACACGTTTCCTCACACGTCTTTGCGACTTCGTTTTATTCGCTGAGAAGAGTTTAATGTTGAACTTAGATGATTTTTAAAGACAATGGTTGCGTCGAAACTCGTAGTGACAATAGCTATCGTAGGATGTCCGTATAATATCGGTAATGAGCTTCCGACGCCGCGGGCCCTGATTTTATTAATTTGCGCGGGGGACCTCCTCACCTGCGAACGGTCTCGAGCCGCCGCCGCTCGCGAGCCTCCCTCCAACTTCAATATCGATCAAATGTCACCTGTTCAACCTGTTAATTTTTATGAATTTTTAATTTACCACATTTGCAATATTTAAAATGTTTAAAGTTTTAACTCCAAAATTAAGATTTTAAATAACAATATTTTACAAATTTGAATGAAGTTTCTATGTTTTTTGTATCAAAAGTTATTCTTGGTATTATCGAAATTTTTATCTAAAATTAATTTAATGATTTTAAAATGTTTAAACTTTTTATTCGATATTTACTTCCGTGAATTTTAGTAACTCTTAGGTTATTGAATTATAGATTTATGAGTTATCTCGAGTAGTTATTACTGTTTTACATTAATTGATTAACTTAATTTTTATTTATTTAATAATTTCTCTCGACTTCATCTTGTTTCCTCAATCTTTATCACTGTTTTTATTACTTTTTATCGGTTTTAACGTATTTTCCTACGTGAGTCTCATGATAATTCCATAAATGGTTATTATTCAGCTAATGCAATGTTTTTCCCCATTGTTGAAATAGTTTGATGAATGATTAAATTATTTTATAAACTATTGAAATATTATAATTTATGCGCCGAGAGGTGCTGCACTCGCACGCGATGACGGTCAAGACGTGCATCGGTCCCTTCGAGACAGTCTCACCGATTCTCTACCTTCTAATGAAGGATTCAAATTGCCTATATGGCTCGACTTTTATCAGCGGACTTCTCTTCGGATTTTCCTCAGGTGTCCTCGCCGGAAATACTGTATATCCGAGACATAGCTCGAATTTTGGTGGCTAAACGTTAAAATGCCAATAACTGAGCAATGACTTCGCTCAGCTTTTGCACACGGCTCGCTAATCATTATCTGAGAGGTGCATGCATTGCTCCTCCAGATCTCAATATTTTAATAATTTAAATGTTTATTAAATTATATCCGAGGATCCATATGTTCTCTCAAGAATATTTAAATAGAAAATTAATTGTTGCAACAAGGTAAAAAAAAATGAATACCGCATTAGCTGATTATTTGTTACTATATATATATATACTAATTCAGAGGACGTAACACCTCCCCCCCTAAACGAGTGTCGCTTCAAAGTACGAGAGTACGAAGGACACGAGTGCGAAGAACGGCACTCGATCTCGGTAGAGATATAGATTCAAAGAAACAAAATGAAGCTTTACACGTTATTATTCCATCTATAAACAATTAAATTTCTAAGTTTTATTCTATTCTCTAATTAAATCGTTATTTAATTCATCATCCGTCTATCCTTCCGTTCTCGGCCACTGAACCGTGTTTCACGGGTGCCTCTTTCCGATGTTATGGCTACGCACGTTATCTGTAATATCGTGCTACCGAAGACAATCGGTCTTACGCTAAGGTGCAAAAGAAGAACTTATAATTATTCAGTGAACTCCTGTGTGTTCCTTTTAACGACTACGAAGAATCGTACCTCGATTGTCACCTGACCAAAGTGATAGCGATTATTCAAAGCAAATCTCGTGCTTTAAAAGAGTGAAACTCTCAGCAATTCATTCACTCTGCAATCATCTTCTACGCGAACAACAGCCGTACAACCGTGAACGACAATTGACTTCCTTAATTCAGCGTTAATGTAAGTATCATTATACGTAATATCATTATACATATCCCTTTTTTTTTATTTTTATTTTAAACCCTGTAAAACCCTTGCTAATCTAATGGTACTAATCCTAATTCTTTTTTTTTTTTTTTAATTTTCCTCTCTTTAATTTTCAACTTATTTTAAACGCGGATACAAAGCATTCGCAGTTCCCTTTTCTGTTTGAACGGACCTATCATTACTTTCCTTACGCTCGGTCTCTTCTTCCTCTCTCTCTTCCTCTATTCCAACTTCTCTTGATATCTCTTTATCTCCTGCCTCTATATCTTTCTCTACCTTTGTTTCACTCCTTGATGCCGGTTTAGATGATGCTTCTGTTCCTTTTTTCAGATGTAACAACAATCCTGTTACCGAATCCCATACTGCTCCAATCAAAAACAATGACCAACCGTAAACTGTATGGAATGCATATCCATGTATAATTGTGTCTATGATAAGTTTGACAACTCGAGCTATCATTATTATTCCAATTAATCCTGCGCTAATATGTCCAAATGCAATCAAATTTTCCCACATTTTTTTCCAGGTTGATACCATCAATTTCTCTAATTCTGGTCCCTCTAGTAATTTAACAAAAGATCCCCCTTGTGCCGCAATTGGTGTTCCCATCATACCTCTCACTACTGGATTTAACATGGCTGGCCGTTCTGCCGGAAACATAACAAATTCTCTTAATTGCTCTAATTCTAACGTTGTATATATGCCACTGGTGGCTAATGTTTTTGACTTGCTGTATTTCCACGTTGGTTTGGTATTGGGCTTCATCGTTCCAGGAGGGTAGACCAGTGTTGGACCCGGCATCATTCTGTACCATTCTTCATCGATGAAATACATTGGTGGAACCAATCGATTACACGTAGTTTGCAATCCCGTTCTCATTAATATATGCGTTCTCGGGGTCAAAAAATAACTTTCATTCCCTCTCGTTACTGGTAAATGCGTATAACATTCATTCACATGTCTAATTTTCACCTCCGTCGGTACGCATTTTAAAATATGTACAACTTCTCCCGATATCACTGCCATGTATCCCGGTCCTTTCATCAAATGAAATGCAAATTCATCTGGTGCTTGAGTAGGAATAGCCAAACGATTTTTCAACATTTCTCGCTCCAACTCACATTTATGCGTTAAAAGATCCATATAAACTTGTTGTGTCTGTGTATGTATACGTCTTTCAATGTATACGAATTTTCAATTTACATAAGCGTATATGTCCATATTTACTGCGTCCATTTGTCGTTTTGGTAAAAACATTCGTCCATATTTCACTTCATGAATAAGGAGTCTAGGATGCTCCGTTCGAATCATAGTTTGTCCACAAATTGTAAGAGAAGAATGTGTTACCAGAGCAAAAATAATATCTGATGTTGTCACTGTAGATAGCGTCTCTGAATCTTTATCTACCCCTTTTTCTGCCATTCCAACATACAAAACTCCATACTCATTCCCACCACATTTGTCCATTGGAATTGAATTCCAATAAGTATATCCCCCTTCCATATCCATGCATTGTCCCTTATTTAAAGCACACCTCACTCCTGATTTCAGATATACCTTATTTGTTTTGAATGCTATCGAAGTATGATAATCTCTTAAAGAGATTTTTAACGTGGACAGAATCACCACCTCATTCCAACTTCCAAATGGATCCGTGTATGAGGAACCACTATACGTACCATCCACTCCCAATTGTCCAGCCAACATTACAGGGTAATTCAAAGTATGATTACTTTTAATTCCCATTATCACAATTCCATCCATTTTAAAAGATCCAAGATCGTGCATTCGCATGCAAGTGTCTCGAGTAACTTCGAGCACATATGAAGCTTTTCCATTTATAACGTCACTAGTATGTGAAAACATTCCACATCTACGAACACTTCTATCAACCTCTATTTTGCACTGATGAACGTGCACAGATCCATATTCATTGATTTGTAGCAATTGAATTTGAACTGTTGATATGTTTAGAGATGGTGAGGGTATGGCACACTCATCCACCTCCAGAAGTGATAATGTAGTAATGTTTGATGTTGGTAATCCACATTCAAACCCGATCATCCCTGAGGAAGGTGCAGGTAGAAGACATACCCATAGCACCGATAACGACAACACTGTATATTGCATTTGTTTTAACAAAACAAAACTGAATTAGTTAAATATATGATTATTTATTGATTATGTTTTACAACAATACCTGATGATACATATATGGATATAGTATATATATTGTAGCGTAAATTCTCAAAGCGAGAACTACCCACGAGAACCCTCAACCTCGACGCTCTAAATCGTCACAGCAATTTTCCTCTTTTATTTTTCCCTCGCGGGATGGGCGCCAGGCGCGCGAACGCACCAAGGAAAATTCGACGAGGCTGATTAGCTGCCGGCTAGCTGCAGCTTTCGAGAACCGGAGAGGGGCTGGGTTAGGATAAGGACGTTTCGAACAAATCCACGATAAATTAAATATTCGGAAAAATTCACGGGAACCAAAAGAAAATATTTTATTCAGCAAAAGAAAAATCTAATGAAGGAAAAACCGGAGTACCCGGAGGAAACCTTCGTCCCGATCAAGAAATCGAATTAACAAAAAATGAAATAATTCTCCCGACACTCGGGAACTCGCTCAGCGCTCACGCACACACACACAAAATACTAACGCGAACGCTCGCTTCGCGATGCGGCTAACGGTTCTCCCCGGGATCAGTTTCTCATTTCCAAAACACAATATTTCGAGCAACAATTTCCTCAAATCTCCAATAAAATAATTCTCGATAATAATTTTCTCACACGACATTTCTCACAACAAAATTCTCACTTTCTCGGTAACCCTGAAATCGACACGGCTACTACATTCGCCGGCAACTCGGTAACACACTCGCACGCATTCTCACACAGACACTGACCCGGTGGTAACCGCCCGCGAAAACGACACGCATTTGGCATATTCCCGCGGAATCGACTCCCGAGACAAATAAAATAATCAATGGAAAATCTCTAAATATCGACGGCAAAATCGAACGGCCGTTTCGCGACAGTCAATCGACGCTCGGGAGCTCGGTTGGCTCTCGATCATTCCAAAAACACACAATTTCCTATGCCGACTCACGAGAGCGCGTTTTCCATCGGAACCGCCGAGACAAAGCACGCCGACACAATTTAATTTACGAAATTCGAGAACTCAAACAAATAAACGCGACACTAATTCTTTTGACTCTATACAAAATAATTAATTAATTAACCCGGTCCAAGTTCACGGGACGAAAGAGCTCACCGACGTATCGAAGATTTGTTTGAGGAGAGACAAACGGCTCGATAACGCGATGCCTTCCTTCCTTCTCTAGCTGTTAACCGCGGGATCCTCTCACGACACGTATTCCTCACACCAACTCTCGACGGGAATAGCCCAGAATATCGACGTTCGATCGCTCTCGTTAACGCGTCCCTACCCCCGCCTAATCGCGCGATCCATATTCGCAAATATTCGGCCCTTTTCGGAATTTCGGCGACGCTCTCGCGCTCGCGACGACGGTAGCGTGATTGTCTCTCGCGAGAGACACGGACGACTCGGCGCGCAGTGGCGCTCCATCTTCACCGATCGAGATCGATATAATATTAATTGATGCACGATGGTAATGCAATTCTGCAGCTCTGGCCTTCTTGACTGCTGCCCTTCCGAAAGATGACCTCTTGCAGAATCTCTGCAGCGGCGGTAGCTTCCTCTGATCGCTCCGATAGCGATTTATACGGCGAGGGCAGGAGACTCGGTAGCGACGAACTCCTCGGCTTGAGAGTCCCTGTCGATGACCCCCGGTAGCGAAGACTCTCGCAGTAAAATCCCTCGTTGTATGACGAATAATCGTCGATAGCTCCTTCTCTCGCCGATTTACTCTCTCGCCCGCGACTCGGACGAACATGAAATATTTTTTCCAAAAACGAAGAAAAATTTAAATAAATCCCTAACTCTTACAAATAGGCCCTGTGGAATCGCCTCGGGAGCCTTGGTGCGAGGAAAGCGCATTTTAGTAACGGGCTGAAATTTTGCCACGTTACAATATATATATACTAGAGGTTCGCCGGGCTCGCGCGCTTCGCGCGCTCGCATTCCTTTTTGTCGACATTATAAAAATGCGTCATCACCGCCGCAACTTTTCACCAACCGGCACCGCCGCCGCTTTTTTATTGTATTTTTACTTAGGCAGTCCCCTCTAAAGGTACTTAGAATATTTTGGCCTTCCCCATCCCACGCCCCTCTCCCCGAAAAATATTCTAGTCCCTCTAAGGGGATTCCCCCTTGGGCAGCCCATCGAGCAAAAATATTCTAAGTCTCCCTTAGGGGGAAACCCCTTAGAGGGACTTAGAATATTTTTCGGGGGGAGGGGGGAGGGGATAGAAAATATTCTAAGTCCCTCTAAGGGGGACTTAGTACCTTTATTCTAAGTACCTTTAGAGGGGACTGTCTAAGTAAAAATACAATAAAAAAGCGGCGGCGGCGCCGGTTGGTGAAAAGTTGCGGCGGTGATGAGACATTTTTATAATGTCGACAAAAAGGAATGCAAGCGAGCCCGGGGAACCTCTATATATATATGTATTGTGACGGGTTTTCTATACTTTGAACGCAACGCTAAACTTTACTCAAAAAAAACTTCACAACTCAAAAGGAGCGAAATCGAAACTCAAACAAAAACGCGAATTCGAAAACTGATGTCACCTTCGGCCGTCCACCCTCGCGGATGCATCGGCGTCCCGGTGGGCGCCAGTTAATTTTGTTTCACCGGTATTAACAACCGGACTAAACTGGAGGTCGGTGGAACGGCGACTCCGCAGGGTTAATTTTTGTTTCGCCGGAATTACCAAACCGGGCTAATCTGGAGGTCGGTGGAACGACGACCTCCGCAAGGACGAAACGAACGACACAACAAAACGGAAACTAAAACGGAAACGAGAACTAACGTCGATGCATTCGCGAGAGCGAACGGTTGCGGAAATGCACGGTTGCTCAGGATGCGGGTTATGGTAGAAGGGTCGCGATCCGAGGTCAATAGAAGAGCACACGAGAAACGTTAATCGAGAACAAAAATTACTATTTTGGCTAAGAAGCCACGAGATCGCACGCACGCCAGTCGCGAGCACTCAGCCGATCGAAAGATCGAAGCGAGTCAAGCGACCGCGAGCGCGACACGAGAACGATCACTCCGATAAATCAAAAACTCACCGAAAGCGCGTAATTTATCCAAAAAGGACCGGGAACTGCATCTGACGATGCCACGAGAACTCACCCATATGCACTATAACTCGAGAACGTTAATAATAACGCATCAATCGAATTATCAACTCGGAAAGAATTCCTTTCGAAATTCTGCCGAGGATAGCGCACACGAAACACACGAGTCGACGATACTCGAACGAGACGAGACGCACGAACACGAGAGCGAGAGCGATATCGGGATCTACGGTAACGCGAGCGAGACACAGCGATCACACGATACCTCGAGCGCGAGAACAATAGGCCGAAGCCTATGACAGCGGGAGCGCGAGAGAGGCCCGAGTTACCTCGAGGGCAGCTCTCGGTAGACTGTCGATTTGCCTACGAAAATTCGTAATGAATTATCATAATTATTTTCGGGATCTAGATCGATAACTTCTGCCCTCTCAACCATAACGTTACTTTACCGAATCGAGAGCCGATACTATAAGGCGGTAACTATAAAGGATCTTCGCAATCGTTTCCCCTAGTCAATGCGTGAGATTCAAGGCTCTACTCAACTATAGCACAGCGCAGTGTTCCACCACCCTTGCCTGGACCAAAACGATACCTCCGCCTGATCTCAACGCATTCCACTATCTCCTGGGGATGCCGGGTTTGCACCGGACTTTGACGTATTCGCAAGACTCTTCGTCGAGTTTCTCCTTCACTTGTGCTTTTATTTGCTAACTTTGACCCCACCAATTTGAGAACTTCGACTAACGGAACGAAACTAAAACGGTAACGGAATCTATATCAAATTGTTTAATTGTTGTTGTACTGAAAGGTTTGAGAAATTATGAAACGGCAAAACTTGAATAATAACTCGGAAAGCAAAGCAATAACTCGATCGATATCTCACGAGAGTTTAACGGTATCTTTAAGTCGCTGGGAGAGGCAGAAAACGGGAACGAAAGCGGTAGATATCTCAATTTCCTCAGAAATATGATGTTTCTTTAATGTGTGACGGTGATTCCGAAAAATCACGTCACAGTGTATATATTGTAACGGGGATCTTTGTCAGAACTTATATTTCGAGGGGAAAACGATAGAATTAAATGACGGTAGGCGATGAGGGGATAATTAACAAACGAGATAGAAATTTATTGTACACTCGAAAAATAATACAAAAGAAATCAGAAAGAAAATAAGAAATAATAAGCTATCGTAACGAAACCGGAAAAAGAAAATAACTGAGATCAAGAATAAATCAAATAAAAGAAACTGAAGAAAATAACCGACCGAAATAAACGCAAATAAGTCCTAAGAATAATCGCAACTAAATGATAAACGAACTAAAATAATAATTCCGGGTCGTACGGACGAGGGGAGGATCGGGGGAGAATAATACGAGAATTGACGGTGGTTGCCACGAGGCGATCCGCGAGGCGTACGCGATTCGTGGCAATGGAAGATGTCGACGGGGACTGTCGAATATTCTCGGCAAGGGACGACGGGCCTTCGGGAAAATCACGGGGAAAAATCGAAGGGAAATGACTAGTAAAAATAACTCAAAATTCGGGGAAAACTATTCAGATAATATTTTTGGGCGCCAGTTACCTTTCACCGGGTAACGCCGTTATACGATTCAACATGAGTCGGCAAATATTCAATTTAACACGATGTACGGAATGGTCGGCACACTCAAAGGGACAGCAGAGGGCTCAGGGGAGGGTCAACCGATCTGTGGGCTCGCAATTTAATGCCTTCGGCTTATGCGCCATTTTTCGGGGGCGTCAGGGTGATACGCGGGGAAGATACACGATCAACAAAAAAAAATACACTTGTAAAGAATTAATAATCGGAGGGAACGCACACGATTATCGCACTTAAATGATAGCGCCCGCCACTCACCACGTGCACGGGTCGTCGCCGGTAAATGGCGATTACCGGGGAAAATATACGAAAAAAAATACGGTCACTTTGCTAAATTAATTACGGGGAGAATATCGGGGCGGGGTCGAGGGAAAACTAGCCAAACGGGAGGGAAAACTATACTCGCGGGTATCACACACTCTTTACAAAATAACGCAGGGCGATTCCCTTACAAAGATTCCGGGGAACGGGAGAATCGCCCACACACGTGTGTCCTAATCAACGGCTCGAACGAGGCTGAGGTAACGCTCGTCTTCTTCTCGGAAGTCTTCCTTCCGCGCGTTACCGTGCCGATACGCGGGCGGTGCGGGGGAGGACGGGGGGGTGGTCTACTATTTCGCGCGTTTGTGTTAAAGGGGGCTCCGTGGTGAGCGGAGCCTCGATTCGAGTACGCGAAAAATTATTGTTCGAATTTACTTCGTTACAATATATATGTATATACAGGGTGATTCAGCAAGTTATGTCCAAAGAGTAGTGAGCCGTTGTCGGTCATCTCCTGAGCGAAACCCTCGAAGCGTTATTCGAAATGCGCAATGGTTTTTAAATTATCGGTATAAGAAATACTTCTAAATTGAACCAATGAGATGCAGCCATTTCGCCGCGCTCAGATATTCAGAATCGTGAACGGCGGTTTGGCAACGCTGCTTGAAGTATTGGCATGTTCACTGGCAAGCTTCAGAATGCAGACGCACAAGTTTACTAGTCTCAAGATCGGTGGTTCGAATCCACCTGTGAACAAATATTTTTTTCTCGATTTCTTTTTAATTTAACAATTTCCTCGCTTTGTTTTAATGAGATTACCCTCGTAGAAAAAATTAGTATTATTGATCGAGTCCGTTCTGTACTATCGCACCGAATAAAAAGTTGCGGAAGTACAGATCGTGCCAAGCGAATACAAAAACGTCAACGAGCATTATTTTCACATTCTTGTGCGTACTTTTTTATCAAATTATCAGTGCGCATAGAGGTACAGTTTGTTTTGAAGGTGAGGTGAGACTAGGCAGTGTTCCCCTTATTTTCGCCGCATACCCTTGCGGATTTTTACGGTTCCCTTCCTACTATTCCCTATCTACCTAACCTTTTCGGTGCGCCCACAGCCGGCTTAGCTACACTGTACCGTATTTACCGAGAACACGGTACTGCGGTATTTTTTTCTTTGGTATGTTTTTGTACCTACGTAAAATGCAAGGAACACCAAAGTCTCAAAAGAATGAGCCTCCCGCTCAACGATTAATGTGCTAGCCAGCGCGCGGCTAAGCGGTCACCCATCCAAGTATTGCCCGTGAAGAAAGTTACTTGACTTGGGTGATTATCGGAGCCGCGTGCCAACCGCGCATCCACCGTTGCCGATCCAATTCGTTTTGTATTTATTACCTACTCGATTCTGCAGCATTGCACAGATCGGAAAGCGTTCGAAGTCGAAGTGTCAGAGCCAGAATATAAAAACGTAACCAACAAAGATGTTTGCGTTGTCACGAGTACTTTCACGTCAAGATTTCATTGCACTTGCAGGCAAAGTTTGTTTCGGATTTTATATCTACTCGGATTTGCGGCATTTATCAGATCAGAAGGCGATCGGAGAAGAGTTCGCATTGGCAAAATAAAAAAAACGTAACCAAAGACGATTTCTGCGATTTCACGCGTACTTTTACGTCAAGCTTACATTGCGCTTGCAGGCAAAGTTTGGTTCGTATTTTTTATCTACTCGAATTTGCGGCATTTAATAGACCGGAAGGCGATCGGAGAAGTGTTCGCGCTGATAAACTAAAAAAACGTAACCAAAGACGATTTCTGCGTTTTCACGTGTACTTTTACGTCAAGCTTACATTGCGCTTGCAGGCAAAGTTTGTTTCGTATTTTATATTTACTCGGATTTGCGGCATTTATGAGATCAGAAGGCGATCGGAGAAGAGTTCGCACAGACAAAATAAAAAAAACGTAACCAAAGATGATTTCTGCGTTTCCAAGCGTACATTTACGTCAATATTACATTGCACTTGCAGACAAAGTTCGGTTCGTATTTTGTATTTACTCGAATTTGCGGCATTTATTAGACCGGAAGGCAATCGGAGAAGAGTTCGCGCTGAGAAACTAAAAAAACGTAACCAAAGATGCTTCCTGCGTTTTCACGCGTACTTTCACGTCAAGATTTCATTGCACTTGCAGGCAAAGTTTGTTTCGTATTTTATATCTACTCGGATTTACGGGATTTATCAAACCGGAAGGCGATTGGAGCAGGGGTGCGTTCAGGAATTTACCTTCTTGGGTAAGGTAAGAATACCACGGGAAATGTCACGTGATCATCGCGGTAAACCAGAATAAGGCGAGTTTCTGAACGCCGGAGCAGCACAGGGGAATAATGTGACGATGGCGGATAATCGCAACCTCATGTTACTTTTTGGAGCAACGAGCAACCGAATAGTGACAGTGAGATCGACGACAATCGGTAAGTGTATATGTTTAGAAAATTAATCGTTCGATAGCAATAATTATTGTATGTTGTATTGTATGGCTTTCCAAGGTTTCTCTATCCGCCGCGATCAGCACTTGCCGTCACCCCCAACGAACAAACCAGGAAAAAGTGTGGCGGTATCTGGCTAATATTCTTTATGATATCGTACGCATAATCATCGTGTCGTGCCGGATCGTTTTGCAATCGTAAGTACAAAAGCGTCGTATACTCTCCCCGAATTCATTAAAAGCGATAAATTCTGTGCAACTTCGACGCATCTCTCTCGGGAAAAGGTACAAAAGATTCTCCCCGTGCCAATGCCAATTGCCACCCGTGTGTCCAAAATGTCCAAATTCACGAGAAATTCCAATACTTCGAATCTTGTTATATCCCCAATGAGTGCATCGTTCATTCGAAAAATGTATCAGCGAAACTTTTCATTTCGGTTTCATAACTTTACGAGGGCAATTCGGCCGCAAGTGTGAGCAATCGCGATCGACACCTAACCCTCGTGAATAACTTCCATCGTCAGACAACCCACGGTACGAAGTTTTGCAACGTTTTTTCCAGTATTCGACGATAATCACTCCCGAATATTTATATTCCGAACAGTCGTCCGTCAATACGCGTTACATCGTTATTAAAATAAATATATCCCTCATATGTGGGTCACCCGTAAATTACTTGGCATGTTTATCGAATAGAAATAGAACAAATAGAATGTAGAGATAGAAATACAAATAAAATAGAAAAAAAAAGGAAGGATTTTTTAATAATGTGTTTTAAGAACTATATGATTATATTTTCATAACAATATTATCTACATCTCTGTTTAATTTCTGTCATTCTGTTTCCAGAAGAAAATGGAGCGTAATGTAGCGCTTGGGATGTTTTTGGTTATGGGCCAAGTTCTGTATAACGCTGTCTTTGATGATTATCATTCGGATAGTGAAGACGAGGATGATTTGGGTGCTGCCGATCGGAATGATGTCGTGCGCATCGAAGGTTACGTCGAGAATGTCATTCCCAATCTTGAGGATCACCAATTTCAAGGACATTTCCGTGTCACTCGGGAAGCCTTTACAAATTTGATGACGATTGTTGGGCCAATGCTTCGACGTGAAGATGCTCTCGGGCGTCTAACTATTGATCCACAGTATCAGCTTCTTGCCGTTCTTTGGTTATTAGCAACTCCGGATTCATATAGGTGAGCATCGCACGTAAAATAGAAATGTTATTTTCTTTAATTTAAATTGTTTTATTATTTTATAATGACGTAATAAAATGTAAGAAAATTTATAATAAAATAATAATTATATAAATTTCAATTTAAAGGGGGAGTCTGGTCCAGCAGATTTTTTTTTTAAATGCGTTAATTTCAACGATAAAATTTACTTTCGATTACAGAACTTTTGGTACATGTAAAAGTACATCTAAAATAGAACATTTTCTTATTTAGATGTACTTTTACATGCCCTAAACGTTTTGTAATCAAAAATAAATTGTATCTCTGGAAAAAACGCATTTTAAAAGAAAACCTGCTGGACCAGACTCCCCCCTTCATTTATTTTCTTATTATTTAAATTTTATGTTTTCGTGAGTACACAGAGACTCATTACCTTTTTTCTCGCAAATCAGCTGTTTAAGTGTCATTAATAACAGTACAATGACATTACAGATCGGTTGGCGAGCGTTTCGATATGCGCAAATCGTCTCTCTTCGTATGTTTCGAAAGGGTCGTTACTGCTTTAACGGAAATCGCGCCGCGAATAATAAGTTGGCCGAGAGGAGATCGACTTCCCGCCATCAAAGCCGACTTTCAACGCATGGGTGGCATCGAAAATGTAATTGGGGCTGTTGATGGTACGTTCATACCAATTAAAGCGCCAAAAGACGATCCGGAAGTTTGGGTAACTCGGAAGTGCAATTTCGCCATGACACTTCAAGCAATTTGCGATTCGCGGTTGCGATTCATCGATGCGTTCGTTGGATATCCGGGTTCCGTCAGCGACACGAGGATTTTTCGGAATTCCGATATCTACAACGACATAAGAAGAAACCGGGCGACCTACATCGATCCAGGAGACGTTATCATCGGCGATTGCGCTTACCAGTTTTGGATTGGTGCATACCTCCGTATGTTAACCGCGAAAACCTGACTGCAGAGCAACGGCATTTTAACCACCGACTCTCTCAAACGAGGCAAACGATTGAGCGCAGTTTCGGGCTCTTGTTCGGCCGATTTCGTCGCCTGAAATATTTGGATATGAATAGGATGGATTTGGTCCCTGCAAAAGTATTGGCGGCATGCGTATTGCAAATATATTATATTATTCTCCTTGATTTTGTAATTGTGTAAATATGTATAAAGTGTAGTGTATAGTGTAGTGCAAATGGTGTACATAGTATTAACTACTCACTGTTTTTTTTTTGGCGGGATGAAGAGGCGACATGTTTCGGATCGACGTTCGGCTTCTTGCCGAATATCTCATCCATTTGAGCGAAATATCCAAAATTATAAACGGCAGCTCCGGAACTTTTATCCCGCTTCATATTGTCGACTTTCTTCATGTAGCGCTGTTTTAAATATTTAAACTTGTCCTTGCATTGACTCGAATTCACAACGTGACCTCGCGTCTTCATTTCCTCCACAATTTTGCCCCACGTAACATCGCTTTTGCTCGTAGTGGAAACGAAGCAACTGTAATTTTCTTTGTACAAAGCGATGAGGGCCAATGTAGCGTCAGTACTCCAATGGATCTTGGTTGCCTTAGCAAGAGAGTCATTAACTGCTGCACATCCAGTGCTAGCGAATGATGTATCGGGATTTGATTCATCGACTTGCGCTGCATCATCGATCGGTACGTTCAAATTGAGTTCGTCGGTTGAAATACTCTCGTCAACGAAAGAAGAATTGTCCTCCTCGCCGTCAGGAAGAACGATATCGAAAATGCTCATTATGTGAGGAGTGAAATCCGTTAGGTACATCTTTCCACCTTTAACAAAATATAACAAATAATGTGTCCCGATGGACGGTATGGCATAGGATAATTTTCAATAATGTAAAATTTACTTTCTATATGTTCTATATAAACTTTGCCATAACCGTCACCGAGAATGGTATTATCGCTCTCTCTCACGATTCGATAAGTTTCTGCCGATATAGTATCTTGATGCGTACATGCAGCCATGTTGCTCCAAACATTTCATGCATCCCTTTCTGGCGTCAATCCATGCAAAAACCAACAAACACCAGGACCCCATTATGTGTATATAATATGTAAATCGTGCAATTTAAATGTTATTTAATGTAAATATGTATAATATTGTGCAGAAATTATGTATATATTGAAACGTTACGAGTTTTGCGCTCCTTTATTGATAAGGATTAACCTTATTAATTGCGCGAGTAACTCCACGTTGAGTTAATTTTATATGCGACACCTCGGTGTCGCGAGGTTCGTGTCTTGGACTCGACTCAAAATTATCTCCAGGCGGCTGGATATCTACCTGACGCGCGGGTCTTTTGATTAATTTGGCTTTATGTTATTTTAATTTTTATAGTGGCCTCAGAAGTCGTTGATCACTCATGAGTATTTCGCGCTACTCGAGTGTCAGACCCTCTCATCATCGGCTCACTGACAACAGGGTGTTATTAATTAATATTACGTGATTCTACAAAGTTATGATTCACTCGTTTACAGGGTGTAACCCGAGTGGAGCTCTACACTCAATTTCCTAATGTTCCTATCTTTCTTGACTTTGTACGAGCCTCTTAGCCCTATCGTTTATGCAGCCAGAGGGGCTGAGATTCAAAGTTTAATTCTTTTGCTTAATTTTGGAGATTCACACAATGGTTGTATTACCACCGTGTGGAGCTTAACACTCAATTTCGCCGAATGCGCTTCTATCCTTGAATTATGTTGCGGTATCGCTTCCCATGCGTATTTCTAATCGCCTGCCCTTATGAGAATGTTAGTTGTGTCATACGGTTGTTCGTATTCGTTTGCGAATAGTGGAGTATGCTTTGGATACGGTTTACCTGATCTAAAGGGGAACGAGGAGGAACTTTAAAGCAGACAGTGCCGATCGCTTTCCGCGGAGAATCGAAGATCAGGAAGCTCCACGATCGTTTTCGTTTCTCGCTTGTGTGCGACGGCCGGTCCCCACAATCAATAAATTAATCGTTAATTTAAAGTTCGATTCCTCGGAGATAGCAACTGGTAAAATGGACTCAGTTATCCAGACCAGTGCTCGCGGTTTTCCGTCAGGAGAATGGAACCGCGGGCGCAGTTACCCGGAGTTCCAATGCTCGAGATCGTTCCTAACTTTTATCACGAAGTTCTAACGGACTAGAGTGCTCTTTTCTCACGAAGATGTAACGGACTTGAGTGATCTTTTATCACGAAGATCTAACGGACTTGAGTGATCTTTTATCACGAAGATCTAACGGGCTGAATGGTGGTGACTAACGATCTCGTTATGTCGTAAACTTGATGATTTTCTGAAGTATTGAGCCTTTTCGGGTGCTCGCTTTTATATCAATCTCAATGGGGTGGAGTTTACTCATGTGGCGTGATGTTTCATCATCTTTGCCTCGTTGGGGATGAAATTCGCATTGGAAGTGGAAAAATCATACCATGTCACGTGGTAATTCGTCGTCGTAGGGATGAATTTCGCTATGGAAGGGGAAAGATCGCGTGATGTCACGTGGTTCGATCGCGCCACCTCGCTATTGGTAGGGATGAAATCTCTGATGGAAGGGGCAATATGGCGTGATGGTGAGTCACGCCGTTACATAACCCAGACCGTTGAGAGGGGATGAAATCGCTCGTGGTGGGGCAAGAATCACGCGGTCTCACTATCGTATCTAGGGGACGTGGGGCCCTCGATTCCCTTTTGTTATTAATAAATGTCTTTACCACTGTGTTTTGGTTATTTATTAATGCGTTTTTTATATCGTTTTCATGTTAGAATTAATTCGTTTCAATCTCGATTTTAATTGATGAACTACGCTTTGTTTTAGATTCGCTCGTGTGCGAGATTATTGTTGTTCTCATGATTGTTTATGCAATGTTGTTGATCTTACGCGTATTTTATTCGCTGCATCGTCGTTGATCATGAGATGCGTTTGATTTGATATCTTTATGCTGGGAATTTGTAACTGTTTTAACAGAGCGATCTCATGTATGTCGGTTGTCTACGATTCCTCTCGATTCTTCGACTATTTTTGGCACATGTTGCTTGTTATTCCTGTTTAGTCGATTGATAATTTTATGTTGAGGGTATTCATGGTGTTCCTCGTGGCCTCCTCTTTATTTGTATTCTAAGTTCATTGTTCTCATTCACTCCGGTCATTAGTTATTGATCAAAAACCAATCTTTCGGATTCGAGTTTTTGCTATCGGACTTTTGCTCTACAGTTCGGTAGGTTACCCGATGGGTTGTTCCCTTGACTTCCTAGTTTACCGACCGTGAGTCTTAATCGATCGGCGTTATCACGAGGTCGCTTTCTTTCTACGTGGGCGGGGTTCATCGACCGAGCGCCTTTGATCTTGTGGGCGGGTCGTCGATTTTCCATTGACCGCGCCTTATCGGCCTACTGGATCCAGCCTCCTCGCGCTTTCTCGCCTCCTGTGAATTTTCGAGAATGGATCGCCGCTTTGTGCGATCCCTTGTGACGGAGATGCATCGCGTCTACGCGATTCGTTTCGTTACAACGCCCTTCCAAAATTGTATATGCGCAGGGAGATTGAATGCTACTAAGGGTTACACAATTTTTTTTTTTTTTTTTTTTTTCTTTATTCATTTTATGTTTTTGTTGGTACAATGGTAATCGTGATTTATTCGGGACCAAATAGTTCGTCTAATCTTTTTTTCAGGCGTTTTTTCTTCTTCTCCAATTCCGCGATCGTCGGCTCTGGTATACTCTGGGCAGGGCGGCGGTCTCCTGTCTGAACGGGTGTTCGGGAGTATTTCCGACTCACGGCTTCTTCCACTTCGGCATCCTGGGTCGTGTTGGCCGGCTTGCGCTTGCGTTCCTGAGCCTCCGGCGCTTTTATTATGAAGACTCGATGCTCCGGCAGTGATGTCTTCATGGGTCCTTGATTCGGCGGAAAGCGCTGCAGCTCACGAATCTTTACTGCAGGGACTGGTGGCTTCTCGGGTTGTAGTGGACACTGCGTTACCATTCCTGGTTTTATAAACGGGATCTTCAGGCGTGTTGTTCCCTTTTTGAACCATATCGGTGTCTCGGGTGTCCATCCCAAAAGCTCCCGCTGCATCTCGATGTCATCTCGCAGATATTGTAGATACAGTGGTTCTACTTTAGTGTCTTTTCTCACTACGTTGTGACGTGGAGGTCGATTACGGTCATTTGTACGCCACGGGACGTACGGCCGCGGAGATATCGTGATACCCGTATATGGATCACCTGTTTGAATTGTTACACTTGTCTTCGACATGTCTCAGACTGTTGCTTGATTGATACTGGTCTCCATAGGGTCGATCCTCTGCTATCATCAGCTCACAGTGGTGTCTACTTTGTTTATTTTATTTTCAGAAATTTTGGCCTGTTGTATTGTCACGTCGTGGTGTCCCTCAGCGTTGACACCCATGCTGTCTTTCGCGGCTGTTTACCCTTTAGCTACTGTTATTCATGGTAATACGGTCGGAGATCGCTTATATGATACATCGCTCCTTATTGCCCATAACATGAGCGAGAATATATGATGTATTGCCGATCTTTGTTTTTATCTTATAGGGTCCCTCGTAGAGAGGTAGAAATTTCGCAATTTTCTTCACCGAGGGATTCGAAACATTTAGCGCTTTAACTAGTACGAGATCCTCTACTTTGAATTCGATGTGTTCATGCGCCTCATTGAATTTTTTTGTTTGTCGTTCTCGATTTTTTTTTATGTCTTCTCTTGCCATCATAATTAGGTTGTCGTGACAATCCTCTAGTCTTTCTTCTAAGCCCAGTGCTAGTTGCCAGGGCCTCTCGGGACGTTTACCTGTATGTAGGAGCATTGGTATTTGCCTCGTTGCTTCGTGATGGGTTTCGTTTATGCAACTCTCGATAATTTTCACCCATTGGTACCACGCGTTGTGCTTGTCCGTCAGGAACGTCCGAAAGAATCGTGATAGTTCTCGATTCGTTCGTTCAACGGGGTTAGCTTGGGGGTGTCGTATCGACGTCATGATTTTTTTTATGTTATTATCCTCTAGAAACTTTCCCCATTTTTTTCCTGAGAATTGCGTTCCTTGGTCGGAGAGGATGGCTTTTGGTTTTCCATATACCGGGAAATAGTTGTTCTCGAGGCACTTCCACGTGCTCTCGGCTGTCGCTGCCCGTAGAGGAAAGATTTTTGTTAGTTTTGAAAAGACGTCGATGACCGCGAGGATAAATTTGTTCCCATAGCTTGTTGTGGGTAGAGGACCATAATAGTCCAGTGAGACGAGCTCGTTCGGTCGATCCGGGATTATACTTTTCATCTCAGCCTTGATTCCTTGCGTGTAAATTTTATTGCGTTGGCATGAGTCACAATGTCTTAATTGCTTTCTAATATAGCGGTAGAGATTAGGAAAACAGAAGTCGTCGCGAAGTAGAAGGTAGCATTTCTTTGCTCCTGCATGTCCATAGATTTGGTGACATTCTTGAATTAGTAGTGCTGCGTGGGATGAGGGGACGACGACGCGCTCATATCCTGCCCTTCCTTTATAGAGTATACCCCTTTTGATAGAGTATTCTTTCATTTCCTGTCCTCTTGTAATGGTACCTTTTATATTTTTGCAGAATTCATCCTTGTTTTGTTTTTCCGCGAAGTCTTTTAACAATGAAGCGAACTCTTCGCTTATCTCTCGAGCGAGTTCTGCTATGATGATTTCCTCTTCCGTTGTTTCCCTTTCAGGTCTACTTAGAATGTCGGCGATTGTATTTTTTTTTCCTTGGCAATGTTCGATTGTCGCGTGATAGTCCTGTATCGCTAAGGACCAACGTGTGAGTCTCGCATGCGATAATCTACATTCTCTGAGGAATGTCAGCGCGGCGTGGTCGGTGACGATTATTACCGTGGCCCCTAGTAGATATGTTCTAAATTTTTCTAGTGCCCAGACAATCGCTAGTAACTCCTTCTCTGTTGTGCCGTATCCCCGCTCTGCTCCGCGCAGCGTTCGGCTGGCGAAATATAATACCTGATGTTCATCGAGATCATTTTTTTGGTACAGAACGGCCCCTAGTGCAAAATCGCTCGCGTCTGTTTGCACGTAGAAGGGTTTATTTTTCAGTGGGTAGTGCAAAATTACACTCTCGCAGAATTTTGATTTTACCTCCTCGAATGCTAGTTGTTCGCTTTCCCCCCATCGCCATTTTACTCCTTTTTGAAGTAGATGTAGCAGTGGTACGGTCGTTTTGCCGTGTTCTCTCGTGAATTTACTGTAATAGTTAACAAGTCCGAGAAAACCGCGAAGCTGTTTTAGATTCTTGGGTACCGGGAGGCTATGTATTGCCTCTACCTTTTCTGGGTCTGGGCAAATGCCTTTTCTCGTAAGAATGTGGCCCAAGAAACGCGTTTGCTCACGGAAAAATTGGGATTTTTCTAGGTTAAATGTTAAGCCATGATCTCGAAATCTCGTCAGTAGCTCATCGAGATTCTGTATGTGCTCCTCAAAGGTTTCTGATGTGCACAGTAGGTCGTCTACGAAATTGATGACATTTCCCAGCCCGTGCAGAACTTTTCCAAGTCCTCTCACCAGACTTGCCGTGCTTGAGCGCAATCCGAACGGTGTCACGCGAAATTCGTAACATCGACCTCGATGCATAAAGGCCGTATATTTCCGGGACTCTGGTGTAAGGGGTACTTGCCAGAAACTTGTACGCAGATCGAAGGTTGTCATATACCGGACGTTTCGGCACTCTTGGAAAAGTTCGTCTGCCGTCTGCATTCTTTCGTTGTCGGTTTGAAGAATGCCGTTGATTCGGCGCGCATCAAGACACAGTCTCACGCCTCCATCTTTCTTTGCGACTATGACCAGCGGGCTGTTGTATGGGCTCGTTGATTTCTGAATAACCCCTTGCCTCATTAACTTTTCTATTTCCGCATCTACCTTTTCTCGATATGCCAGGGGGACTGGATAATTCATTGCCTTGAATGGCTCATGCGGAACTACTTTGAGTTGGTGAGCATATGAATTTAGCCACCCCGGCCGTTTCAGAAAAGCCGCTCGGTGTTTCATTAGGAGGTCTTGGAAAGCCTTGGATTCTTCGGGTTTCAGTCCTTCTGTAGCTTTGATTTTCTCTGTGATCTCTTCATCGGAGATGCTGTACAGTTGCTCGTCAAATTCCGTGATTTCTCGAATTTCCTTCGTTGCTGCGTTCTCTTTTCCTTCCTCTGGTAGGAATTTTAGCTTAAACCTCTCAGTGGCTCTTGATGGTAGTGCGAATGATATCTCTCTTTTGACTAAATCGATTTTCGTGCTGATTTTCGTGAGAAAGTCTATGCCTAGTATACAGTCATTAGAGAGATTTGGTACTATTATGAGCGTGTTGTATTCTTCCTTTCTATCCAAGTCAATGTTCGCAAAAAGCTGCCGCGTGACTTTTACCGCCCTTCCCGCGGTTGCTCCTCTGACAGAGAGATTCGTAATGGGTAGTATCGGACATTTTTTTAGTATACTTTCCTGATGGTTGAAGAATTGTTGAGATATCGCACTGATTTCGCTTCCTGTGTCGACTAGGGCTCGTATGTTTATTCCGTTGATGACAATCTGAAGGATCGGGCATTTCGCTCTTTTTCGAGGCTTGCTTTCCATTTCCTCGAGGAGTTTCTGTCGCGTATCTTCGCCGAAACCCAGCGTCACCTCGTTTATAGCGACTCTTCGGTGGGTGACGCTTCTTCGTTTCCCGATTCTCCGGATTCTTCCGTCGTGATTGTCAAAGATTCTTCTTCCTCCTTCTTTTCTTCGACTGCTCGAATGTGCTTAACTTCCTTGCCCCTGACGATTGTTTTTTTTTTCGTTGGAGCTTTTGTTATCGCCTCTTGTTGATGCTTTCATCTCTTCTTTCTTGATCGTTTCTATTGACTTAAACTTGCCTTCGGTATTGACACCAGGCATGTGATAGCGATCGCGTTGCGGAGGTTTAGTTCGTTCGCGATTTCCCGGGCCTTCCTCGTCGTAAGACGATAGAAGGTCAAGCAGTTGGGGAATCGTTTTGATTCCGAGCGTACGTATCGTGGCTCTCACGTCTTCCGTGAAGTGTCGCTTAATTTTCTGAACTATTGCCTCATCGGAGAGTGGAGGGCTCAGATCACGTGCTAACCCTATAATCTTCATTGCATATCCTAGACGTGATTGTTTTTTGCTGTTATCGTACCAGTCGTAGTCTAGCCTCATTTTGATATTGTTCTGTATGTCTTCGTTCCAGAAGCGACGCTTGAATTGTTGCTCGAAGTCCCCCCATGGGTGTATCTCATCGCGGGTGATGTCCCACCAATTCCTGGCTAGCCCTTCCATGCATTGATTGATGATGATTTTAAAGTGATACTTCGGGCTATACACATCGCGGTACAATTTTAGCCTCGCGAGGAACTGCATAGGTTGCTCTGCCGATTTCCCATTGAATATCGGGGGTTCGAGCTTCATGTTCCCACACGTCGCGTTGGTGTTGGTTGGACCATATACCATCGGATCTGGTATCACAGGTGGTGCATTATCACTCTTCTTATAGGGATCTATTGCACGTTGGAAGCTGCCTGTCTTTGCGGCTGGTGTTAGCCCCGTAGTGGATTGCGTAGCGCCTATCGGTTGTAGTTCCGCGCGCGCGTGTGTCGGGAGGGCTGCCTGCGTTGAGGCGCCGACCGGTTGCGGGTATAGTTCCCAGCTGTAATTATTCATATTCGCTGTGCCTAGCCCTGCCGTGCCAGTGCCTGTGTGGGTGTTGATTGCTCGCGAGAAGATCCCCTCCTTCTCTTTATTGTCTCCTGTTTTTTCGTGTACTTTCCTCGATATGTTCCCGAGCTCCACGAACAACGAATTGAGATTGGATGTTACAAATTCCAACATTGAGTCGAGTCGTTTCGAGAATGTTGCGTTGAGTTCTTGACTCCTCAATAGTTGTACCTCATCGTCAATTTCACGTTGTCTCTGTAGCTGTCTTAGCAGCTCATTCATCGACTGCATTTGTAGTTGCTGCATGTGTGCATCTGGAGCCTCGCTTATTTCGCTCGCGTTCTCATCCGGAATCGTGGTACTGTTCGCGTTTATCGCGTCGAGTCTTTTCGCCAATCTTTCGAATTGACGCGCTTCGCGTTCTCGTAGTAGCAAGAGGCCTTCCGCTCCTCTTGCTTCTCCCTCCTGTTTTTTTCTTTCTTCGGTCCGGGGGTGCGAGGTTGGATTTGTCTTTTTCCTTGTTCCATCGTGCGTAATCGTTATCTCCTCCTGTCGAGGATTCTTTTCTCCTTCCGTCGTGGGGGGAGGTACCTCCTCTGGGTTGTTTTTCTCTCCTTCCATTACGCGCTTGATGCTCTTTCTGTTCTTATTTCTATCCTTCCTATATCCGCTTCTATTTTTAAGGAGCTCTTTAAATTTCCTCCGCGATACTTTGTTTTTATCCAGCGTGGATAATTTTATTTTGTCGAGTCCCTGTTCGGGCGCCAATGAAACGTTACGAGTTTTGCGCTCCTTTATTGATAAGGATTAACCTTATTAATTGCGCGAGTAACTCCACGTTGAGTTAATTTTATATGCGACACCTCGGTGTCGCGAGGTTCGTGTCTTGGACTCGACTCAAAATTATCTCCAGGCGGCTGGATATCTACCTGACGCGCGGGTCTTTTGATTAATTTGGCTTTATGTTATTTTAATTTTTATAGTGGCCTCAGAAGTCGTTGATCACTCATGAGTATTTCGCGCTACTCGAGTGTCAGACCCTCTCATCATCGGCTCACTGACAACAGGGTGTTATTAATTAATATTACGTGATTCTACAAAGTTATGATTCACTCGTTTACAGGGTGTAACCCGAGTGGAGCTCTACACTCAATTTCCTAATGTTCCTATCTTTCTTGACTTTGTACGAGCCTCTTAGCCCTATCGTTTATGCAGCCAGAGGGGCTGAGATTCAAAGTTTAATTCTTTTGCTTAATTTTGGAGATTCACACGATGGTTGTATTACCACCGTGTGGAGCTTAACACTCAATTTCGCCGAATGCGCTTCTATCCTTGAATTATGTTGCGGTATCGCTTCCCATGCGTATTTCTAATCGCCTGCCCTTATGAGAATGTTAGTTGTATCATACGGTTGTTCGTATTCGTTTGCGAACAGTGGAGTATGCTTTGGATACGGTTTACCTGATCTAAAGGGGAACGAGGAGGAACTTTAAAGCAGACAGTGCCGATCGCTTTCCGCGGAGAATCGAAGATCAGGAAGCTCCACGATCGTTTTCGTTTCTCGCTTGTGTGCGACGGCCGGTCCCCACAATCAATGAATTAATCGTTAATTTAAAGTTCGATTCCTCGGAGATAGCAACTGGTAAAATGGACTCAGTTATCCAGACCAGTGCGCGCGGTTTTCCGTCAGGAGAATGGAACCGCGGGCGCAGTTACCCGGAGTTCCAATGCTCGAGATCGTTCCTAACTTTTATCACGAAGTTCTAACGGACTAGAGTGCTCTTTTCTCACGAAGATGTAACGGACTTGAGTGATCTTTTATCACGAAGATCTAACGGACTTGAGTGATCTTTTATCACGAAGATCTAACGGGCTGAATGGTGGTGACTAACGATCTCGTTATGTCGTAAACTTGATGATTTTCTGAAGTATTGAGCCTTTTCGGGTGCTCGCTTTTATATCAATCTCAATGGGGTGGAGTTTACTCATGTGGCGTGATGTTTCATCATCTTTGCCTCGTTGGGGATGAAATTCGCATTGGAAGTGGAAAAATCATACCATGTCACGTGGTAATTCGTCGTCGTAGGGATGAATTTCGCTATGGAAGGGGAAAGATCGCGTGATGTCACGTGGTTCGATCGCGCCACCTCGCTATTGGTAGGGATGAAATCTCTGATGGAAGGGGCAATATGGCGCGATGGTGAGTCACGCCGTTACATAACCCAGACCGTTGAGAGGGGATGAAATCGCTCGTGGTGGGGCAAGAATCACGCGGTCTCACTATCGTATCTAGGGGACGTGGGGCCCTCGATTCCCTTTTGTTATTAATAAATGTCTTTACCACTGTGTTTTGGTTATTTATTAATGCGTTTTTTATATCGTTTTCATGTTAGAATTAATTCGTTTCAATCTCGATTTTAATTGATGAACTACGCTTTGTTTTAGATTCGCTCGTGTGCGAGATTATTGTTGTTCTCATGATTGTTTATGCAATGTTGTTGATCTTACGCGTATTTTATTCGCTGCATCGTTGTTGATCATGAGATGCGTTTGATTTGATATCTTTATGCTGGGAATTTGTAACTGTTTTAACAGAGCGATCTCATGTATGTCGGTTGTCTACGATTCCTCTCGATTCTTCGACTATTTTTGGCACATGTTGCTTGTTATTCCTGTTTAGTCGATTGATAATTTTATGTTGAGGGTATTCATGGTGTTCCTCGTGGCCTCCTCTTTATTTGTATTCTAAGTTCATTGTTCTCATTCACTCCGGTCATTAGTTATTGATCAAAAACCAATCTTTCGGATTCAAGTTTTTGCTATCGGACTTTTGCTCTACAGTTCGGTAGGTTACCCGATGGGTGTTCCCTTGACTTCCTAGTTTACCGACCGTGAGTCTTAATCGATCGGCGTTATCACGAGGTCGCTTTCTTTCTACGTGGGCGGGGTTCATCGACCGAGCGCCTTTGATCTTGTGGGCGGGGCGTCGATTTTCCATTGACCGCGCCTTATCGGCCTACTGGATCCGGCCTCCTCGCGCTTTCTCGCCTCCTGTGAATTTTCGAGAATGGGTCGCCGCTTTGTGCGATCCCTTGTGACGGAGATGCATCGCGTCTACGCGATTCGTTTCGTTACAATATATGTATATAGTGAGCGTGTGTATTGTTATTACGCAAAATAAATAATAAGAAAATGACACTTACATGTAGATAATTCGATGAAAGATCCACCACGCGAACCACTCGAAGCACTTCCACGCGAAAACGAAGCCAAAATTAACGAAAACCGACGCGAGAAAAAACGGCACGTACGCTCGGTTCGACGATCAGACGGGAAAAGAAAATGGAGAAGCAAAGAAGATTCTCAAGTCTACTTATGATTGGTCATTTCCGTCAGATACAACAAGACGATAGATCGGACCAATCGTAGTATCGCAACAAGTGTCGTCGACAATGACGACGTGACTACGTGAAATTGCGGGCGTCATTTGTTATTCTCGGTGCTACGAAAATCGAGAGACACGTGTGGCGTCGGTTTTGTCGTGAAGAAAGTGAGATTTTTTTGCTTGTTTTTTTCTTTTCGTTTGAAACATAATTTCATTGAATTAGTTTATTTTTTTCAGTTCTTGTAGATATTAAAAATGTGCAAAAAATTCGATCGCGAAAACGACGCAGATTCGTCCGAGTCGGAAGATCTCAACGCATACGCTGACCGGTGGCGTCGTCATTTACGAGATTCGCTCGCGATAGAAAGAGTGAGTTTTTTGTGGGTTTATTTTCTTTTCGTTTATTTTATTAAGTGTAAACGATATGGCTGGCGCGGATTCATTTCCTGTGGCCGGTCTGAATTTTCATATTGTAATGTTTTCTAGGAAACGCAAAATTATCCGGCTGTCAACTGCGAGGAGGACGCGGCTTCTTCCGATTCATCGTCGGAATCATCAGAAGGTGAGTATTTTTTACTTCCTTACGTAAGTGAGTCAATATTTACAACACGAATTACAGAAATGAGACGCTATGATAGCGGTTCGACACTACGACCGTTCAACGAATCGTCGATGCCGCCAGTCCCTCAGGTCGTCGCCGTCAATCATAGCGTCTCATTTCTGTAATTCGTGTTGCAAATATTGGCCAATTATAAATATACTAGACTATATATATATCATATATCGGACTATATATATATATATAAGACTGGTGCACAAGCCTTCCAGCTGCCGGAGACTCCGACGACTCGAGATAATTGCGCGATGCAATTTTCTGCCCTTTCGCGAAAGGGACGACGTTTCTATCACCACTCCGCCGTTAACTCAGGAGAAATACAGCGTTAGTATGTGTGTTTCTCTGTTACGTGTGTAAAATAGCTTTACCGTTAGTTTACAATAATCTTAACGATTTTGGAAACTCAACTTCGTTTGATTATTAAATCGATAATCAATTAGATATTTTTCCCGATTTATCCTTTCATCATAAAAAAAAAAAAAAACATTAATTAATATCACTTGTCGACTTCGTCTCTGCGGGTCCACCGAAAATATCGTTCGCTGTGGCAAAGGGAGGCGAACAGTTGAACCGGAAACGAGAAAATCCCCACAGTCCGAGGCTCCGTTATAGAAGTTACCGAGAAGATAGCTTCTCGTCGTCCGTCGACTCGTTCTCGTCGCCGTCGTCGTTGTCGTCGTCCGGCTGACGTTTCTGTCATTCTTCGGTTTCGGTGGAAACCGCAATCAAGAAACCGGTGGGATGGGGGCCTCCCGGCCGCAGCTATCGATCGCGGTCGTTTTACTCTCACTTTTCCGTTTTAATAACGGAAATCCACCACCGGCGGATGACAATGACGGATATCGTTGGTGAACGCTGCGCGCGACTTTCACCCTCACGGTGAATTTATAGCAGAAATCCACTTCGCTCTCCATCCCTAACAGAAACCGCATCAGAAGAGAAACTCCATACTAAATACATAGAAAAAAGAAGAAGGAAATACATATACTTTTTTTATTATGCGTCGGCTTTTTTTTTTTCTCTCACATTCTTATACATAAAAAAGTAAACCAAAGAGATAATTAAAGTGCGAAGTATAAAATCTTCGAAAAATAGAATAATAATGATTATTATTATTATTATTGTTATTAATGTATATAAGAAAAATAACAATAATTATAATAATTATTATTATATTCTTCGTTCGAAGTTTTTATACCTCGCATAATTATTGTTATAATTATTATTAATTCAAATATTTCGTGATCACGTGGAGTATTTGACAAAGTTTTTGAGGCGACAGTGTTTCATTCGACGGTAGACGGCCCGTTGTGTATTCAGAAGGGAATATATGCTATATACAGTTGTACGGGGCCCACGCCATCAGATGAGAGGAGAGTTTGCGAGGCTTCCGCCCTCCGAACTCTCCCGCCCGGGGGACAGGCGTGAAATATTAAACGCTTATCCCTCGTGTTAACTGCCACGTGAATGAAATTGATTCACCCCACGTCCGGCTACGCGGGCGAGAACAGCGGCGGTGAAACCCTCCACGGATCCGCGGGTTGTCAGCTTGGAAAAGCATTTCGTTGTTAGAATTTAAGCCGACCACCGATGCTACTATCCCCCTCTCCGCTGTTCTGTGCCGCGACTGTTGTAACAACCCACTATAGTCTACTATATTACTCGGAGGAAACGTTGGCACGTGTTGCTGCGGTTCGTCGTTTCCTCTCGAACGGAAATTCTCACCTTTGAAAATCCATTCAATCACCGAAACTTTCTTATAATCTGAACATCGATAAACCTCTTTCTTTGCGAATTTATGGCTATTATGTTATTTGCATGAATTCGTAAAAAGATTTATTTATGCGAACAATTTTTTTTTTTTTATAAGTTTTTTATAAGTTCTATAGATATATATGTTGTAAATTTGTTTCTTTTTTGTTGCAGTTGAAGTTATCGATGTGACTGATCATGACTTAGACAGCTGCTTTTTATGCAACAGAGACTTTATGTACCGATTTGAACGGTGCGGCCACCGTCAATTATGGATATGGTGTGTATGCTGGATTATGGGGTCTGGCGGGCCCCCACGATGTCCGCAATGCGGGGAGGTCAGTTGGCCAACGCGCGCTATGCTGCCGGATGGGGAATGTTAGTAAATTGATGTTTATATATAAACTTAACAGCATATTCACAAATTTAATATATATTAGTATATTACGATATGATTGCGAAGAAACTTTTTTTGACGAGAGTCGGTTTGCAGCACGAGCCGAAGGCGAGTGTTGCAATCACACGAGTTGAGAAAAAGTTTCTCGCACGAGTATCTTACGTAATTTTATTTCACCGCCGATGTTATTTTATTTTCTTTTTTTATTTATTTTATTTTATTTGCCGTCGACTTCTCGCACGGTACGGTTCGCTTCGCGTGTGTAAAATCTGTATTCCACACCTTGTAAAGTAAACCTTTATACGATACGCGCGCGATGAGACTTTTTCTGACAGGTGTGAGATTACAGCATAAGCCGAAGGCGAATGCTGCAATCACACGAGTTGAAAAAACAATTTTCGCAGAAGCATTGTATAAAAGTGAACTTTACCAGGTGTGGAATAGAGATTTTACACACCAAGTGAAATAAAGTTAATTAAATTATAATCCTCGTTATCCTCTCGTTCAACGCACAACAACCAATCCTTTGAATATTTCCATATATTTACAGAAATCCCAAGGACTCCCGAAGTCTCCTATCCCACGTACCATCGCCCGGATTTTTTGAGACTAATATAATTGTAAAGTCCTAATAATAAAGTTTCAAAATTAAACTATAAGCGTTTTTATTAAAAGATAATATTATGTAATGTAACCGTTTACCCCGAGAACCCGCTACGATTACAAAAGCTGTAACGAGTGCCGTATCATAAGGGCGCCAGCCGCAAGAATCCGAGATCCTCGCGGCAAATTTATTTCACGATACGACAATTCCCTTGATGTGCTGCTCGGCTAGCTACAGCCCGGGAAGATGGTAGAGGGGAGTGGTTCGAGTCGCTCTCGCGAGCGGAAGAACAGATTCAATCCCGGAACACCAATAACAATTTCTTTATTCAAACAAATGATCCCGGGAGCGGAGTCGTGACGCGACAAATGTACCGCCTCCCGCCGATGACCGTTACATTAACTCTCGTGCCCTCGGTACTGTCTCGGGAGCGTTAATTCTCATCCCGTTTCATACAAGCGGTTAAATACAAAAAAAGAAAAGAATAATATCTGACAGTTCCCGTGCCTTTAATCGCACGCCAAAAGAAACTATAGCGATCCCGCGCAATATCGCTCGACCCGCGTCGAGAGCGATCGAGCGCACGCGAGCGCGACGTGAGAACGTCACGCCGCGAAATCGAAGGTCGAACCGCCCTTGCGATCGACCGTTACACGAAAACTTAACTTAGCGGACTCTCTCGCGGATGTTGAAGCGAAGTTAAGAGATAAGAGAGAGAAAAGAACTCAGCGAAATAAAATAGAGAACAATCGGATGACGATAGTCAAAATATAAAAAAAAGAAAAGTACGAAATAGTCAGAAGATTAAACGCGGGAAAACCCTTCAAGGCTCCTATAGTAAACTAACGGTCGTGCAAACGAATTTTTCCCGATAAAATTGGAACGCGAGCCCCGCACGCAAAACGCGCCGTCCCCACGATAGCGAGTTCAACTTGCCCCTTTGAATCTCTGGTCTCAAACCGAACACGCACGACGCTCTTACCCCTTGGAATGTTGCCGTAGTGGAAATCCCGCGAATTTCTCCGAACCGGGATCCCAAATCGCGAATCAGGGAGAAGTCGATATTCTCGAGGTGACGATGTGCACGGATCTATCCGGGAGCCACGTCCTTCCTTATCGGGATCCTACGATCGAGTCCCCGAGTCGATTGACTCTCGAGAGCTCGCGAACCCTTTTCTCCCCACCCCGGCCTATACAAATCTCTCGCCCCTTACGAGTATTGGTCGCGATTTCCCCGAATACCGTCACGATCCTCGGAAACGCCGCGCAACAATTCAAACTGCGCGAACGGCGAGTCGAGAGCTTCTCGAGCTCTCGCGGGGGCGATGCATCGACGATCCAGCGACGGACGAGGGCGCAGAGGGTTCATTCTGTGCTTCGGCACAGGGTGAGGCCTCGGGAGGTGTTTTTTTCCCTTCTCCAGTGATACTCTTCGCCACCGACGAGATCTCGACGATGGCGGAAGGGAGTCTGCTGCGCTGATGCAGCCTCCACTGACGTCGGCACTCGAGATCCCGGGTGACGTGTCGACGCTGTTATTGCTGCGTGTTGTTTATGCGATGCGATGGTAGTGGCCGTAACGATCGCCGTGCGCTCGGGAGCAATTGTTGTCATGGAATAAAATAAATCGGGGAAAATTAATTATGCGCTCTAAGATTCCTAATCTAACTCTGTCCGAATACCTTGAAGGGACTCTCCCCGAGAGCAAGAACGCCGCTCATCGCGACAGTCCGTGCACCAGTCAATAACCTTAACACTTTTTGTGACGCGGCAGAAAAACCACGTCACAGTAATAATATTATGTAATGTATGTAATTGTCGATAGTGCAAAATGTATCGGCATGCAATTTACGAAAAAAAAAAAAATTTCTTCATATTCTCCGATGTATTTAAAATTAATAAATAGGCATGTGGTCGAACGATATCTCAGCGATGAATCATTGGAATGTCGATTGGAAAATCGGTAACGGCGACGGTGCAGTGCCGGGAACTTCGGAGGACAATCCAAACGACGATGCGATCAGTATGCAGAGCACAGATAATTCAAACGACTACACGAAAACACGAGGTCCTTCGACGATCGGAGAAATGAAAATTGATCTCATGTTCGCGTGTTTTTACTGCAATGCACACAGAAAAACTATAAACGCGGTGAAGGAACATTGGAAAACGGCGCACAAAATCGCTCCGAAAGTCCCGAGCGATCCCAATGGTCAACGAAGGATATAATAATTGGGAGGACGTTATGGTTTTTTTGAGGTATATCAATATTTTTTTTCGTTTTTTATATAGACAACTGCAAAATATACAGATATCCGTACTAATGAAATTTATCAATTGGACTTCTACACGATTGATCTTTTAATAGTAACTTCACAATTACAAATTTGGAAATTTTCTCTTATTTAGTAAAACATTGATAGTTTTTAACCGAATAATTTTACTATTAGCAGATGCCATTTGTTCTGATCTCGCTGCAGCGTAGCGTGGACGCAATATTGCTCGGCAAACTCGCGTGGCCCGACTGGCTAACATACGGAGTTCCTAAAAGTTCCAAGATTTACACTTTCACCCTTCACTTACCACATGAAATGAACAATATGGTGATGAACGGTCGTACTTTCGTAAGCGATGGGAAGTATCTGTACCTGCATACTAATCGCCGATTGTTGAAGATCGGAAACAGTCCAAATTATTAGAACTGGACGCTGAAACTTAGGCTGTACGGGGAATAACGGTGCTGGAGGGACGCGACTGGCTTTCCTCCGTCATAGTTTCGGACGGCGATAATTTGGGAATGATAGCAGCTGGCAAAGACGTGAGTGGATCGATATTATCACTGATCGTTTGCCAGGTGCCGCTTTATTGACGATTCCATTATGGTATCAAATTTTCATCACACGTTTTTATCAACTTATAGGAAGGATTTGTCGTTCGGACGATAAATACACTGAGCAATCCGGTAACCGTAACGTCGGAATTGCCGCTGGAATTAGCGCGAAAGTGCGTCGATGTTTTCGGGTGGGCAGTCTTCGACGAGGAACAAACAGCTCACACACTGAGCTCGGAATGCGACGATGAAGTGGCGATGGTAACAGCGGGAAAGGAGTTTAGCATATTGAAAACATTATCACGAGAACGATGGAATATTGTTGTCGGAAACCGAAGAGATTCCATACGAGTGCGAACCGCGACAAAAGAACTCGATACTGTTCGACGAGCCAGTTGCGCTGCAGGCGAATCGTTGGCACGTAGCGTGGACGCGCGTCAGCGGACCATCGAGCGATTGCGGTTCTGGAGGACAAGCCATGGTAACTGCCGAAGATCAAGTGATGTTTCACTTTAAATCGACGAAAATGTCGAACAACGGTACGGACGTTAATGCCGGACAGATACCGCAGTTACTATATCGCGTCGTAACGCCGGAAAACCAATCGTCGAATCGTCAGAGAGATCAGATAGAACCCGTTGACGTTTAACGCCGTTATATCAGCATGAATAGCGATAGAAAAATCACGTTAATCAACAACCAACAAGGATACGGTCCCGACAACGTCCGTATCGAAAATCTGAACAGCGGACTTACCTCGCAGTGGTACTTGCAAAGAAACGGGGTTAGCGACGGGTACCATAAATATTATTTTCAATCGCTGCGAAAAATGTATTATACAAATTGCGATTAATGATTATCAGTGAATTGGCTTCTAACGCATTTTAATCGTCGAAGTTTCCGTGGTTTCAAGCGATCATCACCACGCGTGGTTTCGACTGATAATCATTCTCTTTTCAAACTTATATTATTGAATTATAAAAGCCGTGTAAATCGATGCCGGGTCAACCATCGTCCCTTTTGAAAGTCAAAGTTTGAACTATACGCTGTACATACGATGATCGACGAATCGCCGATGCAATTTCTTTGGTTTTCTTCTCTTTTTTTCTAATTATCATTATTATGTAGTGGTACGAATGAATTTATTTTTAGTTCCTACTACTTACGCTAATATATTTTATGACGAAGACATTAATAACGTGTAAGAAGTTGTCACGATTGTCTTGCGATGCGTATCATTGTTCATACGCGACGTGACTACGATGTACAATTGATAATACAGCATACGATTAATTTGCGTACATCTCTATCTATGCTATATTTTTCCTATCCAAATAAGCTTATTAAACGCGTGTAATCCGAAGCTATTAATTAATCTCAAAGATTTTTTATATTAAAATTAAATTATTACAAATAAAAAGCTTAAAAAATAATAATAAGTGTTTCCCTATTTTTCTTATTATTCTTTTTATATACTTAGCGTTACCTTAATTTTCATTTGCCAAAAGTTTTTCATTATCATGATATATTTAATAAAACTATATTTTACAAAAGACGATATGTTTTATAATAATTATACATATACATTTTTCATTTTTCCCTTATTATTATTCTGCAAACTGTCGTTCCATTTTTGAACGATATGAATCGTTGAATTTAATGCCTCCAGGCTTCTGCGCAAGTCACACCACTTTCCCGACGTCGTGGAGGTCGGGAAATTGGGGAAAGATATTTCGGATTACCTTTTATTTCTGAATGCGCTTCGGTAAAAACCAGGGTAACTCTGGTCATTGCCGGGCTTATCTGAACGCAATTTTGTAAAGATTTTACCTACGTTTCTTTTGTTTTTCAAATCGGGGAAGCGTTGGTTACCCACGGGGAAAAATTCGTGAGTTTCTGAACGCATTTGGGTAATATCGAAACTTCCCCTGGTCAATTCCCCGCAATTTCTGAAGGCGTTTCGGTAACTATTCCCTCCCCGGGAAGATTCCTGAACGCACCCCAGAGTTCGCGGTGACAAAATTTAAAAAAACGTAACCAAAGACGCTTTCTGCGTTTTCACGCGTACTTTTACGTCACGATTACATTGCGCTTGCAGGCAAAGTTTGTTTCGTATTTCATATCTACTCGGATTTGCGGCATTTATCAGATCAGAAGGCGATCGGAGAAGAGTTCGCGCTGAGAAACTAAAAAAACGTAACAGAAGACGCTTTCTGCCTTTCCAAGCGTACATTTACGTCAATATTACATTGCGCTTGCAGGCAAAGTTTGGCTCGTATTTTATATCTACTCGGATTTGCGGCATTTATCAGATCAGAAGGCGATCGGAGAAGACTTCGCACTGGGAAACTAAAAAAACATAACTAAAGACGCTTTCTGCGTTTTCACGCGTACATTTACGTCAATATTACATTGCGCTTGCAGGCAAAGTTTGGTTCATATTTTTTATTTACTCGAATTTGCGGCATTTAATAGACCGGAACGCAATCGGAGAAGAGTTCGCGCTGAGAAACTAAAAAAAACGTAACCAACGACGCTTTCTGCGTTTTCACGCCTACTTTTACGTCACGATTACATTGCGCTTGCAGGCAAAGTTTGTTTCGTATTTCATATCTACTCGGATTTGAGGCATTTATCAGATCAGAAGGCGATCGGCGAAGAGTTCGCGCTGAGAAACTACAAAAACGTAACCAAAGACGCTTTCTGCATTTTCACGCGTACTTTTACGTCAAGATTACATTGCGCTTGCAGGCAAAGTTTGATTCGTATTTTTTATCTACTCGAATTTGCGGCATTTAATAGACCGGAAGGCGATCGGAGAAGAGTTCGCTTTGAGAAACTGAAAAAACGTAACCAAAGACGCTTTCTGCATTTTCACGCGTACTTTTACGTCACGATTACATTGCGCTTGCAGGCAAAGTTTGTTTCGTATTTCATATCTACTCGGATTTGCGGCATTTATCAGATCAAAAGGCGATTGGCGAAGAGTTCGCGCTGAGAAACTATAAAAACCTAACCAAAGACGCTTTCTGCGTTTTCACGCATACTTTTACGTCACGATTACATTGCGCTTGCAGGCAAAGTTTGTTTCGTATTTCATATCTACTCGGATTTGAGGCATTTATCAGATCAGAAGGCGATCGGCGAAGAGTTCGCGCTGAGAAACTACAAAAACGTAACCAAAGACGCTTTCTGCATTTTCACGCGTACTTTTACGTCAAGATTACATTGCGCTTGCAGGCAAAGTTTGATTCGTATTTTTTATCTACTCGAATTTGCGGCATTTAATAGACCGGAAGGCGATCGGAGAAGAGTTCGCTTTGAGAAACTGAAAAAACGTAACCAAAGACGCTTTCTGCATTTTCACGCGTACTTTCACGTCAAGATTTCATTGCACTTGCAGGCAAAGTTTGTTTCGTATTTCATATCTACTCGGATTTGCGGCATTTATCAGATCAAAAGGCGATCGGCGAAGAGTTCGCGCTGAGAAACTATAAAAACCTAACCAAAGACGCTTTCTGCGTTTTCACGCCTACTTTTACGTCACGATTACATTGCGCTTGCAGGCAAAGTTTGTTTCGTATTTCATATCTACTCGGATTTGAGGCATTTATCAGATCAGAAGGCGATCGGCGAAGAGTTCGCGCTGAGAAACTACAAAAACGTAACCAAAGACGCTTTCTGCATTTTCACGCGTACTTTTACGTCAAGATTACATTGCGCTTGCAGGCAAAGTTTGATTCGTATTTTTTATCTACTCGAATTTGCGGCATTTAATAGACCGGAAGGCGATCGGAGAAGAGTTCGCTTTGAGAAACTGAAAAAACGTAACCAAAGACGCTTTCTGCATTTTCACGCGTACTTTTACGTCACGATTACATTGCGCTTGCAGGCAAAGTTTGTTTCGTATTTCATATCTACTCGGATTTGCGGCATTTATCAGATCAAAAGGCGATTGGCGAAGAGTTCGCGCTGAGAAACTATAAAAACCTAACCAAAGACGCTTTCTGCGTTTTCACGCATACTTTTACGTCACGATTACATTGCGCTTGCAGGCAAAGTTTGTTTCGTATTTCATATCTACTCGGATTTGAGGCATTTATCAGATCAGAAGGCGATCGGCGAAGAGTTCGCGCTGAGAAACTACAAAAACGTAACCAAAGACGCTTTCTGCATTTTCACGCGTACTTTTACGTCAAGATTACATTGCGCTTGCAGGCAAAGTTTGATTCGTATTTTTTATCTACTCGAATTTGCGGCATTTAATAGACCGGAAGGCGATCGGAGAAGAGTTCGCTTTGAGAAACTGAAAAAACGTAACCAAAGACGCTTTCTGCATTTTCACGCGTACTTTCACGTCAAGATTTCATTGCACTTGCAGGCAAAGTTTGTTTCGTATTTTATATGTACTCGGATTTGCGGCATTTATCAAACCAGAAGGCGATTGGAGCAGAGTTCGCGGTGACAAAATTAAAAAAAACGTAACCAAAGACGCTTTCTGCGTTTTCACGCGTACTTTTACGTCACGATTACATTGCGCTTCCAGGCAACGTTTGTTTCGTATCAAGAGACGCGGTCGCGTCTCGAGACAAGTACATTTGCACCGTCAGTAAAACCGCACGACGAGTCGCGGCCATGGCTCCTTTACGCGTACGAGCGCAGTTTAGGCCGTCCGCTGAGTAAATACTTCGGAAAATCATTCTAAACATTACTTTAACACCATTTTCATAAAGAATGAAATATTTTTATTTTTTTTTTCACTACCGATAGCGCCCAAAATGAAGACTACGGCTAAAGGCATTTACTTAATACCCGTGATGAACTTTGAATTTAACGACACTTTTTTGCCATTCAGTGGTCGACCGATTTCGTCGCACACTGACGTCATCGCAATCGCACACCTGCCAATGGCTATACCATTGCTTCTGAAACCAGTGTTCAGTAATTGGCAGTCAGTAGGAGAATGAATCGAGAGACGCGGTGGCTATATCTATATATTGTGACGCGTTTTTTTTATGGCGTCACAAAAGGAGTGCACGAGAGGGTTGTCGAAGCGACGTGCTTCGCCAATCGGGAGTCCCAGGCAATTTCGTGGAGGATTTTTGAGCGAAAATAATTGTTATTAACTCCTAGGATTTTTCTTTATTTTTTTTTTGATCGCGAGAAATGGAGGAAGCTGAGCCGAAGGCGAAGGGATAGTTATTCTACGAACGTTAACGGTACCAACCGCCCTGGGCGCAGGATAGTAAGTCGCAGCTTGGCGGGATGTACCGAATTTCTCCTTCAGCATTGTTCTGGGCGCAGGATAGTAAGTCGCAGCTGGACAAGTGCATCATCTGGTACCGGTATCCATGGGCCTCTTCATGACAACCCGGCAGTGTTCGGGAGCGCTACGATTTGGTGGTCATCTTTATTCAAATCCTCGCGCGTGCGAATAGTTGCGTGTAGCGTAGCGAGAGATAACGAGGCGCCAGGTACCGGACACCTTAGACTAAATTGTAAGGGGTGGGGAGAGAGAGAGAAGCCTCGCGCTCGAGTAACGAAAATTTCTCGAGGACTACAAAATTATGACTCTCGAGGAAATAATCGTGGTGCCGAAAGCACGTGTGCTCCGCTCTCTCTCGTGTATTCCCGAGGAAGGATAATTCGCGGTGCCGTTACCGAGGAAAAATTGTTCGATTTTTCGCGGAGGGAAGGAAGGAAGGAGGTCGAAATCAATCTTTTCCAAGGATTTAAACATCTCGAAAACGGTAAGGCTTTTGCCTCCTACTCGTGGACACTTGCGATTGTTTCATTGTAAATTTTTACCGAGCTACACGCGGCTCGGAAGATTGTCGGGTACCGTCCCAGGCAAATTAGAAAAACTTTTCTCTTGTGCGCGTTTGGGGGGATTTCGTCGAGAGAAGGGTTGGCCTGTGACAGTTGGACGGCCTCGCGATCGTAAATTCGATAGTTTTCGTTGCCCTCAAAATTTTCTCGCGATTGCCTGTTAGATTAAATTGGTCGAAATAAAATTTGGAAAAATTCGAGAGATCCACAGCAAGTAAGTGTGGCGAGCGGTTCACGTATTCGGACGTGTGTGAGAAATCGTAGACGTGTGCGACGGCTTTGGCTGTTCGTCTTCGTATCGCGGACTCAAAAAGTTTAAACGAATTACGTGCCCGCGTCGCGCCGAGTAATCACGCGGCTTAGAATTAATTAGCGTTGTTTTCCGACACAATAATCGGTACCGATGTGCGCGAACTGTACGTCGAACGGAGAATATTAGTAGGGAAATTTTCCTTTGGAGTCTCTGTATTTTTAACAAATGATTTTCACGTAAAGTAATAAAATACTTTTTTTTTTGGAGTAGAAATTCGAACCGGTGAATTGAGTAGCCGGAGAGAATTTTAGCAGGGACTGTGTTTTTTTTTGTGTCGAGTCAAAGGGGTACCGACTCCCCGCCAAATGATTAAATTGTGAAAAATAATAGTTGTTGCTACGACGAATAAATCAATCTATTTTTTTTGTGATTTAAAGTGAAAGTGTACCTCGCAATTTATTTTCGCCAAGAAAATTCGGACCTCCCCCTCTACCCTTGTGTGCTGCAGTTAGTCGGCAAAGATCAATTTCGTTGTTAAATAAAATTTTTTTAATCCGATCGCGTCGAGCGCGGTGCTCGGCTGGCGCCCATAAAAATAAAAAAATAAAAGAGCGATCGAGACGATTTTGTGGCCATCGGGGTACCGGTGATTTCGTAAATTTTATTTTTACTTGATAAATTATCTTTGGAGTGAAGGGTTGGCACTCCTTTGGGAATTTCGGTCACAATATATATTAGTGGCGTCGTCGGCGCACGCTCTACATCTAAACGTATATATATAATTGCAAATCTCAATATGTTTGGTTGAACGATAAATCTTACAATGTCAATCAATTCACATCAAATTTATACCATATTATTATTTAGTGAAAGCAACCATCTTTCTGGTAATAAATTGTTGCTAAATATCGTTTGAGCAAAAAATCGTTAAATATCAAACGATTTTATCCGAATTTTCTCAATATTCTGATTTACGGAAACAAACAATATTGACTGTAAAAAATTGGTGCTATTGTAGCGTAAATTCTCTACACCGAATTTACCTACACGAGAACCCTCAACCTCAAGCCACAAACGTCCCGATAATTTTCTTGTTTTTTATTTTCCCTCGCGGGATGGGCGCCAGGCGCGTAACGCGCTAGAGAAAATTCGACGAGGTTGATTAGCTAACGGCTAGCTGCAGCTTTTCGAGAACCGGAGAGGGGCTGGGTGTTCTTAACGTCGGTATTCGGAGGAATCAACAAAAACAAAGTAAAATAAAATGCAACTTACAACTCAAAATATCCGGGAACCAAAATTTACCAATTTTATTTAAATATTCAACTCAGCTAAGAGAGGGAAAACCGAAGATCTCGGAGGAAACCTCTCGTCCCGGGAACCAATGAAATTTACACAATTTTTAATCGACAATTTTCCCGACGCTCGGGATCTCGCGGACGCTCTCACGCACTCGCACACTCACACACACAGATTACCGCGTCGCGCGAAGGCTCTCGTTCTCGCGTTTCACCCTTTCTCTCACACACGATAACAATTTTATTTTTCGGGGAAAACAAAAGAAAAGAAACGAATATTCCAAGAAACCGGTTATTAGAAAAAGACACAAAAATCTCGCGAAAATAAATATAATATAAAAGTAATTCGATTTTTTCCCCGATTCACTCGCTCACACACTCTGGCGCACACGATAGCCTCGCGCGCACGACGGTAACGAAAAGGCGACTTCCCGTGGGATCTATCCTCGAGGTGCTTTCACGGAAAAATTATAAAAATTACTACATTTAGAAAATATCGTCGCGGCCACGGTTTACGACCGATCGAAAGAAATGCGGGCCGCCTCGCGGCTCTGCACACGCGAATAAAACGATTTTTGCCGACCTCGGAGAAACGGCCACGTTTCCTCGAGAACCGTCGAACTCGGAGCACGCAGACAAAATATAATTATTACTTTCGCGCCGGGAGCCCACACGCGAAAAAAATAAATCACCCAAAACGATAAAACAAAGAAAATCCGCGAACTACCGATCTCAATTTGTCCCTCGGACGAAAGAGCTCACCGATGTCTCTCGATATCCCGTCGTGAGCGATTCAGATGTTCGGCTCGCAAAAATTCTCCTCCGCGCGGTATCCGAAATATAGATCGACGATCCAACTCGCTCCAGAACTCAACGGGAAGTGCCTTGAGTAACGTGTCTCTCACGCTCTCGTTAGCGACACCCCTACCCCCTACCCAACCGCGACGATATCCAAAATTCGCGAACGCTCGGCCCTTTTCGGAAATTTGAATTCGCACGCTCTCTCTCGCGACGCCGTAGCGCTGACCGACGCGCGAGAGCGAGACAGATGATATTGTCTCCGCGGTACTCAGTCCCCGCGTTCGAGAACCAATGCAGATGATTTTCTTTCTCATCTTTCTCCTGCTCGACAGAATTCGAGAGCTGCAATTTTTCCAGGCGGCGACGCTGGGACAAAGCGGTGTTCCTTTACGATACGAGAACCTCTGCCGTCGTTGACTCGTCGACGGTAGCGATGCCGAAGATTCTCGATGAAAATCGATGAGAATCGTTGTTTCGTTTCCCTCGCTGTCCGGTCGCGGTTCTCTCTCTCGCCCGAGGCGCGCGTACATGAAATAATTTTTATAAAAAATAATTAAAAATAATTCTAATTCCCTAATTGGCCCTGAGGAATCGCCTCGTGCGTGCTGGAGCGAGTTGGAAATAACGTGCTGAATTTTGCCACGTTACACTATATATATTGTTTAAATAAAAAATCGCTAAATATAATCCGATTGGATCCAAATTTTCACTACATTGTTATTTAATAAATATTGTATAAACAAAAAAAAATTAACATTAATTAACCAAATTAACCAAACCAAACCAATTGGTTAACCAATTAACCAAATTTGGACAATATTCTTATTTAGTCAAACTAACAATATTTCTGGTAATAAATTGTTGCTGACCATTGTTTATACAAAAAATCGTTAAATATGAACCGATTAGATTCGAATTGTCTTAATATTGTTATTTAAGCAAACAAACAATATTGACACTAAAAAATTGTTACTATACATATATTATTTAAACAAAAAATCTGTCTATGTCAATTAATTGACACCAAATTTGGATGACATTGTTATTCAGTCAGAACTATATTTCGGTTAAATTTTGTTGCTGAATAGTGTTCAAACAAATACTCTTTGAATATGCTTCGATCGGATCCAAATTTTCTAAATATTGTTATTTAGGCAAATAAAAAACATTGACGGTAAAAAAATTGTAGCTATATATTGTATAAACAAAAAATATTCAAAAATTAATTTAAAAAAACCCTAAATTCGGGCGATATTGTTATTTCGTCAGAGAATATTTTATTTTAGGTAAAATAAAATAAATATTTTAGGTAAAAGTTGCTAAATAGTGGTTAAACAAAAAATCGTGAAATATGATTCGATCGGATCCAAATTTTCTAAATAATGTTATTTAAGCAAAGAATCAATATTGATGGTAAACATTAATACTAAATACTGTTTATCCGAAAAATGTTTTAATAATAATCGGTTAATACTAAATTTGATCGATATCGTTGTTTAGACAAAAGAAAAATATTTCCTGCAAGAAATCGTGATTAAATATTGAGTAAGCAATAAATTTTCACGTTTTGACACCATATTAATTCCAAATAGCGATGAACATGAAATTTGGTCAATTTAGTTATTTTAGCAAATTAACAATAAAAACCGTAAAAACGTATGGCAAAATATTGTTTAAATAACATAACGTTCAATATATATCGATTACTGGCAAATATTGTCAATATTGTTATTTAGGTAGAGAAATAAATTTTCGATAAAAAATTGTTGCTAAATATTTAGAAAATAGTAAATTCTCGAATATTAACGGATTACCATTAATATCGGTGTATATGGTTGTATATAAAAATAGAACAATATTGACAATAAAGCGATTGACGATTGAGTTCTGTTTAGAGAAAGGGGTATCGCTATCATTTTCACCAGCTGCTAGCAGATAGGAATTTTGTAATAATTACGTGAAAAACAATATTCGAAGATACATATTTCCGCGGTGAAAATACTCTGCAGATATGTACTTACATTTAAACCGATACATATTTCAATTGAATCTTTGCAAAAAGACATGAAATCTCACAAAAAAACACCATAAATAGTGTAAAAAACTGGAGACAAGTACATTCGCAATTGCAAAAAGTGGACAAATATTCAAATTCCCAGACGTATTGCCAAGTACACATAATTTTAAAATTGATCTTTCTTATATACGGAAACAGTAAAGATTATATGCTGAAAGCCTAATATTGACGACTCAAATTACAAAAGTAACTTGTCCGGCCGTTGCTTGTTAAATTAACAAATAATAAAAATTGGCATAACGAATAGTCAAAGATAACGTTAACTATTTTAAGGAATTCGGGGCTACGGCCGTCCAAGTTACTTTTGTAATTTGAGTCGTCAATATTAGGCTTTCAGCATATAATCTTTACTGTCTCCGTATATAAGAAAGATCAATTTGAAAATTATGTGTACTTGGCAATACGTCTGGGAATTTGAATATTTGTCCACTTTTTGCAATTGCGAATGTACTTGTCTCCAGTTTTTTACACCATTTATGGTGTTTTTTTGTGAGATTTAATAGACCGGAAGGCGTTCGGAGAAGAGTTCGCTTTGAGAAACTGAAAAAACGTAACCAAAGACGCTTTCTGCATTTTCACGCGTACTTTTACGTCAAGATTACATTGCGCTTGCAGACAAAGTTTGGTTCGTATTTTATATCTACTTGGATTTGCGGCATTTATCAGACCAGAAGGCGATCGGAGAAGAGTTCGCGCTGGGAAACTAAAAAAACATAACTAAAGACGCTTTCTCCATTTTTACACGTACTTTTACATCAAGATTACATTGCGCTTGCAGGCAAAGTTTGGTTCGTATTTTTTGTCTACTTGAATTTGCGGCATTTAATAGACCGGAAGGCGATCGGAGAAGAGTTCGCGCTGAGAAACTAAAAAAACGTAACCAAAGACGATTTCTGCGTTTTCACGCGTACTGTTACGTCAAGATTACATTGCGTTTGCAGGTAAACTTTGGTTCGTTTTTTATATCTACTCGAATTTGCGACATTTAACAAATCGGAAGGCGATCGAAGAAGAGTTGACGTTGACAAAATAAAAAAAAACTTAACCAAAGACGCTTTCTGTGTTTTCACGCCTATTTTTACGTCAAGATTACAATGCGCTTGCAGACAAAGTATGTTTCGTATTTCTATCTACTCGATTATGCAGCATTCCACAGATCGGAAGGTGTTTAGAGTAGAGTTCGCGCAGACAAAAAAAACACTTAACCAACGACGCTTTCCGCATTTTCACGCGTACTTTTATGCCATGATTGCGTTGTGCTTGTAGGCACAGTTTCGGTTGTTTTTTATCTACTCGATTTTGCAGTATTGCACAAATCGGAAGGCGCTTGGCGTGTAGTTCGTAATGGCAAAATACAAAAACTTAACCAACAACGATTTTTGGGTTTTCCCGCGTATTTTTATATCAAAATTAAATTTCACGCGGAGGCGAAGTTTGTTTCGTAGTTTTTCTCTTGCAGTCGCTATCAGTCGAAGTAGAGTTCGCGACGACGGAATAAAAAAAACGTAACCGAAGAAAACAGAAAAATCTGCCCTTGAATATCGTGAGAACTTTTCAGAGTGGAAAGTGGCTTGTCGCCGTTGCCGACACTCCCGAGTCGCCGGATCAAGAAATACTACCGAGTCGGCACAGTCGTCGTCCGGCCTTTTCATGCATCACTCGCTGAATCACGTGGTCATTACCTTTCTAGTCAGCGAATCTGAGGTGGTTATCATTGACCCGAACATGAAATCACCGGACGATAATCTTTCCAAAGAATTGTGCGGTGAAGACGAGTCTGACAAGGCAGAGACGAACGATCATCCGCGAATTTTCAAGAGCAACGCCGTCCAATGGCCGAACGGAGGGGAGACGAAAGAAAGCCAAGCGTAAGCATCGTCGAGCTTGCATCGACCCAACGTCGGCATTCTTGTGGTAACAAAGCTCACTGTTTCATGTCCCGCCGTAAAGGTCATTCAAACTGCGTTGGACTCGCCGATCGTTAAACGTAATATTACATTTTGTATCGACGGATAACGAACTCGAAACCTATTTAAACGAAATAGCTTATGCCGGAGTGAACGATGAAGCGGTCGCGGCCATAGTTAAATAGTTACTACGAATGATTTCTTCTTTTCTTTATTTGTATTATGTTTCTAGTTATTCTATAAATTTTTCATCAAACGAAGCTTTATATCAGAAGAAAGCATGAACAGTAGCTTAAAGAATCGTCAACCTTAACATTTTACAATTTTTAACATAAATTTTTTTTTCCCATTAGCGTCGTCATATTGCGAATTACATCATTTTATATGCATGGTCCTACACGTGAAAATCAAAATGGAAAAAGAACAAGGACGGCGGGAATGTAACGAAAATGCCGAAGTGGCTCAGGACGCGATGGCCTAAGACTCTTTAATTGTATCTTACGCGACTACAGACATCCCAACTTGTGTGACGCGACTTTGTGCGGCGGTAGAAACGTCTGTAACCAAAAGCGGAGCACAACTGACGATCGTCAGCCCGAAAAAAATAAGTATCAGTTCGCAACAAGAAATCACATTGCACACTGGATGGAAATTAACTTTGAAAACGACATTTTTATGGAATATTTGAAATATCCGAAATTTCAGAAATTGAAAATACACCTGTTCTTGAGAATCCGATGTGATGTTTGAATAATGTTGAGATTTGCACCGTACCAACTCATTAATGAATGTACTGTTCAAAATTACCACCGCCCATCTCAATGCAGCACCGTGCTCGTTGCACAAGACTGCGCCGGCAATTTTGCAGCATTTCCGGAGTCACAGCGCGCATAGCCGCGTCAATGCGCTGTTCGAGTTGTTCTCGGCTGTCGACGGGCGTGCGATAAACTGTCGCTTTCACGTATCCCCAAAGGAAAAAATCGAGAGGGTTGAGATCGGGTGAGCGGGCAGGCCAATTCAGAAATCCTCCTTTTCCTATGTATCTTTCACGAAAGCGTCAACGTAACAGGGCCTGGACAGCATTGCTTGTGTGCGCCGGGGCGCCATCGTGTGGTAGCCACATTCGGTCGACCTCTTCGAGCGTCAGGCCCGCGCGCACACATAGCCTTGTCAGGCATCGCCTCAGAAACGTTAAATATTTTAGCGACGTCAGCGTCCCATCAATTTCAAACGGCCCGACCTGGAATTTTTGTTTATTTTCGATAATTCTAATATAAATATTCTTCTTACATCCATAAATACTTACGATGCGTCTACCAATAATCCCTGCCCACAAGTTCACTGAAAATCTCTCCTGAAAATTCACCGGCGTACTCTTGTGCGGATTTTCTAGCGCCCACCAGTGATTATTGTGGTAGTTCCATGTACTCGTCCTTCCAAACGTCGACTCATCCGTAAATAAAATATTATTTTAAAAATTTGGGTCTTCCTCGTTGCGTTGCAGAAGCCACTGGCAAAATCGCAACGGTAGCGGGTAATCTTCGGCTTTGAGAGCCTGGACCCGCGTGTAATGAAATGCGTGCATTTTTTCATGGAGCAATGGAGCCAATGGGATTGTTCTCGACCCAACCCAAAATTCTCTCCTCGTTCCTCGCGGTACGTGCGCCTCTCACAATCCCGCAATTTCGGTAATCTCTGGCTACACTTCCAGTTTCTTCGAGCCGTCGAAAAGCCCCTTGGATCACTCGACGATCCGGATGTCTTCGGTTAGGCCAACGAAGCGCATAACTCCTAGCAGATTCTCTAGCGTTGTGCCTACACGCGATATAAATATGCACCATATCGGTGTACTCCCGATTGGTGTATTCCACCATTACAGTACTTTCAACGGTTTTTTTTTTGCTCAAGATTGAACGTTATAATGGCTGCTATGACGGTCCGTGGCGATACCCGATAAACGACCGCTCGTCGAAAAACAATTGAATCGCCTTTGCTGCTAGTTTCTGTTGTTTTGGCTGTAATACGAGTGGCGAGAAGTAGTATTGTACAGCTATAGGGAGACAGGATTTACCCCCACCACGCGGCCACTGGCGCCAACCTCCCACCACCGCCGTCTACCCCCACCCTCTCCCCCACCACCCATGGTCCCCTCTCCACCCATAAGGCCCCTTAAGCCACGCCTCTTGGGTTATAGGGAACCAATCAGAGGACGGGTGGGAAATTCTCTGGTTCGTGATTGGTCGTCTAATTTTCCACGAGCCGTGATTGGCCGACTGGAAATTCCCCGAGCTCTTATTGGCGGACGGCTTTTCCGAGATGCCCTCTACAAATTTTCATCGTTTTTCTGTACTAACATTGTTCTAGTAAACTTGTTGTGTTTTGATTGGCCGTCTTATTTCTCCTGGCGCACTCTAGGAGTTACCGACAATTTTTAATACTAATGTTTTCTGCAGTCGGTAAATTAGTTTTCGTCTTCTCCTATATCCCAAATAGCAATATAGAAAATGTAGGAAGTATAGAAAAAACTTTCGCCTAAATCGGGGATCGAACTTGAGTCTCCTGGTCGCCCAAATTGCTGGTAGTGTACGCTAATCACTTAACCACAGGTGACGTATTATACTAGCACTATTCTAGAGCTAGTAAACCTAATCGTATTCTCTCTAACCTTACGGTTAATATCCTCCATACAGTCGAAAGTCGGAGATATTTTCTTTTATTTATTTATCTTATGTCTTATTAAAAATAAATTTTTTAATTTTGTAGAAGTCGTGTAAATTTTTTTAAAAATTTCCGACATTTTCAAATCATTTTCAAAATTTGGAAAAATGAAATAAAGTCCCAAATTTGGGTATGCTCGCGTAAAAGTATTTCTAACCACACTCGTAAAGTTTCGGCGCGAGTGAACGAAAATTAAAATAACAATGGTATAAACATTTTTTAGAAAACATACATTTTTTAAAGTTTTCTGATATTTTTGCGTTTGTCCGAAATTTTGAAAAATATTTTTTTTCGAAAACATACATTTTTTTACAAATTTTCTGACATTTTTCAATTTTTTGAAAATTTAAAAAAGAACATAAATTCTGAAATTATGGATATGTTTTTGTAAAATATTTCTCACTGCACTTGTAAAGTTCCGACGCGATTGTGTGAAAGTTAAAGTAACAATAGTGTAAACATTTTTTAAGTTTTTTGATATTTTGCATTTGTTCGAAATTTTCAAAAATGAAATTTTTTCGAAAACATAAATTTTTTACAAATTTTCTGATATTTTTAATTTTTTGAAAATTTAAACAGACCATAAATCCTGAAATTATGAATATGTTTTTGTTAAATATTTCTCACTGCCCTTGTAAAGTTTCGGAGCGATTGTGTGAAAGTTAAAGTAACAATAGTGTAAACATTTTTTAGAAAACACATTTTTTAAGTTTTCTGGTGTTTGTATTTTTTCGGAATTTTGAAAATGAATATAAGTACAAATATCCACGTATTTGCTGTGAGGATATAGAAAAGTGGTAGATACATTTGTATCGCCGGTGACACGTACCTCGTAATCACACGATACATTAAAAAAAAAGATGAAGACTTCAAAATGCTACGATGTTCACCGAACGCCGCACTAGTAATTTGACGATCGGTTGGCCGGGACCGCGTTTGACTGGTCTTGCCAGACCGAACATTACATGGAATTAGTCGGGCAAGTTGGTTATAACGAGCAATTGTTGATTTACATTCACCTTTGTTGGTCGAAACTTCACGTATAAAATGCGTCGGAACAATTTTTTGATAAGTTGTTTGACTGAAACGATGCAATGGATATTCTATCGGTATCGGCGTCACAAGAAAGACATAGAGAGAGAGAGAGAGAGAGAGGTGATGCATACGAGATTGCCTAGCATTCATTGAAGATGTCTCAATTAAAGAATCGAAAATCCGCAATCTAGAGCTCTCTGTGTTCTTACGAACTTTTTCCAATTTAAATCTGAATCATTTTCTGCATGTTATTCTTCAAATATGTCGGCTACGTTCTGACTCACACAAAGAGGTGAAATACGTTACCGAGTACACGCTCTCTCGCTCCGGCGTAACCACCGATCATGTTATCTCTCTCGCACACCATAGGAATCTCCTCTTAAAGATTATAAGGCTATCCGTGCAGTACAGCCGAGAATATGACGATCTTAACAAATGGCTCCTTCGTGCTTTATACGAGAAGTTTTTGTCACCTAATGCAAATTATAAAATAAAACATTTCGTATTATTGACAATCTACTAGACTAATCCTGTGGTGCATTTCCTCAATCAAGTTCCGTCAAACCCGGCCCCGTCCACCCGCACACAGAGTTTCTGGTGGGATGTACGTCCGGTCCGGTCCGGTGTACGTCATCTCAGCATTTTGAAGTATTTAAATTTTTTCAATCAATCAATCGTGAACACGCGATTCATGGCGTTTTCGGAAGATAGACACATGGGACATTCTCAATGTGTTTTAATAGCATTTTTAAATTTTTGCCAGAAAAATTTCTCAATTTTCGTGTACGTGAATTCGAAAATTCATTTTTTAGTTTTCATTTCTTTGTCGTCCGCAAAGAAAAATGTATGTAAATTTTTTAACAATACGCACATGAGGCATTGCAAAATAATTATTAAAATTTTATATTTTTACCAAAATGTTTGCCAAATATTCATTACACGAATTTGGATCGAATATTTATTCTGTCACGAGTAGAAAATTCATGAAGAATCTTTCAAACAAAAAATTAACTGGGATCATATTTTATGTTTAATAAAAAAATCCTTCTTGCGAACGAATGAAGATTCGTTAAGCAGTTTCAACTGTGTAAAAATTTTTGTTTATTGCGAATACAAGATTCATGAATTTTTCAAAAAACTGCTACACTGAAAAATTTAATTTGCGAAATCAATGTGCTTTTAATGCCGTTTGAAATTTTTATTTAAACATTTTTTAATTGTCGTACACTTGAAGTTGCATTTCATTTTTATTTCTTTTTGTCGATCGCAAATACAAAATTTATAAAAAATGTTTCAAACAATAGATATATGAAAATTGCTCAATATTTATTAATAGTTTTACAAAACTGTTTGCCAAATATTCATTACGCGAATTCGGATCGAATATTTATTCTGTCACGCGTAGAAAATTCATGAAGAATCTATCAAATAAAAGTTACCTGGGTTCATATTTTATGTTTAATAGAAAAAAATCATTTTACGAAAGAATGAAAATTTATCAAGCATTTTTAACTGTGTCAATTTTTTTGTTTATCACGTTTGTAATTTTTATTTCTTTTCGCCGATCGCGAATACAAAATTTATAAAAAAAGTTTCGAACAATTGATATATGAAAGTTGCTCAATATTTTTTATTTTTACGAAAAGTTTGGCAAATGTTCACCGTACAAATTTGGGCCGAATATTTTTTTATAGTGAGTACAAAATTAACGAAAATCTTGTAATTCAAAATTACAGGGCTCTTTCTTATTCGTATTTATTTGATTATATTAAAGACAAACCAATTATCGAGCAAGCTCACCGAACATAATCCAGCAGAACAAATCCTTTACAAACATTCAATACACTTTTTCACATTACCGTAAATATTATATTCTTATTTTAGAGCAGCATTATTAGACTACTTAAAATAATATATATTAATTTTAGACTTTGAAAAACGCACCTAGCCGTAAAAATAATCAAATCTCTACCGACAAATAAATTTAAAAAACTAAGTAAACCAGTAAAGCTAAGTAAACTAAAAAACTAAGTAGTGACACAAATTCCAAAGCATTGCAATTTCTATTTGCCACTTTGGCCTGTCAAACTTTTTGCTTTTCGAACGTACGGTGTACTTCGACATTTTCTCGAGTTTTTTCTGTAAACAAAAACAAATGTAAAATACATGAATATTGTTTTACAAAATGGAACTCTTCTACATTATACAAATGATTGGAAAATATTTGAATTAATATAAAAATGGTACATACGATTCAATAATGTTGGCACGGGGACGCGTTCGAGCGTTTCTGATTGGCCCGCAACTTTCTCTTTTGTCCACTAGCCCCACTTCCGATGAAAAACGCTCCACGATTTCAACCAAGACTTGCGGTTCCTCCTCTGAATCCCAGCTTGGCTCGTCGTTTAAGCCCCATAAATCCGTGGTCGTTGGAATAACACGGATATTTTCATTTATATTTCCGTAATATCCCGCATTTTTTTCTTTCTTAGAGGTATCTCGCCAAGATGCGAATGTAAATGAGGTGGATGCGTCCATGCTTTGTCTACAAAAGACAGAAAGTACATATGATGTAACGCGCAAATATTCACAATCCTTAAAATAATACGCGAAAAGAAAAATACGGAACACAAAAGTCACCTCTCCATTTCTGCAGGTGAACGAAAAGCTCCTTTTGATTGTACGGTGACTCGGTTTTGACGTCTGACGAAAGGCAACGACAACGCGTCAGGTTTATATGGATTGTCCCCACCATACCTGTTTTGGACGTATTTGTTTGACATTTTCTCTAATGCTTGATGCATCCTAAGATTTTAGTGAAAAGATCTGTGTAACTATACGTTTCTCTTACTAATATAGCTGCCCGACCCATTCTATTATCTTTATAACCGAACGACATGAAAAAAATGCTTAACCCCTCGAATAACCCAGGTAAAAGGGTGCAAAAAAAAAAAAGAAAAATGTCTCTTGTTCACGGTACCGTGGTGAAGTTAAACACCGTGTCTCCTTACATACTAGTTAGAAAAAATATATTTTCACGATACCTTCAGTGCTCGAAACACGGTTTTACTTTAGAAAATTATCATAAATCTTCCGGGCATTGAGACTCCGGTAAGAAACTACGGGCGCAACTTTTACAGTGAAGATGATTTGTATAAGTCTTACATACGCATAGAATAAGAGGAAAGGGTGTGAAAATAAAGTATGCTCCACAAACAGATGATTTTGGGCGTCAGCTAGTATCTATCGGAGAGTTGAGGCTTCGATTTACCTTTTGCAGGAGGATGTGAGACATCACAACACCTTTGTTGAATATTTTAACGAAACAAAATTCTGCGGAATTAACTTCAATATGACGCCTTGGACATGTAATGTTTTGGAAATCGTGAAAATAAAAAACAACACTTTTATGTATAGTCAATTTTCGGTTTAACATTCAATTTTTATTCGACCTCACTAATCTTTACAATTATGAAAATACGCAATGAGAATTCGAACATCGGTTAAAGATATGTAATATCATTGCGATGTGTATAGGTCACCGTTGATGTACAGTCGTAGCAGTAGCCTAAGTATTGAAGTGTGCACTCGTGAATAGCCCATCCGTAGAATGGCACAACTATGTTAATAGAACAAATGTATAACACATTAAAATTGTGCGATATATAGATGGTAAATGCATATTTATTAATTTTAAAGTACAACTTACACGTTAACGGTGACAGTACGCTGTGTCCGAAGAGTTGAAAGTCCGAGTTGGGAAAACTTTCAGTAGCTGTATGCGCCGCGTCGGCCTGAGATGAAGTAGGATAACTCGTACGCAAATAGGGTTGTCCGAACGCAAATTCTGCGATATTGGTGTTGAAATTTGAATCAGTAGAATCACTTTGCCGATAGCGCTGCACTGCTATGTAACGATTCATAAGACGACTCACGCCCGGAAAGTCACTACCGCCCCTCGAGCGAATGATTCCAACCGCAATTAAGACGGCTTGGTAAGACACGTCAAACGCTCCACAATCATACACGCGGCCAATTTCTCTAAGAGACAATCGGTTCAAAACCGACCGCATCGTGCGGCGAGCCTGCTGAAGCCTCATACTCCTCAACTTCGATAGGCGACGTAACGTAAACCATCTTGCTATGGTCGCACTCCGGACGCGCATTAAGTTCACCGTTTTGGTAATAGCTTCAATCAGGTCGTTTGCAAGATAACAATCCATTTTTATTTGATTTATTTCAATTTATGATCAAAATCAGTACACACGACAATGCAGGACAAGTTATACGAGCATCCGTACGATAGGACCGAGGTTGGAAATTGTCAAAATGTTTGAGTATGCGCTGCTTTATACATTTTTTCCCAGACGACCGTTACCGGCTTTGCCGAGGGGAGGGTTTTTCGAAATTGTGCATTTACCGTGTACGAAGAAACGCATGATTTGTCGAAATGTACGCTTTCCCTCTATCATTTGTTGGACGAAACCTTTTACTGACGAATTTGGTAATTCAACAGGTAAACCGTTTTCAAATTTTATACTTTGGACAGGCTTCCAGTCCTGAGAAGATCGGCAAAAAAAAAAAAAAAAAATGGCAATAAACAAAAAAAAAAGGTGTGAAAGCAAAGTATGCTACCGTGAACAGGTGATTGTGGATGTCGGCCAGCGTTTTTCAGAACGTTGAACGGCCGTAAAGACACTTGTGTTTACAGGTAGATATTAGTCACCTCAACAGTGTCACAGGCCATATTAAGGACACAAAGAAGAAATGAGAAACAAAGTCCTGTTGGAGCAAAGCCCTCCGAGTAAATACAGATACTGGTATATACAGAAGAGATTCATAGCGTCTGCAGTATAAAAAAAAAGGAGTGAAAACACGGATGCGTCCATCGTGAGATCACCGGAGTCGGCTCCCCGTGGTTACTGTCTCGAAGTCGTTGTAAACCCGACGAAATTGCTCAGAAAATTGATGAATTTCCTTCCACGGGCGTGAAATACCCTCCAAATTTTATACTTTGGACAGGCTTTCAGCCCTGAGAAGATCGGCAAAAAAAAAACGGCAATAAACAAAAAAAAAGGAGTGAAAGCAAAGTATGCTACCGTGAACAGGTGATTTTGGATGTCGGCTAGCGTTTTTCAGAAGGATGAACGGCCGTAAAGACACTTGTGCTTACAGGTAGATGTTAGTCACCTCAACAGTGTCACAGGCCATATTAAGGAAACAAAGAAGAAATGAGAAACAAAGCCCTGTTGGAGCAAAGCCCTCCGGGTAAATACAGCTACTAGTATATACAGAAGAGATTCATAGCATCTGCAGTATAAAAAAAAGGAGCGAAAACACGGATGCGTCCATCGTGAGATCACCGGCGTCGGCACCCTGTGGCCACTGCCTCGAAGTCGTTGTAAACCTGACGAAATTGCTCAGAAAATCGACGAGTTTCCTTCCATTTGCGCCTCTACAAAAAATCAACGAAACGATCTCCTTTTGTTCTTTTACAACAAATCAACAAAACTGCCTCGTGCTGCTCTTCGAAAAGCCGTCGCAACTGCCTCCTTTTCCTCCTCCACACAACAAAATCGAGGAATTCAGTTCGCAATTGCCTCCTTTTCCTCCTACACACATTAAAAATCGAGGAATTCAGTTCGCAATTGCCTCCTTTTCCTCCTACACACATTAAAAATCAAGGAATTCAGTTCGCAATTGTCTCCTTTTCCTCTTCCTTCAACTACCTCCGTTTCCTCTTCCACATACAAAAAATCGAGAAATTCAGAATTAAAATTGGGGCCTGAATTTCTCGATTTTTTGTATGTGGAAGAGGAAACGGAGAAATCGAGGAAATCGAGAAATTCAGAATTAAAATTGGGGCCTGAATTTCTCGATTTTTTGTATGTGGAAGAGGAAACGGAGGTAGTTGAAGGAAGAGGAAAAGGAGACAATTGCGAACTGAATTCCTTGATTTTTAATTCAGAATTAAAATTGGGGCCTGAATTTCTCGATTTTTTGTATGTGGAAGAGGAAACGGAGGTAGTTGAAGGAAGAGGAAAAGGAGACAATTGCGAACTGAATTCCTTGATTTTTAATGTGTGTAGGAGGAAAAGGAGGCAATTGCGAACTGAATTCCTCGATTTTTAATGTGTGTAGGAGGAAAAGGAGGCAATTGCGAACTGAATTCCTCGATTTTGATGTGTGGAGGAGGAAAAGGAGGCAGTTGCGACGGCTTTTCGAAGAGCAGCACGAGGCAGTTTTGTTGATTTGTTGTAAAAGAACAAAAGGAGATCGTTTCGTTGATTTTTTGTAGAGGCGCAAATGGAAGGAAATTCGTCGATTTTCTGAGCAATTTCGTCAGGTTTACAACGACTTCGAGGCAGTGGCCACAGGGTGCCGACGCCGGTGATCTCACGATGGACGCATCCGTGTTTTCGCTCCTTTTTTTTATACGGCAGATGCTATGAATCTCTTCTGTATATACTAGTAGCTGTATTTACCCGGAGGGCTTTGCTCCAACAGGGCTTTGTTTCTCATTTCTTCTTTGTTTCCTTAATATGGCCTGTGACACTGTTGAGGTGACTAACATCTACCTGTAAGCACAAGTGTCTTTACGGCCGTTCATCCTTCTGAAAAACGCTAGCCGACATCCAAAATCACCTGTTCACGGTAGCATACTTTGCTTTCACTCCTTTTTTTTTGTTTATTGCCGTTTTTTTTTTGCCGATCTTCTCAGGGCTGAAAGCCTGTCCAAAGTATAAAATTTGGAGGGTATTTCACGCCCGTGGAAGGAAATTCATCAATTTTCTGAGCAATTTCGTCGGGTTTACAACGACTTCGAGACAGTAACCACGGGGAGCCGACTCCGGTGATCTCACGATGGACGCATCCGTGTTTTCACTCCTTTTTTTTTATACTGCAGACGCTATGAATCTCTTCTGTATATACCAGTATCTGTATTTACTCGGAGGGCTTTGCTCCAACAGGACTTTGTTTCTCATTTCTTCTTTGTGTCCTTAATATGGCCTGTGACACTGTTGAGGTGACTAATATCTACCTGTAAACACAAGTGTCTTTACGGCCGTTCAACGTTCTGAAAAACGCTGGCCGACATCCACAATCACCTGTTCACGGTAGCATACTTTGCTTTCACACCTTTTTTTTTTGTTTATTGCCATTTTTTTTTTTTTTTTTTGCCGATCTTCTCAGGACTGGAAGCCTGTCCAAAGTATAAAATTTGAAAACGGTTTACCTGTTGAATTACCAAATTCGTCAGTAAAAGGTTTCGTCCAACAAATGATAGAGGGAAAGCGTACATTTCGACAAATCATGCGTTTCTTCGTACACGGTAAATGCACAATTTCGAAAAACCCTCCCCTCGGCAAAGCCGGTAACGGTCGTCTGGGAAAAAATGTATAAAGCAGCGCATACTCAAACATTTTGACAATTTCCAACCTCGGTCCTATCGTACGGATGCTCGTATAACTTGTCCTGCATTGTCGTGTGTACTGATTTTGATCATAAATTGAAATAAATCAAATAAAAATGGATTGTTATCTTGCAAACGACCTGATTGAAGCTATTACCAAAACGGTGAACTTAATGCGCGTCCGGAGTGCGACCATAGCAAGATGGTTTACGTTACGTCGCCTATCGAAGTTGAGGAGTATGAGGCTTCAGCAGGCTCGCCGCACGATGCGGTCGGTTTTGAACCGATTGTCTCTTAGAGAAATTGGCCGCGTGTATGATTGTGGAGCGTTTGACGTGTCTTACCAAGCCGTCTTAATTGCGGTTGGAATCATTCGCTCGAGGGGCGGTAGTGACTTTCCGGGCGTGAGTCGTCTTATGAATCGTTACATAGCAGTGCAGCGCTATCGGCAAAGTGATTCTACTGATTCAAATTTCAACACCAATATCGCAGAATTTGCGTTCGGACAACCCTATTTGCGTACGAGTTATCCTACTTCATCTCAGGCCGACGCGGCGCATACAGCTACTGAAAGTTTTCCCAACTCGGACTTTCAACTCTTCGGACACAGCGTACTGTCACCGTTAACGTGTAAGTTGTACTTTAAAATTAATAAATATGCATTTACCATCTATATATCGCACAATTTTAATGTGTTATACATTTGTTCTATTAACATAGTTGTGCCATTCTACGGATGGGCTATTCACGAGTGCACACTTCAATACTTAGGCTACTGCTACGACTGTACATCAACGGTGACCTATACACATCGCAATGATATTACATATCTTTAACCGATGTTCGAATTCTCATTGCGTATTTTCATAATTGTAAAGATTAGTGAGGTCGAATAAAAATTGAATGTTAAACCGAAAATTGACTATACATAAAAGTGTTGTTTTTTATTTTCACGATTTCCAAAACATTACATGTCCAAGGCGTCATATTGAAGTTAATTCCGCAGAATTTTGTTTCGTTAAAATATTCAACAAAGGTGTTGTGATGTCTCACATCCTCCTGCAAAAGGTAAATCGAAGCCTCAACTCTCCGATAGATACTAGCTGACGCCCAAAATCATCTGTTTGTGGAGCATACTTTATTTTCACACCCTTTCCTCTTATTCTATGCGTATGTAAGACTTATACAAATCATCTTCACTGTAAAAGTTGCGCCCGTAGTTTCTTACCGGAGTCTCAATGCCCGGAAGATTTATGATAATTTTCTAAAGTAAAACCGTGTTTCGAGCACTGAAGGTATCGTGAAAATATATTTTTTCTAACTAGTATGTAAGGAGACACGGTGTTTAACTTCACCACGGTACCGTGAACAAGAGACATTTTTCTTTTTTTTTTTTGCACCCTTTTACCTGGGTTATTCGAGGGGTTAAGCATTTTTTTCATGTCGTTCGGTTATAAAGATAATAGAATGGGTCGGGCAGCTATATTAGTAAGAGAAACGTATAGTTACACAGATCTTTTCACTAAAATCTTAGGATGCATCAAGCATTAGAGAAAATGTCAAACAAATACGTCCAAAACAGGTATGGTGGGGACAATCCATATAAACCTGACGCGTTGTCGTTGCCTTTCGTCAGACGTCAAAACCGAGTCACCGTACAATCAAAAGGAGCTTTTCGTTCACCTGCAGAAATGGAGAGGTGACTTTTGTGTTCCGTATTTTTCTTTTCGCGTATTATTTTAAGGATTGTGAATATTTGCGCGTTACATCATATGTACTTTCTGTCTTTTGTAGACAAAGCATGGACGCATCCACCTCATTTACATTCGCATCTTGGCGAGATACCTCTAAGAAAGAAAAAAATGCGGGATATTACGGAAATATAAATGAAAATATCCGTGTTATTCCAACGACCACGGATTTATGGGGCTTAAACGACGAGCCAAGCTGGGATTCAGAGGAGGAACCGCAAGTCTTGGTTGAAATCGTGGAGCGTTTTTCATCGGAAGTGGGGCTAGTGGACAAAAGAGAAAGTTGCGGGCCAATCAGAAACGCTCGAACGCGTCCCCGTGCCAACATTATTGAATCGTATGTACCATTTTTATATTAATTCAAATATTTTCCAATCATTTGTATAATGTAGAAGAGTTCCATTTTGTAAAACAATATTCATGTATTTTACATTTGTTTTTGTTTACAGAAAAAACTCGAGAAAATGTCGAAGTACACCGTACGTTCGAAAAGCAAAAAGTTTGACAGGCCAAAGTGGCAAATAGAAATTGCAATGCTTTGGAATTTGTGTCACTACTTAGTTTTTTAGTTTACTTAGCTTTACTGGTTTACTTAGTTTTTTAAATTTATTTGTCGGTAGAGATTTGATTATTTTTACGGCTAGGTGCGTTTTTCAAAGTCTAAAATTAATATATATTATTTTAAGTAGTCTAATAATGCTGCTCTAAAATAAGAATATAATATTTACGGTAATGTGAAAAAGTGTATTGAATGTTTGTAAAGGATTTGTTCTGCTGGATTATGTTCGGTGAGCTTGCTCGATAATTGGTTTGTCTTTAATATCTCTCTATATATATAAAGTTACCGCCGCTGTCGCCGCCGCCGCCGCCGTCGCCGCCGCCGCCGCCGCCGCCGCCGTGTCAGGAATCGAGACCCCCGCCGCCTCGATCCCGCTCGCTCGACCCCTCCCCCGCCACCCCGCCCCCGCTCGCTCAAAAGGAGCCCCAGCCCGAAATATTCTAAGTCCCCATAGGGGGGGTCCCAGGCAAATATATTCTAAGTCCCCAAAGAGGGCTCAGCCGGAAATATTCTAAGTCTCCCTTAGAGGGACTTAGAATATTTTCAGTCGAGGGGGGGGGAGGGGGGGGGGGCGAGCGGGGCGGAGTGGCAGGGGAGGGGTCGAGCGAGCGGGGGAAGAGAAAGATTCTAAGTCCCCCTTAGAGGGACTTAGAATATTTTCGGTCGAGGGGGGGGGGGGGGGGAGTGGCAGGGGAGGGGTCGAGCGAGCGGGGGGAGAGAAATATTCTAAGTCCCCCTTAGAGGGACTTAGAATATTTTTCGAGGGCGGGGGGGAAGGGAGAGAAAATATTCTAAGTCCCTCTAAGGGGGACTTAGAATATTTTTCGGGGGGGAGGGGCGTGGGAGGCGAAGGCCAAAATATTCTAAGTACCTTTCGAGGGGACAGTCTAAGTAAAAATACAATAAAAAAGCGGTGGCGGCGCTGGTTGGTGAAAAGTTGCGGCGGTGATGAGACATTTTTATAATGTCGACAAAAAGGAATGCGAGCGCGCGTAGCGCGCGAGCCCGGGGAACCTCTAGTAATCAAATAAATACGAATAAGAAAGAGCCCTGTAATTTTGAATTACAAGATTTTCGTTAATTTTGTACTCACTATAAAAAAATATTCGGCCCAAATTTGTACGGTGAACATTTGCCAAACTTTTCGTAAAAATAAAAAATATTGAGCAACTTTCATATATCAATTGTTCGAAACTTTTTTTATAAATTTTGTATTCGCGATCGGCGAAAAGAAATAAAAATTACAAACGTGATAAACAAAAAAATTGACACAGTTAAAAATGCTTGATAAATTTTCATTCTTTCGTAAAATGATTTTTTTCTATTAAACATAAAATATGAACCCAGGTAACTTTTATTTGATAGATTCTTCATGAATTTTCTACGCGTGACAGAATAAATATTCGATCCGAATTCGCGTAATGAATATTTGGCAAACAGTTTTGTAAAACTATTAATAAATATTGAGCAATTTTCATATATCTATTGTTTGAAACATTTTTTATAAATTTTGTATTTGCGATCGACAAAAAGAAATAAAAATGAAATGCAACTTCAAGTGTACGACAATTAAAAAATGTTTAAATAAAAATTTCAAACGGCATTAAAAGCACATTGATTTCGCAAATTAAATTTTTCAGTGTAGCAGTTTTTTGAAAAATTCATGAATCTTGTATTCGCAATAAACAAAAATTTTTACACAGTTGAAACTGCTTAACGAATCTTCATTCGTTCGCAAGAAGGATTTTTTTATTAAACATAAAATATGATCCCAGTTAATTTTTTGTTTGAAAGATTCTTCATGAATTTTCTACTCGTGACAGAATAAATATTCGATCCAAATTCGTGTAATGAATATTTGGCAAACATTTTGGTAAAAATATAAAATTTTAATAATTATTTTGCAATGCCTCATGTGCGTATTGTTAAAAAATTTACATACATTTTTCTTTGCGGACGACAAAGAAATGAAAACTAAAAAATGAATTTTCGAATTCACGTACACGAAAATTGAGAAATTTTTCTGGCAAAAATTTAAAAATGCTATTAAAACACATTGAGAATGTCCCATGTGTCTATCTTCCGAAAACGCCATGAATCGCGTGTTCACGATTGATTGATTGAAAAAATTTAAATACTTCAAAATGCTGAGATGACGTACACCGGACCGGACCGGACGTACATCCCACCAGAAACTCTGTGTGCGGGTGGACGGGGCCGGGTTTGACGGAACTTGATTGAGGAAATGCACCACAGGATTAGTCTAGTAGATTGTCAATAATACGAAATGTTTTATTTTATAATTTGCATTAGGTGACAAAAACTTCTCGTATAAAGCACGAAGGAGCCATTTGTTAAGATCGTCATATTCTCGGCTGTACTGCACGGATAGCCTTATAATCTTTAAGAGGAGATTCCTATGGTGTGCGAGAGAGATAACATGATCGGTGGTTACGCCGGAGCGAGAGAGCGTGTACTCGGTAACGTATTTCACCTCTTTGTGTGAGTCAGAACGTAGCCGACATATTTGAAGAATAACATGCAGAAAATGATTCAGATTTAAATTGGAAAAAGTTCGTAAGAACACAGAGAGCTCTAGATTGCGGATTTTCGATTCTTTAATTGAGACATCTTCAATGAATGCTAGGCAATCTCGTATGCATCACCTCTCTCTCTCTCTCTCTCTCTATGTCTTTCTTGTGACGCCGATACCGATAGAATATCCATTGCATCGTTTCAGTCAAACAACTTATCAAAAAATTGTTCCGACGCATTTTATACGTGAAGTTTCGACCAACAAAGGTGAATGTAAATCAACAATTGCTCGTTATAACCAACTTGCCCGACTAATTCCATGTAATGTTCGGTCTGGCAAGACCAGTCAAACGCGGTCCCGGCCAACCGATCGTCAAATTACTAGTGCGGCGTTCGGTGAACATCGTAGCATTTTGAAGTCTTCATCTTTTTTTTTAATGTATCGTGTGATTACGAGGTACGTGTCACCGGCGATACAAATGTATCTACCACTTTTCTATATCCTCACAGCAAATACGTGGATATTTGTACTTATATTCATTTTCAAAATTCCGAAAAAATACAAACACCAGAAAACTTAAAAAATGTGTTTTCTAAAAAATGTTTACACTATTGTTACTTTAACTTTCACACAATCGCTCCGAAACTTTACAAGGGCAGTGAGAAATATTTAACAAAAACATATTCATAATTTCAGGATTTATGGTCTGTTTAAATTTTCAAAAAATTAAAAATATCAGAAAATTTGTAAAAAATTTATGTTTTCGAAAAAATTTCATTTTTGAAAATTTCGAACAAATGCAAAATATCAAAAAACTTAAAAAATGTTTACACTATTGTTACTTTAACTTTCACACAATCGCGTCGGAACTTTACAAGTGCAGTGAGAAATATTTTACAAAAACATATCCATAATTTCAGAATTTATGTTCTTTTTTAAATTTTCAAAAAATTGAAAAATGTCAGAAAATTTGTAAAAAAATGTATGTTTTCGAAAAAAAATATTTTTCAAAATTTCGGACAAACGCAAAAATATCAGAAAACTTTAAAAAATGTATGTTTTCTAAAAAATGTTTATACCATTGTTATTTTAATTTTCGTTCACTCGCGCCGAAACTTTACGAGTGTGGTTAGAAATACTTTTACGCGAGCATACCCAAATTTGGGACTTTATTTCATTTTTCCAAATTTTGAAAATGATTTGAAAATGTCGGAAATTTTTTAAAAAATTTACACGACTTCTACAAAATTAAAAAATTTATTTTTAATAAGACATAAGATAAATAAATAAAAGAAAATATCTCCGACTTTCGACTGTATGGAGGATATTAACCGTAAGGTTAGAGAGAATACGATTAGGTTTACTAGCTCTAGAATAGTGCTAGTATAATACGTCACCTGTGGTTAAGTGATTAGCGTACACTACCAGCAATTTGGGCGACCAGGAGACTCAAGTTCGATCCCCGATTTAGGCGAAAGTTTTTTCTATACTTCCTACATTTTCTATATTGCTATTTGGGATATAGGAGAAGACGAAAACTAATTTACCGACTGCAGAAAACATTAGTATTAAAAATTGTCGGTAACTCCTAGAGTGCGCCAGGAGAAATAAGACGGCCAATCAAAACACAACAAGTTTACTAGAACAATGTTAGTACAGAAAAACGATGAAAATTTGTAGAGGGCATCTCGGAAAAGCCGTCCGCCAATAAGAGCTCGGGGAATTTCCAGTCGGCCAATCACGGCTCGTGGAAAATTAGACGACCAATCACGAACCAGAGAATTTCCCACCCGTCCTCTGATTGGTTCCCTATAACCCAAGAGGCGTGGCTTAAGGGGCCTTATGGGTGGAGAGGGGACCATGGGTGGTGGGGGAGAGGGTGGGGGTAGACGGCGGTGGTGGGAGGTTGGCGCCAGTGGCCGCGTGGTGGGGGTAAATCCTGTCTCCCTATAGCTGTACAATACTACTGCGAGACACGATACGTTTAGCGTTTTGTTCAATTTAAAAAAAAATCTGATGCATAAATGTATAAATATTATGGTAAATCAATAAAAAATGTATTTTTTTTATTGATTGAATGGGTAAAAGGTTTATTGGTGCGGCCGAGGATTATTAACAGCGACAATAATAGATCAGCACAACGTTTCTCGTAATACGTTGTGCTGCAATACTCGCAAGCAAAAAAATCGCCAACGAATCCCTGCGCACGCAGTGATTATCGTCGCCGCTGACTACCTCTACTCGCCGATTATTGCTATATCAACGCGTTAGTATTATCTCACAAATGACTATAAAAGTACGAGTAACAAAAAAATATGCATAGCTTCATACCATAAGAAGGAATATCGAATTGTTTTATGGCATGTGTTAACGGAGACATGGTTCTTTTTTTGTACATCGATCTGAAGTGAACGATAACGGTGATTAACGCAGCAAAACGAGACAAGCAAAAATTGAGTGTTCGATAATAATTCATTAGATTTCCAACGGAGCATCGACGGCCCGTATTCTGTGTGTGCGTTGGCTCTGCGCGGCAGAATAACCGCCACGTTCTCGCGAATTTGTGTGCGAGGTGTCGATCGCGTTGCGAAAGAAAAAAACCAATAAAGGGTTACGAAAAAAAAAAACAAGAATTATCGAAAAAAATTATAGCAAAGGGTTTTATTAAACGAGAAAGAGAAGAGCGATACAGATAAGCATTCTCGCGACTCAGGGCGAGACCACTGGCTCGCATTCACACCTCGTCGATTGGGAGAAGGCTACTAAAGTCGTCATTCGTTTCTACATGCTCTTCTTCGGGAAAGGCGGAGGAAGCGTTCGCGTAAGAAGATCGAAATCGCGAAGCCGAAAGACTGAGGGACGCCGGTCCGTCGAGAGATCGAGACAATCCGAAAGGGTACAAACGATCCAGCTACGGGCGATCGTGCCAAGAACGACGAAAACGTACGCCCAGTCCTATGTTTAGTCCCAACGAGGATTGCAAGAAGGTAGTAAGTCGCGGCGAACCTTCCAAAAAAAACAGAAGATACGAGAAGCAGCAGGAGAGCAAACCCAAAAATAGCGGCGTCTGTCAAATGCCGAACATCCCTCGAGATTTTCGATATAACTGAGATTGTCTCGAATACAACGATTTGACGCTCAAACAGAAACAAGCGATTCCCGTCGGCCTGCAGAACAGAGACGTTATCGGCATCGCGAAAACGGTTTCGGGAACCGTGCCGATTAAACTCTCGATTTCTTCATTCTGAGTCGGAGGATCCGTATCGGCTACAAAAATAAACGTTTTAATCGATAAGCGTACGGCCAGAAGGAAGGAGAATGGAAAATTTTGCATCTTTTCAGCAATCTATAAATTCATTATAACGTTTTATTTTATTTCAACATTTTATTGTAGCAGTACAATTATTCCAGTACAGTGATGTAATCGAAAATAATGAGTCACTTCGAAGAGTATGGAGTACGCAAATAATTACTCTTATAAACAAAGAGTTCCTGATTTTCTCTTAATCGTTCTAATTCCCCCCTTCTTCTTTTCTTTGCTTTACCCTGTGATACTTCCTTGTTATCCCGTTGATTCACATTTCGACATTTTTCGACTACTTCTTCGTTGCCCTGTTCGATCTCTTTCAAAGTCACTTTATCGTTTTCGCTCGCTCCTGGTATTTGTAAAAGAACTCCTTTTTCGTGATTTCCTCCACCATCTATTTCTTTTTCGCTTTCGATCGTTTTTTCATTAGCCAGCTCCGTTGCTTTTTTCGTTGCTATCTGTTGCATTATTCCGCCCTCTCTTACACTTTGTATACCGAACTCTTGTCCGCATTCCATAGCCATATTTTCTCCTACAGCTTCAAGACTTTCGCTCGGTACATCGTTTTGTAACCCTTTTTCCATCGCCGTCTCAATTTCACTTTGTCCTACTCGTCCAATTTCCATTCGTCCTTCGCTGCACGCTTCTTCGCCATCTGTGTCCGTGGTTTCTGGCGAAATGCTGCAGCATACACATAAAACGAAATGTAGCACCACGTAATACATTTTTTAATGAATGCTTCGACGCTCTAATAAATTCGTGCCTATTTGTCGACTCTCTCGGAGCTTCTCTCGGAGCTTCTCTCGGACGAGTCTCTTCCCGATAAAACTTTTGCGTCTCGATGTATGCCAAGCGCCCAACGTCTTCGAAGCTTTGACTAAATTAAAAAAACAAGAATAATTATTATTTGAATAGTATAATTTTCAGCGCAACACACTAAGAGCCTGTGAAACACGTCTGCGAAGCATGTTCTCTTCTCGATAGAGCTTCACATACTCGTAAACGAAAGGTACTTGAGGCGCGTAAGACTTACAACTGGCTTTCTTCACACGTAAGAGTCTCGATTTTGTGCTGCTCTATGAAGTGGAGTAGGAATTTCAACTTCCGATTCACAAATGAGCGGATGCAATGAATTCGTCTGTTACCGGGCATCGTACCGTGAATGTACGACGACAGCTCGCGAACTTTTTTAAATGAGAGCCCGCCGTTTTTTTCCGCCCACTCCGCGAGCTCGACGAACCCAACAATAAGCCTCCCGAAAATCTCCGAACAACTTAAAATATCCGTTTTATAAAATACCCGTTTCCTTTGCAAATACGGGTACTTCGGCGTTGTCATGTTGGTGCTGTGACTGTGATCTCGAGTTGACAGAAAATCTACGATCGCGCTGTTGTTTTCTATCGTCAAATGTTTTTCGGTGTATTTCTCTCGCTCTGCTGCAAGCGCCAATGATGATTTTTTTCTCTCTCTCTCTCTCTCTCTCTCTCTCTCGGTCTTAGCACCACGCGTTCGTCTTCTCCCTGTTTCTCACTTCCCGTGCGATTTATTAAACTTATTTTTACTTACCTTGATTTAAATATCTGTAAAACGGGCGACGTGACCCACTGTGAACCAAACATCTTTTTATCACGAGATGCAAATTCAATAATTACTGTTTATTTTTTCGTAATAACAAAAAACGTAGTAAAATATCGATTAATCCGGGAAAATTATCTCGAGGTTACTTAAAAAAATTGGCAAATTAAAAAGAAATCGAGAAAAAAATATTTGTTCATAGGTGGATTCGAACCACCGATCTTGAGCCTAGTAAACTTGTGTGTCTGCAATCTGAAGCTTGCCAGTGAACATGCCAATACTTCAGGCAGCGTTGCCAAACCTCCGTTCGCGATTCTGAATATCCGAGCGCGGCGAAATGGCTGCATCTCATTGGTCCAATTTAGCAGTATTTCCAATACCAATAATTTAAAAACCATTGCGTATTTTGAATAACGCTTCGAGGGTTTCGCTCAGTAGATGACCGACTACGGCTCACTACTCTATGGACATAACTTGCTGAATCACACTGTATATATATATTTTTTAAAATATTTTCCTTATCTGCGTAAAAAAAACAATATGGATATTAATTTGTGGTTATTTACTGAATATTATATAATATAAAATTTAAAATGAATATTTAGACAACAGGCGATCGCAATATTTTCAAATTTGTTTATTTATTTATTTAAGAAGAACGAGGGTATAGGATGTAGATTGCACTTTTTTCTGAATATACGGGAATAAAAAAAAATTATTTTAGATTTGTCCGCGGTCACAGCGAGACATATTAATCTCACAAAAAAACACCATAAATGGTGTAAAAAACTGGAGACAAGTACATTCGCAATTGCAAAAAGTGGACAAATATTCAAATTCCTAGACGTATTGCCAAGTACACATAATTTTCAAATTGATCTTTCTTATATACGGAGACAGTAAAGATTATATGCTGAAAGCCTAATATTGACGACTCAAATTACAAAAGTAACTTGGCCGGCCGTAGCCCCGAATTCCTTAAAATAGTTAACGTTATCTTTGACTATTCGTTATGCCAATTTTTATTATTTGTTAATTTAACAAGCGACGGCCGGACAAGTTACTTTTGTAATTTGAGTCGTCAATATTAGGCTTTCAGCATATAATCTTTACTGTCTCCGTATATAAGAAAGATCAATTTGAAAATTATGTGTACTTGGCAATACGTCTAGGAATTTGAATATTTGTCCACTTTTTGCAATTGCGAATGTACTTGTCTCCAGTTTTTTACACCATTTATGGTGTTTTTTTGTGAGATTTCATGTCATTTTGCAAAGATTCAATTGAAATATGTATCGGTTTAAATGTAAGTACATATCTGCAGAGTATTTTCACCGCGGAAATATGTATCTTCGAATATTGTTTTTCACGTAATTATTACGAAATTCCCATCTGCTAGCAGCTGGTGAAAATGATAGCGATACCCCTTTCTCTAAACAGAACTCAATCGTCAATCGCTTTATTGTCAATATTGTTCTATTTTTATATACAACCATATACACCGATATTAATGGTAATCCGTTAATATTCGAGAATTTACTATTGTCTAAATATTTAGCAACAATTTTTTATCGAAAAGTTGTTTCTCTACCTAAATAACAATATTGACAATATTTGCCAGTAATCGATATATATTGAACGTTATTTTATTTAAACAATATTTTACCATACGTTTTTACGGTTTTTATTGTTAATTTGCTAAAATAACTAAATTGACCAAATTTCATGTTCATCGCTATTTGGAATTAATATGGTGTCAAAACGTGAAAATTTGTTGCTTACTCAATATTTAATCACGATTTCTTGCAGGAAATATTTTTCTTTTGTCTAAACAACGATATCGATCAAATTTAGTATTAACCGATTATTATTAAAACATTTTTCGGATAAACAGTATTTAGTAATAATGTTTACCATCAATATTGATTCTTTGCCTAAATAACATTATTTAGAAAATTTGGATCCGATCGAATCATATTTCACGATTTTTTATTTAACCACTATTTAGCAACTTTTACCTAAAATATTTATTTTATTTTACCTAAAATAAAATATTCTCTGACGAAATAACAATATCGCCCAAATTTAGGGTTTTTTAAAATTAATTATTGAATATTTTTTGTTTCAACAATATATAGCTACAATTTTTTTACCGTCAATGTTTTTTATTTGCCTAAATAACAATATTTAGAAAATTTGGATCCGATCGAAGCATATTCAAAGAGTGTTTGTTTGAACACTATTCAGCAACAAAATTTAACCGAAATATAGTTCTGACTGAATAACAATGTCATCCAAATTTGGTGTCAATTAATTGACATAGACAGATTTTTTGTTTAAATAATATATGCATAGTAACAATTTTTTAGTGTCAATATTGTTTGTTTGCTTAAATAACAATATTAAGACAATTCGAATCTAATCGGTTCATATTTAACGATTTTTTGTATAAACAATGGTCAGCAACAATTTATTACCAGAAATATTGTTAGTTTGACTAAATAAGAATATTGTCCAAATTTGGTTAATTGGTTAACCAATTGGTTTGGTTTGGTTAATATGGTTAATTAATGTTAAATTTTTTTTTGTTTATATAATATTTATTAAATAACAATGTAGAGAAAATTTGGATCCAATCGGATTATATTTAGCGATTTTTTATTTAAACAATATATATAGCAACTATTTTTTACAGTCAATATTGTTTGTTTCCCTAAATCAGAATATTGAGAAAATTCGGATAAAATCGTTTGATATTTAACGATTTTTTGCTCAAACGATATTTAGCAACAATTTATTACCAGAAAGATGGTTGCTTTCACTAAATAATAATATGGTATAAATTTGGTGTGAATTGATTGACATTGTAAGATTTATCGTTCAACCAAACATATTGAGATTTGCAATTATATATATACGTTTAGATGTAGAGCGTGCGCCGACGACGCCACTAATATATATATAGATATAGCCACCGCGTCTCTCGATTCATTCTCCTACTGACTGCCAATTACTGAACACTGGTTTCAGAAGCAATGGTATAGCCATTGGCAGGTGTGCGATTGCGATGACGTCAGTGTGCGACGAAATCGGTCGACCACTGAATGGCAAAAAAGTGTCGTTAAATTCAAAGTTCATCACGGGTATTAAGTAAATGCCTTTAGCCGTAGTCTTCATTTTGGGCGCTATCGGTAGTGAAAAAATAAATAAAAATATTTCATTCTTTATGAAAATGGTGTTAAAGTAATGTTTAGAATGATTTTCCGAAGTATTTACTCAGCGGACGGCCTAAACTGCGTTCGTTCTCGTAAAGGAGCCATGGCCGCGACTCGCCGTGCGGTTTTACCGACGGTGCAAATGTACTTGTCTCGAGACGCGACCGCGTCTCTTGATAAGCAAAGAATATAATGGCCTCGGAAAGTTTTCCACTAAACGGCGCACATACAATGTGGCACACGTGGCATGACCCATCGTCATAGGCCTAAAAGAGGATTCATTTTTAGTGCTGCCCCTCGAGAAGCGAGGGACCAAAGGGATAGGAAGTGATTTTGCTGAAATATTATTTTTAGGAGTCTATTGGTTTTTCAAAAAGGATGTATGAAGGAATTAGTTATAGATTTAAAAAAATGGATGTTTGATAAAGGAGATTTTAAAACTGCAAAGAAAAGTTTAAATTTGAATATTTGTATTTTTATTTTTAAATTTTACCAATGAGTAAAGTGAATTTTTAATAATGAGTGATAAAATCCAATATCGCCTGTTGTTTAACAATAGAATGATTATGTACGATTTACCTTAAAATCTATCCCCAAAATGTGTGTTTTATATTATTCACATTTCCCGATTTTTAAGTGATTGATTATTTATTATTTTATTTTTATATAATGCTAAAATCTAATCCCAAAATGTGTGTTTTATATACTTCACACTCCCGATTATTAAGTGATTAATTACTTATTATTTTCCTTCTTTCTCCTTCTCTCTTTTTTTTTCTATCGTCGTCGATTTCTTTGCTCGCGGCTCCTCCTACGTGCACTCGCTGCGTTCAATCTTTTCACTGCTTTTTCCGACTTTCTCTGAGATAATATATTACGGACCTCCGTTTCAAGCCGATGTTTTACAGCGGATAACACCTGTGATAACGCTCGGACTTGATTTTCCGTCTTCTCTACCCCGAATTCTACCACCGTGATGGGCGGATAATCCTCGCATACCGCCGTCAAACACGTGGCGTTTACTCTACCCCCATCGAACCCGTTTGATGTTAATTTCATTCCGAATCTTACAAGAAGCTCCTCCGTTTCATTGAGTAAATCCATTGCGTCGAATCCCCCAATTTGAGTCTCGTTTCCATCGATTTTCCCCAACAAATTAATAATTGACTCATTTCCCAATTGTTTCATCTCAATTGCCAGATTGAAAACGCGTTTCTCCAACAATTCTTTCTGTTTCCGTATATCTTTTTCCCATTCCATAACGGGAGTCTTCGCTTCGCACATCCTATCTATTACGGCCTCTGCCGCGTTTTCAATTGCCTCTTCTCTATCCATTCCAACCCCCACATCCATCCATCGCCCGAATACTATCTGTATTTTGAATATTCCCTGCGGCGTATTCCGTGTTACCGGTACGTCATAGTATTGCGCTATCGACTCTGTCAAATCCCTTCTGTTGGCAACCCATCGCGCCAACTGCTCCGTGGGTTTCACTTTCGTTGCCATCTCGATTTTTCTGTAATAATACTTTGAATTTAAATTCTGATGTCTATTGCCGTTTTTGTTATTAATATTTTAATTATCTGATTTTTATAAACTGCACACATTTATTTTAGTATTTATTTTTATGTGTATATCATTTTTCCCTTTTTTTTTCCTGATTTACTGTTTATTTTCTTCGTATATTTTTTCCAACTTTCCCGTCAAATATTCCTTTGCCTTGGTAATTATCGTTCCCAAACCCTTTACACGTATTAAGGTCTTATTTTCCCCGAATTCCATGAATATAAATGGAGCAACATCCACAAATTTCACCACATATGCCACCCCTTTCTCTTGTTTCCCCTCAAAATTTTGACTGTCAACTTTGATGTTGAATTCCCGCAGAATTGTACGAATATTATCGTAGTAGATGAAAGAATAATATTCATCTACATTTTCCTCTATTTCGAAGATGTTTTCGCCAATACTTGTAAGATGATCTATTCCAAGGAGGCGCCTTCAATCGTACACCGTTCACACGTACTCACGTTCGATATATCGCAAAAAATTCGAACACCGCAAAAATGTACCAAACGTTCACAGTGCTGTTCGAATGTATACTGCAAATATGTAACATCGTTATTTTTAACAGATAAAAAACTGTACACATATATTTAGCTACACGTAAAAAAATGCACACATTCACAAACACAATGTTTTTTACCGAAACACGGTTTTTTTCTTTCACTTGTCGAAGGAAACACCGTTAAGAGATTACACGACAAATAGATAACAGATGACCACACGTACACGAGAGCATCTATACACTGAAACGCAAAGAGTGGGAGACACGAGAGGTGCGTCTGATGAGAACCGCTGCGGCTGTATGGGTATTAATGAAGCTCACGAAGAACGTTACCACACGATTAATAGTCAACTGTCGGTAAGTTATCATCATACCAACAATTTCCAGGGGACAATCGCAAATTTCTATAACTTTTTTTGTTGTTACTTCTTTTAAATTACAGGTTAATAAGTGAGTAATTGTGCGTTTCCTTGTGTGTACTGTCTTATTGTGTATATTGACCTATTTCATCGACACGCGATCGTCCAACTTACTGCGTTGGTCCCATTCACCCCTTTTATCGTGTGGTTTTTCAAATTGTATAATATATCGTTAATAAAAGGATATTTACCATAACGTTTTTTTTTTGCATAAAAATGGTTTTATTTCCGCTATTCTACATCGCTTTTATTATTTTCGTCGGTCATCTTATTGAAATATTAAATTTTAAAAAGATAAGATAATAAGGTTTTTTTTACATAGAAATGTTTTTATTTCTGATATTGTACATTGTTGTTATCGTTATCGTTATCGTAGGTTAAATATCAAATTATCAAATTATCAAATTATCAAATTATCAAATTATCAAATTATCAAATTATCAAATTATCAAATTATCAAATTATCAAATTATCAAATTATCAAATTATCAAATTATCAAATTATCAAATTATCAAAATTATCAAATTATCAAAATTATCAAAATATCAAAATATCAAAATATCAAAATATCAAAATATCAAAATATCAAAATATCAAAATATCAAAATATCAAAATATCAAAATATCAAAATATCAAAATATCAAAATATCAAAATATCAAAATATCAAAATATCAAAATATCAAAATATCAAAATATCAAAATATCAAAATATCAAAATATCAAAATATCAAAATATCAAAATATCAAAATATCAAAATATCAAAATATCAAAATATCAAAATATCAAAATATCAAAATATCAAAATATCAAAATATCAAAATATCAAAATATCAAAATATCAAAATATCAAAATATCAAAATATCAAAATATCAAAATATCAAAATATCAAAATATCAAAATATCAAAATATCAAAATATCAAAATATCAAAATATCAAAATATCAAAATATCAAAATATCAAAATATCAAAATATCAAAATATCAAAATATCAAAATATCAAAATATCAAAACATCAAAATATCAAAATATCAAATTATCAAAAACTTTTAATAAAATCGCAATCACATAGAATACGCTTTTACTCTTTACGCTACACGTTTACGCGTTTTACGCGCTTTTACGCTTTTACGTTTCCAAACGATACAGAGAGAGAATATAAATAACGAATTATCGGAGTAAAATCCTCGCGTATCGCGTTATACTCATACGAGTAGACTCTATCCTCATTACAACGACAAACAACGAGTGATCGGAACAAATTTCACGTCCGAATACTCGTGTCAAAAAAAAAAAAATTAAATAAAAACGAAATATAGAATGGCGTCGAATAGAATAAAAAAAAGCGACACAAAGAAACCTTAACGTCACCCCTCAAGACGGTACCCGAGAAATCGGGTTCGCCGCTACCCGGTGAATACGCGTGTGCCAAAAATTATGAAAAAAAGAATGCGAAAAATAATGAAAAAAAATATGATGACCTTAATAACGCCAAAGACATGAAAAGAATTACGCGGAAAAAAGCAATCGCCGTTAAAAAACGACGATGAGCGGTCGACGTTCTTCGATACGTAAAAAAAAGTACGTTTTTCCTCTAAAGGACCACCAGGCTACTCTGTATCGAAGCTTTGCAAAACGGACAAATGCGCCTCTCCAACTTTCCAACGCAATTTTGGCAGATACGGGAGTGGCCGCAAGGTACAAAAACCACCAGCCGATTGCGAGTGGTGCATCCTATCCACTCCCACGCGTTGGTTTCTTCACCGTTAGAAGTAGATACTGGTAAAGGATCTTGTGGTTGTGGCGCCAGCACGCCGTTGGGCTCTGAATGTACGAGAAAACAATTTAAATTATTCCAAGAAAATCATAAACATGTAACATTTATGATGGATGAAATAATGTTGATACAAACCGTCGTCGTTGTAAACGGGAACAGGCAACAAAGGTGATGCTGGTGGCGTTAAAACGAGTTCCATTACGCGTTCCTCTTCGAGAGGGATGGGCGCTGCGACAACAGCAGCATCTACTAGCGCCCCACGTTCCAGAAATGCGTCGATGGGTTCACCGAGTGCCGGAGCTTCTCCTTCAACGCCTTCGGGAGGGTTGTGCGGCTCATTGATCGGTTCCAATTCCGGTATTTCAGCAACCGCGATGTTTTCCACTGCCTCCATTTCTTCGCGACCTTTAGGGTAAAACAAATAATAGCTTTGATGATCCGTAAACTTAATATCGTATTTATCAAGAGACGCGGTCGCGTCTCGAGACAAGTACATTTACACCGTCGGTAAAACCGCACGGCGAGACGCGCGCACGGCTCTTTTACTCGACGGAACACGCTTTAGGCCTTCCTCCGAATGAATATTTTGGAAAATCTTTCGAAATATTACTTTTATATAATTTTTCAACAGAATATAATATTTTTTATTTTTTTTTAGTTGCCGATAGCGCCCAAAAAGAAGGCTGCAGCTAAAGGCATTAATTAATACCCGTCATTGAACATTACTTTGATGGCAATTTTTTGCCGTTCTTTTTTTTTGGTCGACTGATTTCTTCGCACACTGACGTCATCGCAATCGCACACCTGCCAATCGCTATACTATCGCTTCTGAAACGGGCGTCTAGTAATTGGCAGTGCGAGAACGATCAAGAGACGCGACTGCGTCTTGAGATAATGTCGGTAATAAAAAAAACTGCACGCCGCGCTTACTCGATATTTATTTATTATTATATATTTATTATATATTTATGTGAGATAAAAAACCGATGGAAGTATTTAGATAGATATATGTTGCCACTTTAATTTTGAAATCCGAAAAATTGATGTTTTTAATATTTGCGAAGAACAAATCATGAAACCCAATGTAAACCCAATGTAAACGTAAGGTCTACTTTTATATCGTTAAATGGTCATTCATTCATCAGATACAGCAGCAACTTAAAAATGTTATTCAAACACAGGTGATAAATGTGCTTTATTTTAACAAATTTATTGGAACGCGTTTTATTTATTTTAATTGTACATATATTAAGTTAAGTAATCAATAGTTAGTCTTATTTTTAAACTTAAATAATTATTTATTAAAATATGGTTTTTTCACAGCACGCTTTTTATTGTATCACATTTTATTTGTAATTAATAATAATTGAACGTATGGATTCGCTGTGTCCTATGGAGATTGACAATATATATGTTGTATTATACGATAAAAGTAACGAAACGCTTTTCTCAGTTTTTTTTTATTCATAGTCACTGAAGTGAACGGTAGCACGGTAGTTTCCTTTGTACCTCTGATCAGGTGGCGCGCCTCTTCCGTTACCTCTATAGCCTCCCGTACCTCGCCAATTGTAACGATAGCTAAACAAATAAAAACATTTATAAAAAGCGTATAATTAATTGTAAATATTTGTAACATAATTGTAAATATTATTTTATATGTGGATATAGAAAAAATAGTATATAAAATATAAAATTACTATTGGTCGCGTGCAGCTTTGTATCTGCCACCGCGATTTTTTTGTTTCCCCTGTTCCATCTCATTTTCTTGGCTCGCAAATTGATGTTGCCTGTTCAGCGCTTTACGTACTTCATCTTTAATCAATGGCAGATAAATTCGTTTGATGTGATTCTCCTTGGCTTTTTTTTCCTCGGCTTTGATCTGCTTGGCTATCGCGTTTTCCACGATCATTCTCTCTTCGCGATCCTCGATGGTTTCTAGTAGTTCGCTTCTCATGGTTGTCTCGTCGTTGGGAAGAGCGTTGCTGATTTTTTTTTCACATTCTTGGTTTTTTTCGGCTCTTACATTTTGAAAGGGTGACTGCTCCACTAGTTTCTTGAAATCATTGCCGTTTGCGCGTTTCTCAACCTCGGCATCAACAATTTGGGCCACCATTTGCCTCAATTTTATCTCACGTTCAAGAAATTCTCGCTGCTGATTTTCAACTCGACGGCGCATTTCCTCGAGCAAATTTTGTTTTTCATGTAATTCGAGTTCTTTTTCTTTTCGATATTCTAGTTGATTATTCGGCAGCGGTTTCGACAAACGTGCTACAAAAACGAAAAAAAAAAAATATATATATATATATAAACATCGATAAAAAATATTCGTCAAAATGGTTTCGATAAATTTTCAATTTTATTTCATTTCACTTACATAACATCGCGATGATCGTGGAATGCAGCAGATGAAGAAACACAAGGCGGTATTTTTAATGATGATTAAAACGAAGAATTGATATTCTTTTGATAAAAAAACAAAAAGTCCCGAGAGTTCAGACAGGCACAAGCAATATGGAGGCTCATCGAATAACACGTGAGGAACGGAAACAGCTATTCGTTCTCGAAGAGCCTGAAAAAGCCGGCGGCCAATCGCAAATCGTTCGTAGTCTATACATCTTCCGGTTTGATGCACGAGCTCACCGTAAAAGGTGCGCGATTTCCATGAAGCGCGACTTTTGCTATGATTGGTCGGCAGTATTTTGCGAAACGACCCATGGTCCTTATATCATTCCTTCGCCATTTCTGCCACGGTAAACAGCATTGATACGGACGTATAACCTCGTGTTTTCTCGACTAAACAAGATTTTTTTTTATCAGTGAGCTAAAACTACCGAGATGTCTGGTAATTATGAATTATGATCGATCTATCGATATAACTTTTCACGAATATCATTTTCGTTCGAAAGATTTGGCTAGTCATGTGTATATTTTTGTATGTGTTTGTTATAGAGCCTGTCAATGAAAGTGTGAAGTCTTCGAAGGTTAAGAACAAACCGATTGTCGATTTTGTAGATGATAGGGAAGAATCATTGGAGCGCAAAGAGAGTGAAGTTTCCGAAGAATTGCAAAATGATGAAAAAAACATAGAGACCGAATTAGCGACGACGATAGAACACATTGAGGCATTGAAACGAAAATTAAGTACCCAGGACCGCAAATTCACGAAATGGGAAGACAATTTTCGTAGAGAAATACCCGAACTCATCGAAACGGCGATACAGAAGCGGATGAACGATGAAATCGAAAAAAAAATGATAGAGCTACACAGATCCCGACGTCTGGACAGCAAGAGCGGCGTTCGGCTTGGTGAAAAAAATAAAAAAATCAGAATATCGAAAGACGAAGAGGTGGCGCAAGAAAAAAATATAATGCAGAAGGTGATTAACGAATGCATAGAAGCAGAGAAAAAACAAGACGCAAAGGAAGTGGAAATAAAAAATAAATATCTACGATTCATTCAATCCGAGGTGAAAAATGCACTCAGCGCGAAACGATACACGGATCACGAATCCTCAGATTCCGATGATGATGACGGACAGTATTTCGAAAATAGAAGGCCCTTGCGCTACAAGCCTTCATCAAACCGGCACGGCTATGCGTGAGTTATAAAGAATAAAAAAATAATGAACAATATTGTCTCTATTTTTATATACATTTTATTTATTTATGAATCAATTTTTTCGTATGCTTTTAGCGATCAATTCGACCGAAATTATCCGAGTGTTAGCTACGGTCCAAAATATTTGAACGAGAGCTACGGTGGCTATGATGTTCCTGTTCATCACGCGCGTGGCACCCGCGCAAGAGGGTACTCTCGTCGTGGCTGAAGAAAGAACAGGGATATCCGAAGTTTCAACATATTGTTGCAAGAAGTTTCAATATTAAATTCGAAAGTTTACGAATAACAGAAATTATATGTATAAGGGATCTTAAAATAAATATTTTGTGAACATAACAATTTTATATCAATTTTTCGTATTTTTTGTATAATGTTGGATGGTAAAGTAAGTTTAAACAATTGAATGAATTCGGAGAGGTACATTGGAGTATAGTGTGTGTCGAGGTCAAAGAAAACGATTCATTAGGAAGTCCGTATAATTTTTCTGTCGCTGAGTTGAAAAAAGGCGAGCCGCTTTGCTCTAAGTAGTCTCTTGAACATAAAAGATTTAAATTCCTTTTTTTTTTTTCTAAAAAGTCGATAAAATGATGATAGTATTAGCCGTGGTGCCGGACATAGGTGACGTCTCCGAAAAAAATCGACTAAAATAATTACTTACTTAATGGCGTTTATCGACCGTCCTAAATACTTTTTATGTCTGTTTTTTTTTCTTTTTCTTTTTAGTGTTTATCTTTTTATCACACTGTAGATTTTACGGAACGACGAGCGTTTAATCAAGCTTTCGATCGAGTTTGAAATGTTGCAATGCAAGCGCACTCCAATCAGACGATAGAAATTATTTTTTCATTTTGAAATCGCCGCATAAAAGAAAAACTGTTTTACCATAATCTCGAAAAATTGTTATATATATTATGGTTATACGTACCGGTGGATCTTCTTGCTTGTCATTCTATGTTTCTCTTGAACACTATAAACAGCTACATAACCTCGGTACTCAAAACTGTACAAAGAAATTATTAGAAAAACTTATCTCCTTTACTTTTTTTTTTTATCAATTATCGGTGTATGCTGCAACGATTCGACTTTAAATAAGGCCGCATCGTAGAGGTGTACATTTAATTTGTTTTTTATTCGTCTCGAAAATATTCATTTCGATTATCCTGTAATTTCGGTTGGTGTGGTTATTAAAATTATTCCATAACAAAGCTGCATCGCATCGTTTCAGCTTTTAGAAAGAAAGCTGCATCGTCTCAGCCATTAAAAACAAAGCTGCATCGGCTCAGCTGTTAAAAATAAAGCTGCATCGTCACAGCCGTTAGAAATATAGCTGCATCGTCTGAGCTCGTTACGAAGCTGCTTTATTCCAGCTTATTACGAAGCTGCATCGAGTAAATTCGCGTAAAACCTATGTCGCTGTCTACGTATAGCTCAATTTAAAGCTATCACAGTTCACATATAGCCAATTGCAAAGTTGTGCCGCAGTCCACATATAGCCAATTGTGAAGTTGTACCGCAGTCTAAATCTAGCGCAGTGACACACTCATTGATTATCACTTTTCATAGCTAGCGACAGATTTTTTTTTATCACTTTTCATAGCTAGTGACAGATTTTTTTTTCTTTATTGCTGGAATAATTAACCCTGCGACAACATTTTTTTCATCGCTGCGAGAATTAACTATGTGACCATTTTTTTTTTCATCGCTTCACTAATTAAACTAACGACAGAATATCTCTTCATCGCTGTGTTAATCAACGCAGCAACAGAATATCTCTTCATCGCTGTATTAATCAACGCAGCAACAGAACATCTCTTCATCACTGTGGTAATCAACCTAACGACAGAATATCTGTTCATCGTTGTTGCTAATCAATCTAGCGACAGAATATCTTTTCGTCGCTGTGCTAATCAACCTACCAACGAAATTTTTTTCCATAACTGAACTAATTACTCTATAGACAACATTTTGTATATTTTTAAGAAACAATAAGATCTGTAATTGTCAATCATTAATTACTATTCATAGAATAAGTATTGTAATTCTCATAATCATATGAATTGGTGGTTGTATTGGAATAGCACCGGTCAAAGCATTCAAGGTGCACTTTTCCAAATAAAAAATTTTGTTTTTGTATATTGATCTGTATTCAGTAATAAAGTTTATTACTCCATCATTAATATTCTTCAACAATTCGATATTAGAATAATCGTAGTATATTGAAGTGCATAATTGCTTGCCGCAATAAAATACAATAATTGTCGGTCAGTTTATAAATATAAAAACAAACAAAGAAATTCTAATCGTAAATCGTATCTATCGTCGACATGGATTTCGTTATCAGACCTCTATCTGAGATACCACTGGAGGCTCGCATGACATTTGCGGAAGTCATTTTCTATAATAAGTGGCTACGAGATGATCACATGGATGCATTTCAAACGATGTTAAAGACTGCCAACTGTAAGTTCGATATGCAGTCCGTATGGAAAGTGCAACTTCCGCGTCTGATTCAACCTGTATCGCCTACTACTGAACACATTCAAATTTTGCACAGTTGTGAAGATAGATCGACAAACGCGGGTGGTCACTGGGTTTGTTCTCATTACGATACGAAGAAGGTATACATTTATGATTCGTTTAACAAGAATGTACTTCATCGAGATCATGAAGTGTATCTTAAAAAATTGTTTCCATTCTTTCCAATTCAGAACGTCGAATTTCGACCAGTACAACAGCAACTTAACGGCAATGACTGCGGCGTGTTCTCTATCGCCTTTGCAATTTCAATATTGCACGGTCAAAATCCCGAAAATGTAACTTACACAGTTTCCGAAATGCGAAAGCATTTGCTAAAAATATTTAAATCGGGTGTTATAGAGAACTTTCCAAGCTCCGTCAGACTTAATAATTCAGAAGTTGGTAATCATGAATCTATACAGTTGGTTCCCGGGTGTGATCTTCTCGCAGACGATCTCTCTTCCTTCGAGCGCTCTCAGCAGACGACTTTCACTATGAAGGCAGTGAGGACGCCTAAGCCGAGCTGCGTACCCACCTTTTCGGTCGCGGCCAAAGACCATAGGGGGCAATCTACTGTACGCATGAAAGAAGGATTTCCCGCGTTGGCGAAACCAAAATCTCATTCGAATAAAAACCCAAAAAAAATGCGTTCCACAGTCCAATACATAAAACCTTTCGAAATTGACAAGGACTCGCGAAAAGAACCAGCGCCATCCAATCAACGCGTGCTAGTTTCGGCTCAAAAGGCAAAACGAAATTTTAATTCTGGTGAAAAAGCAAATCAATATCCAACAGAAAACAACAGTGTAAAACGACTACCAATTGTTGTTTCGAATATTGCTGTCTCGAATAAGAAAAGAAAGTCGAATGAAAGAAAGTCGGTAGCATCCAAGGGTGTTGCTCTAGCATCTACGTCAATTTGTCCTGAAGTTAAACAATGTTCTAAAGATACACAGAAAAAAATATGTAACGGTCCCCTATATTGAAAAAATCTTCTTTTTATATTTTTAACATTTCGCAACGCTCGCTTCTCCTTCCGAGAAGCGAGATAACTCGCATTTATTGTCGTCAGCATTTTTGCCGTGAGAGCGACAATAAGATCGCCGTCTCACGGCAACGGTCAAGACGCCGCGCGACCAGCATCCGCGTGGCGGCCCTTATCAGCGCGCGGAGGTATACCTCACGCGCGTAACAACACTAGTTACCGGCGTCGAAGCCCTTTGCTTCGACTCTTAATTAGTCAGTTCTACTCCAACCACCGACTCTGTCAGACGGTACGCTCCCCCTGCTACGACTAATAAATTATCCATTCTTTAATTATTTACAATTACGACTTCGTTATTCACCATATCTTATCCGCTCACCTGGCTGTCCATTACATGGTGTCAGAAGTGTCCGAACTAAAATCCGCGTCCGCGACGAGTGAAAGAAAAAAAAAAAAAGCGATAATAGCGAAAAACAGTGGAAATAGTGAAAAAAAAAAAAACAGCGATAACAACAAAAAACACAGTGAAGCATATTTATATATACAGTGCAAAAAAAAAAAAAAAAAAAAAAACAGTGCGAATGAACAGTGAAAAGAGCAAAAAAAAAAGAAGAAGAGAGAACACCACCACCATTGAACTACAAAACACGAGAGAAAGAAAGATAAATGGAAGGATAAACGATTACCAGGGAAAAAGACCAATAATTCCAATTATAATAAGGATTTTCCAAATTTTGACACAGTAAGTACCTTGACTTTCCCTAAAAAATTAAACAAAAAAAAAAACGAGCTTCGAAATTTGCGGAAAACGAGCGTCGACTCGCGGCAATGCGGTAGTGCTATCTTCGTCACACGCGCAGCGCAGTCAAACGTACGACCGTTGCATGTGACAAAGTAGCTTTAAGCCTGTGTTACGTCCTTGGCATTTTCAGCAATATTTTTTCTTTCTAATAACTTTACAAAAAAAATCAATTACAATATTTTCGAACAAATAAATTACAATAAAAAAAATCAATTACAATATTTTGAACAAATAAGTTACAAAAAAAAAAGATCTCTATTACAATATTTTTCCTTAACAAACAATTTAAAAAAAAAAAAAAAAAAAAAATACAATATTTTTCAGTAAAATAGAATATTTCACAATAAATAATTTAGAAAAAATACAATATTCTACAACAAATAATTTACAATGAATCACAATATTTTTTAACAAACAATTCACAAAAACAAATATAATACAGTATTTTCCAACAAACAATTTTCAATAAATTAAAATATTTTACAATAAACAACTATCAACAATTTACAACAATTTACAATAAACAATTGCGACATTTTGCAACAACTTATAAGAAACAAATCCAATAATTTGCGACATTTTGCAACAATTAATACCAAAAAATCCAATAATTTGCGACATTCTGCAAAAAAAATAATTTACAAGAACCTACAATATTTTCCAAAAAATAATTAACAATTATTTACAATATTTTACAATAAATAATTATCAACAAATCACAATATTTTACAACAAATAACCACCCACAAATTACAAACAAATTTCAACAATCAACAACAAATTACAAACAATTTTCAATAATTAACAACAAATTACAACAAACAATTCCGACAACTAATAATAATTCACAATGAACAATCTTCAATAATTTATAACATTTTGCAATAATCACTTTTCAACAATTGGCGATATTTTACAATAAATAATTTCCAATATATTTTTTTATAAAATATACATTTTTCCTTACAATTCAAAATAAATTACGATATTTTGCGGATAACAATCCATAGTAATTTGCAAACAAGTGAGCAATAAATCCCAAAACAAAAACAAAAAGGTTAACGTTCTTTCTCTTTTATCGACATTATCGCATATTCAAAATGGCGACCGGAGGCGGAAATGAAACCGAAAATATCTGGAGCTTTTTGACATTCCGCGATGTATTCAAAAACATACCAACGTTCAGCGGAACGAACATACCGCTAGAACAGTTTGCGCAGTCCTGTAGGCACGCAGCAGAAATGGTTCCTGCGGAAAATATGGCCTCTTTCCTGGACATGCTGCACCTAAAGTTATCAGGCGAAGCAGCAGACATAACAAAAATAAAAACATACGTAAACATGGAGACACTCCTAAAAGACCTAAAAGATTATCTTGAAAAACCCTTCGAATTATCGGACTTAGAATTAAAGTTGAAAACAAACATACAAAATTACAACGAACCGGTAAAAACTTACTCAGCACGCACTCGCAAAATAGCAAACCGAATACACTATCGCCTAAACGAGGCCTATAATACCCCCGCACAACAACACTACCTAACAAACAGTATCATCGAAGTCGATAAAGCGGTTATTAAAGCGTACATCCACGGACTTTCCGATCAAATCGGCAACTTACTAATGCACAAATCTTGGCAAACAATAGACGAAGCTATTAACGCAGCAGAAACAATTGAGATGGAACTGCTCCGTAGGCAGGAAATCCACCGTAAAAAAAAAATCGACAGAAAAACTCAGGCCGAACTTAGACTTACGTCGATATTCGATGAAATCGACGACATTATCAAAAAAGCAAATACCAAATATTGCGAGGTTCACGGTGAAAACCGTACTCACGAAACCTCAGAATGTCTTGCGATAAAGCGCACTCGCGATTTTACTAAAAACCGCAAAATAAGAAAACGAAGGCCACGAGATAACTCTCGAAACCGAAACACACGTAACAATAGCAGGGATAGGTCGCGTAATTCGAACGACTCGCGTGGTCGACAACGTGGTCGATCCGATCGTGATTATTCCTGCAGCCGAAACGACTCCCGAGATCGTAGCGGTTCATGGAATCGAAACAATTCACGGGATTCTAACAACGCTAGACAACGCAGTCAGTCCCAAGATCGAGATAGTCGCGATAACTCTAGAGATAGAGGAAATCGTATTCCGCGAAACACGGACTTCGATCTTTCACAAATCGAACAAGCACTGAAAAACATATTAGAAAAAAACCAGAATTCTACCTCACGGAACAGCGCGACGGAAGGTCAGAATTAAGTGATCAAAAACACGGAACAGATACGAATATAGGGGAAACATCTCTACGTAAAAATGTAAATAACGTAGAATTAGCAGTAAGAAAAGCGAAAATTAGTTTAGGTTTAAAGTAAAGGCATAAGCTATCGATAGTAAAGATACTCTCGCCCGATCTACGCACGAAAGAAACACTGTTTCTCGTAAACACCGGTACCGAGATAATCTCGTAAAAAAGTCCAGCCTTGCGCGAAACACCGAAGTTGATGAAACCATGATATATGTACTCACGGGCATCACTTCAGGGCTAGCACGCACAATAGGCAGATGTCACATTCGCATGGAGAAATTTACTATCGAATTCCATGCAATCGAGGACAATTTCCCGATTTTGCAGGACGCTATCCTCGGTGATGTGTTCTTTAGAGACACTCCCGCGGATCTCCTTTATAGCGAATCGTGCATCAAATTCGCAAATCATATCACACCGTTCGAAACATTCGAACGAGTAATGCTACATCCTCGATCAAAGGTTGCCATACCAGTACGTCTGAGGCCGACAGATATAGAGGAAGGATATATATCGAGAATCGACGCAGGTAAAAACATATACATGGGCGACGCAGTTGTCAAAAACAACAATGGGATAGCGTACCTTTGCGTCATAAACGCCAATACATGCGATATCAACTTAATTCTCTAGCCAATATATTTGCACCCGTTCGAACAAATTTCGGATCTTCCGTTCGACGACGAAACAGAGGACGCTCATAGTAGCGCAGAAATTTGCTCAGCCGAAATCGGTGATAAAATAGGCTGGAAGAATTGAAAAAACGACTACATCTTAATCACCTTAACAAAACCGAAAGGGATCATGTACACCAGTTAATTGGTGAATATCAACACCTATTCTGTCTTCCAGGAGACACTCTCGGATCCACGACAGTCAATAGTCACGAGATCCACACGACCGACGAGAGACCAGTCAATGTCAAATAATATCGTATTCCCCAGACTCAAAAAATCGAGTGACAGAGACAAGTCAAAAACTTGCTCGATAAGGGAATAATCAAACCGTCTCTCTCTCCGTACAATTCCCCAGTCTGGATAGTACCTAAGAGAGAAGACTCAAAAGGAAACAAACAATGGCGAATGGTAATCGACTTCAGGAAACTGAACGAAAAAACAACGCCAGACGCGTACTCACTGCCGAATATTATAGATATTCTGGACCAGTTGGGCAACGCGAAATATTTTTCAACATTCGATTTAGCATCAGGTTTTCACCAAATACCGATGCACCCGGAAGATAAACGTAAACAGCCTTTTAGACACCACATGGGCACTACGAATATCAGCGTATGCCGTTTGGACTCCGTAACGCACCAGCAACGTTCCAAAGACTCATGGACATAGTGCTGTCTGGACTCCAAGGCACAAACCTATTCGTATACCTAGACGACATAGTGATCTACGCGATCGATATCAAAAATTACGGGAATAAAATCAAAGGTGTAGCAAAACGGCTGACCGCAGCAGGACTAACGCTCCAAACTGATAAATGATACTCAATAAATCTTTTCAACCTCGGTACCGTTCATCGACGGACGAAGGCTCAGGCAATCCAGCCTCGAGGAAAAAACTAACTCGTCAGGAGAATGTTGATAACTCAGACGAAAATCAAGTCGCATATCAACAACCTCACAACAACGAAGTACCAAAAACTCCGGAACAATTGGCCGATGTTCCAAGTAAACCCGATCAAACGACTTTGCAACCACTGGAAGAAACTACGTTAAAAACAAAACAAGAAGAACAAATACCGACAAACGCAAAAACTAGGGAGAGTGAACCAATAATAGACTCGTCCATTGACGACGAGACACCACAATCAGAACCGTCTGACAACGAAGGAGAACTCAGGAGTTCCATAAGGAAAAAACTAATGGAACTATGGACATCATCGCGAAGAGACACCATCGCGATCATAGGATAGGATGTCCAGAGAACGAACCAAAGACTCATTCAAAAATGAGCGAGCCAAAAAACAATCTGGCAAAAGATATTGGAAACACGAAGGAATAACTGATCAATATTCCTTAACAGTAGAAGAAGATAGCTCGACGGAGCTGGAGGAAGAACAAGAAAATAGAAAAATAAAAAAATAAACAAATAGAAAAATAAAAAAATAAACAAATAAAAAAAAAAATAATAAGAATAAAAACAAATAAAAAGTAATGAGAACAAAAATAAAAGCGCGAATAATAAAAAAAAAAAAAAAAAAAAAAAAAAAAAAAAAAAAAAAGAAACCAATACGACAGGAAAACAGCCCAAAGCGGCCCGAATATAGCCCAAAGAGGCGGGAAAATAAGGATCAGGATAATTATATAAGCGACACGGAACTAACCACGGAGAACGAATTGATAATAGATATGGAAACAATCGACAAATCTCGATGGAAGGTGAATCTGAACCGTTGTCAATGAGTATCCGGAATTCAACTGACGATGAGAACAGTGGCAAACCATCAACCGAATTTTAGATTAGCTTCAGTATTCGAAAATAAAAATAAGACAATCTCCATCACGAAACAATCATTAGTGCCACTAAATTTTCGACTATCATAGACATATGTTATCGCAATCATCGTACGTAAAAACACATCACCGATATTATCATCTTGTCTCAAAACATTACAAAAAACGTTTACTGATTTGGTACATTATATTGAAGCTAATCATACTACATTATCAGCAACCAATAGAAACACTGAGACGAATTTCAAACCACGTGAGACCAAAACCTTTTTTTTTACTCAAACTCCGAGACAGACAGGTAACAAACGTAAAAGGACAGACACAGACAACTAAGGCAGAAAACAGAGAACACACACTACACACACACACGTATTACTACTTATATATATACTACCCAAAACAAAAATAATAAAACTACTTAAATATTAATCACATATATACTACTACTCAAAAACACACATATTACTCTAAATAAAAACTACCTAAATAATCATTTACAAAATAAAAACCTATGTTAATCATTATATATACATATAAAACTAAACAATAATTACATTTTTTTTTGGTCATTGTGGTTCTCTCTCGATTTTCTTAATTACTTTCGGATATTCGATGAATTACAAAAAAAATAGACATAACGATACTCGAAACTCGTTTTTTTTTTTTCAAAAAGATAGAAACACACATTCGTTTCTTTAATCAATTACCCTCTTTCCAGAATCGCTATACCGAGCGAACCAAATCCCGGAATAACATGTCCCACCTACTAACTAATCATTAATCAGATTTTTAGACTGTTACAGGAACCATACAATAACCAAAAACTATATCGAAAATGGGAATATATAACAAAAGGACTTATAACTCGCAGAACAAAACTTCAAAAATAAATACAAATACATACGCAATTTTGGAACGACAATAAAATGAATAGTAGCACCACAAGAGGATTTAGGCTAAACACGTTTTCGTATTAAATTTATATATTATCCACAACCGCAATCCATCCGAAATAACAAATCCACTCTTACTAACCCGAACAACTAAAAGTTTCTTAGTCTCATTACAGGATTCAACAGCAATCATAATAACGATTAATAAAACCAAGGAATTATAAACTGGATAACGGATCATCAAATCTCAAAACGAAAGGGAAATTATGGACAATTCAACGACAAAAAATACAAATACCAAAAAATACACATACACACAAAAAATTTTGAATTATATAGAGACACATAATGAAAATGTTTATGTAAAACGCGCGATGCAGGAGCATCGTTGAATTTTCCTGGGGGGGGAGTGTAACGGTCCCCTATATTGAAAAAATCTTCTTTTTATATTTTTAACATTTCGCAACGCTCGCTTCTCCTTCCGAGAAGCGAGATAACTCGCATTTATTGTCGTCAGCATTTTTGCCGTGAGAGCGACAATAAGATCGCCGTCTCACGGCAACGGTCAAGACGCCGCGCGACCCGCATCCGCGTGGCGGCCCTTATCAGCGCGCGGAGGTATACCTCACGCGCGTAACAACACTAGTTACCGGCGTCGAAGCCCTTTGCTTCGACTCTTAATTAGTCAGTTCTACTCCAACCACCGACTCTGTCAGACGGTACGCTCCCCCTGCTACGACTAATAAATTATCCATTCTTTAATTATTTACAATTACGACTTCGTTATTCACCATATCTTATCCGCTCACCTGGCTGTCCATTACAAATACAAGTGCAATTAATCGATCATAATTATGCGGCACCTGTTTCGACGTCGGTTTTAATGACACAAGAGTATATTTGTGACCGTTATGTTCAAGAAGACGCCATAGTAAATTGCGTAGATAAGAAATCAAATATTATCGAGAAATGTTGTAAGACTCCTATAAATAATGATAACTCATCTTTAGTTAAGTTTAGCGTCAATAACAGTAGTAACGATATAAACGTCGACCGACGTGAGAACCATGTTATCAATGTATCCAGCACTGAAATTGATACAAAAACGGAAACTACTTCTAGCTTTAGTAATAATACTGAAAGCAGTATGGACAGCGCAAAAAGCAACATGAATGTTGCTTGTAAACTGCGTCAATTAAAGGAAACCAACGCATTGAAATGGGCTACCCGTAAAAATAAAGTAAATCGTGCTCGACGCGAAAAGTATGCTTCAGCAAATCTATTTAGTACCGAAACTAGTACAAATCCGGATAATATTTTGAGCTTCACGAAAAGTATTCCAGACAGTGCGATCAAAACCCAAATCAGTTCGGATGTTGTTTCTCAATTGCAAAAAATTAAGGATGTCCGTAAATTGAAATGGGCTGCTTGTCGAGATAAGGCAAACCGTGCTAAGCGTGAAAAGTATGCGGCAACAATTGCATCTAGAAGAGAAACAAGCATAAAAACAAAAAGTACGTTAAGTATTACAAATAATTCTCGAAGCAGTATTAACAGTATACAAAGCGATACGAATGTTCTGTCTCAATCATTACAGGAACTCGATCGTTTGAAATGGGATATCCGGAAAGATTATGTAAATGAAGTTAGACGCCAGAATTATGCACTTAAAAAAAATCAACAAAAACAGGAATGTAATGGGTGCGCTGATAATAGAGAAAATATATCTTCAACACTAAGAAAAACGCAGAAAATGGAGATTGCGGCTCAGAAACGAAAAGCTTATGCTTCAAATATTAGCAATAATCGGTACGCGAAGCGTATGAGATACAATGAGTTGAAAGAGGAACGAAATGCGAAAAACGGTTTAGAGAATAAAAAACACTTAGCTCATAAAGCTTCTATTATGGTCAGGCGAAGAATAAATGCGTCAAAGAAAATCATTCAGAAGTATAACAATGTCCGGAAAAGATTAACTAGAACAGAAATTTTACTGTCAAAAGAGTATTATATCACAAGGGTTGCTAAAACAATTGATAAAACCTCAGTCATAAGTCGTATGGAAGCCGAATGGATCATAAAATGGTGCTTACACATCAGGGAAAAGTACATACACGATATCAAAACTCGGTTGACATTGATGAAAGAAAAGGCAGAAGTTTGTTTAACACAGCTATCTGCATGTGTGAATGTTAACATCGAAGGCAAGATATCAATTCTATGTGGTAACGTAAAACAACACACACCTTCCTCGGAAGGTTATTTTGTAGAAACCATGTACAAACCTTTACAATTTTCAAAACCTATTATCATGAATGAGGATGGACGAGCAATTAACATTTTACCTGTAACTTATGGGAAGAATGGTAAAATATCTTGGGACTGTTCTTCTCTCTGCAATGAGATAGATTACAATGGAATAAACCGTTACCATAATTTTCTTGAAAAGATAAACAACTGTTCTATTAGAAAGGTTTCGAAAACATTTTCTAGCATTCACGCTTGCACGGTTCCACACTATGTCAATAAGCTTGGACACAGTCAAACATGTTACATGTTTCCTACGAACTGTAAATCTCTGTTTTTATCCCTTCAAATTTTATCACCGCATTTCGCAAAAGTTCAAGTCATGAAAAGACTATTTCATATGGTACGATTGATACTTAAAAAATTAAATGCATTAGATGAATCTTTAAATAATACACATACAGAAATATTACGCGGTATTGCTCTCGAAGCACAACAAAATTGTAAATCATTTGAGGCTACAAGTGAAATTGAACTAAACGAAGACATAATTATATCGATCCATTCTGTGGCTTTCAAAATCTTTACCAAACGTTCCCTGGATGCACCTCGGCATGTTTGTGTATCATGTGAAAAGCTTTGCTTTCGTAGAGATGTTGCAAAAGTAGAAAATTTGAAGACGCGCTAAATATCAATATTTTGGCGAGATTTGATTGCACACATACGGAAAGAAGGTCGAGATCCTGAGTATATTTGTCATTATTGTCATGATAAATTTCGGTCAAATAAATTGCCACCAACTTGTATTTTAAATCAACTCATAGTAGGAGAAGTTCCGAAAGTAATCTCGCAACTCAACGATTATGAGAAACTCTTAATTCAAAGAGCCAAGTCATTTCAAACAGTTCAGAAAATGGGTACAGTAGCCCAAAGAAATCAGCCACATAAACACATGAATAAAAAAGTCATAGGTAGAACGTTTCATTTACCGTTGCCAATGGAAGAAACACTTTAAAAGATTTGCCCGGCAACTGACCCTCTTAACCGTGAACATGAACTGTACATCCTTGTACGAGGAATACCTACCAAGTCGAAAATTGTGTGGGAAAATTTAGTAGATGTAAAAAAAGTATTTGACGCTCTGTTGTGGCTTAAAGATAATAATCCGCTCTACGCTGAAATCAAAATGCCTCATTCAGCTAGTTTACTATTAGATGAAAAGATTCAGGATGTGGAGTTTCAAGTACAGAAAGAATACGATAACGAAATCAATAAAGATGACAACGAAGTTGAAAATTCAATCGTAAAAAAAATGAGTGACGATAAAGATAAGAGCATAGAGAAAGCCGAGTACGAGCGTAAGGCATTACTGACTCAAATGTCAAAAGCAAATGAATACTATGAACAATTTACAATACGCCCAATGTATTCTGCCAAAGAAAACAAAACAGATACTGAGCTTTATCAGATGTTGAAGATTCAAGACTTGGCACTGGCTAACCATTATAAATTTTTGGATTTAAAATGTTATCCAGATCTATTCCCATGGGGTATCAATGGGCAACACGAAGATAGATCCGTTCGACTTACTCATTTTGAATTTATCAAGTCCAGATTGATGTCAATGTATTCGCAATTCAGATTGAATCAACAATATCTATTTTTTGCATTGAATGATAATAACATACGTCAGTTGAATAGTGGTATATTTCATAAAATGAATGTAACTAATCCGCGAGAGCGGTACAATGCAGCCAGTTACCTGCAACAATTAGCACAAGGGGAACTGGAGGGAAATTTAAATACGATATTTGGACGACTGCGAAATACCGAACAATTCTGGCGTAAGCCGAGATGTGATCTCAATTGTATGATTTATCACTATAAGCCGGCAACGTGGTTCCTAACCTTGAGTCCTAGTGAATATTTTTGGTCAGATTTAATAGTATATCTTCGTGAAGTGAATCCCTCGATTGCACACTTGTCTGCCAGTGCATTAATAGCAATGGACCCTATATCTGTTTCAAGATTTATAGATAATAAATTTCGTGCTATGTTAGCGTTCATATGCTCAAAGTCTAATGTTATCGGTGAAGTAACTCATTACTTTTGGAGACGAGAATATCACACGAGAGGTACTCAGCACTTTCACATGTTAATATGGATAAAAGATGCACCGATTCTCGGTGAATCTCCGACGGAAGATATTGCTAATTTCATATTAAAATACGTTACTTGTCGAATGCCCGTTAAAGACGCTTCACCGATTTTACACCGGCGTGTGACTACGCACCAGACTCATAATCACAATAGTTATTGTATGCGTACAAAAAAGGTTAAAAGTCGTACTGTCCGCGCTTGTTGTTTCGGTTTTCCTCGCCCTGTGTGTGATACTTTGGTTATGAGGGATGTTGCCACTGCTGTGGCAGGTCGAAGGCAATTAAAGTGCAAAAGCAGATTTTACGATCTTCCAAGATCTTCAGAAGAAACATTCATTAACGACTATAACCCTGCAATACTTACCGCTTGGGAAGGTAATATGGATATACAATTTGTTGGGGAGAAATCGTCATTATTGAATTGGTATTGTACGAAGTATATTTCGAAAGCTGAAAAAAGTTATGTATGTGAAACTTTTGACCAGATCAATTCTACAAAATCATTAACGAGTCGCCTGTGGAATGTCGCTTTACGCATATTGTGCCACAGAGAATGCGGGGCCCCCGAAGCTGCAGATAGTCTTCTAGGGCTTCCATTATATGGCACTGATCCGTCGACTACGATTAGATGGATAGACGTAAATATAATCAGAAGCCGAAAGCTAAAACCTTATAAGGAAATTCAAGCTATGGATGGAGAGTCGGAGGATATTTTCTGTCCCAGCTTAATAGACTATTATATCCAACGAGACCTGCAGAACTAAACGCAACCAGTTTATATGATTTTGCCAAGTGGTACGACATAGCAACCATCAGACCAAAGCGCGACATTGAATATTATGAATTAAATGACGGTAAATTTAAAAAAAGGCGAGACAGGCCTTATCTTGTGAATCATTATAGGAACGACGTCAATACACAAACAGAGAAATACTTCTTCGCGTTGCTATTGCTATTTCAGCCATGGAGAGACGTTAATGAGCTAAAAAACGGATATGAAAGCTATGCCGAGTCGTTTGCGTCAGCAGAATCGCAATTAATTCAAGCGTTAATGTATCATGAACGGTTGACTGAAATTAAAGAAAATTTGGAATGTGCTAAGGAGTTGGTTGAAAAACAGTTAGCTGAGAATGTTGGGCAAGACCAGAATGCAGATGACAATGAGTGTGATGCGAATGGAATGCCTTTAGGTTGCGAACCCATCGAAGCTGACGATGCTATGAAGGACTTCAAGGACATGGGAGGTAGAGATGACATTGATGATGCTGCTCAAATGATTTCCGAATTGAATGCTGATCAAAAGCGTATATTCAATAAGGTCGATAGTGCCATCAACTCTGAACATGACACCCTAAGGTTGTATGTCAGTGGAGAAGGTGGAACTGGAAAAAGTTTCTTAATAAAGACAATTAGTTGTTGGATCAAACAAACTATCGGTAAAGATACAGCTATAACTGCACCTACAGGTATAGCAGCGTTCGGTATCAACGGTTTAACAGTACATAGACTATTTCAATTGCCAGTTGAACATGGCAAGACACCGAAATATAAAGCACTCTCTGACGCGGTTTTGAAAATTATCCGTGATCAATTGAAGAACGTGACTTTAATTATTATTGACGAAGTGTCGATGATTTCCAATATCACTTTGTTGTACATACTGTGACGTGACATTTCGTCTCGCCACCCGGAAGTAGGAGGCATTGGGCAGTGGGTCGGCTTTACGACCCACGTGACGTCGCATCGAGTCGGTCGCCCAGAACGCCAATCACGTATCTTAAGTTTTTCTTTCTTTTCTTCATACGTTATCATTATTACTACCTAACTAGCTTACTACCTACCTAGACTATACTACCTACATAGAGTATGATACCTACCTCGCAAGATTATTATTCTCGGGGCCGAAACCATTTACGTTTTTTCCGTAATGTACGACTCACAGTATTTGTTTACGTCGCGCCGAAACACAGAGAATCGGGCGAGACAATCGGTCGAGAAAGTAAAATATCCACGATCGGTGCGGGGGACGTCGCGCGTCGCGCGCGGTACAGTAATCGTTAGTTCAAGGGAACCCAAAAGGGAGTTTAAATTAATGGCAAACGAATACCGAACAGCGGGATTCGTGGAATAATGGATGCCGGGGTGAATGTGGTAGAATGACCGATAGACAGAGTCGCCGATTCACCCCCGACTTAACAGCCTGGAGCTGCACCATCCCCGCGAGAAGTTCGCGATTCAAAGCCCGCGTTAAACGGCGTCTCGCTATTGGGGTTCGAATGGGAAAAGAAGCGACGGGGTGCAGCATAGTATATCGCGTGGACCCACCGTGAGGAGGAGGGACGCCTTTTCCTCACGAGGGAGGTCTCCCCCCGTTGTTGTCGCCCATGGTCGGATCCTTCGAGAAGGAATCTCGAAAAATGCTCGAAAATATTGTTGTAGTTTGAGCCCTGACTGTACTTCGCGCGATCACGCGTTCGGTGTTGTCGTGATCCCTCGCACCGTATTTCCCCTACGCACTATCATACATTTTCTTACGCTCGCGGGAGAGCGCGCGAACAATAACAACGTTCTCGTTACCTTCGGCGAGTCGTGCGTCATCGACGAATTCCCGGAATTCCTCTATGGCTCGACTCGCTGAGGTATCGCGTGAGAATTGGGGGAAGTGGACAAAGGGTCTTGTCGATCAGCCGAGAGGTGCGAATCATTTAGTTCTGGACGTACCGGCGAATTGGCGACACGTTGTTTCTGCGCGCTCTCGGCTGTGACGATATACTAGGTGAGCTCGAGGCTCCCCTTTTCTCTGTGCAAGTCGGTAGGGATCTCGCGTTTCCTTTCTCAGCTATGAATTGCTAATTAACTCGGGTTAATTATTTTGGCGAATCGGTTCGCGTATCAGTAAATTTTTCAGTAATTCCACGTGTGCTTTTCTTTTGTGTGACTCGAGAGACCGACCGGCTCGGCTCTGGTCGGCGATTATACTGTGTGTTATCTGGTGATTACCTCGTGGTGTTTCGTGCCCGTTGGATTAATTAATTTGAGTTACTGTGAGTACGTTCCGTATTGTTTTTTTTTTTAATTATTAATCTGGCAGTCGCAACAATTGTGGCGAATCATGATTCGCAGTATTCATTGGTTGTTTTCTTTCTCCGTGATCCGGTTGGCCTCGAGGTGATAATTTTGCGAGGATTCGTTATATTATCTAATTATCTTTTTGCCGATATTGCGTATGGGTTGCGAGAATCGCCACGAGCTATCTACATTGGCTTCTCCGTATTATCTACCACCGATTACCTACTCGTTGGCGATTCTCCAATCAGTTTTCCGTTATATTATCTGATTATCTTTTTGCCGTCATTGCGTATGGATTGCGAGAATCGTCACGAGCTACCTACATTGGCTTCTCCGTATTATCTACCACCGATTACCTACTCGTTGGCGATTCTCCAATCAGTTTTCCGTTATATTATCTGATTAACTTTTTGCCGTCATTGCGTATGGGTTGCGAGAATCGTCACGAGCTACCTACATTGGCTTCTCCGTATTATCTACCACCGATTACCTACTCGTTGGCGATTCTCCAATCAGTTTTCCGTTATATTATCTGATTATCTTTTTGCCGTCATTGCGTATGGGTTGCGAGAATCGTCACGAGCTACCTACATTGGCTTCTCCGTATTATCTACCACCGATTACCTGCTCGTTGGCGATTCTCCAATCAGTTTTCCGTTATATTATCTGATTATCTTTTTGCCGATATTGCGTATGGGTTGCGAGAATCGCCACGAGCTATCTACATTGGCTTCTCCGTATTATCTACCACCGATTACCTACTCGTTGGCGATTCTCCAATCAGTTTTCCGTTATATTATCTGATTATCTCTTTGCCGTCATTGCGTATGGGTTGCGAGAATCGTCACGAGCTACCTACATTGGCTTCTCCGTATTATCTACCACCGATTACCTACTCGTTGGCGATTCTCCAATCAGTTTTCCGTTATATTATCTGATTAACTTTTTGCCGTCATTGCGTATGGGTTGCGAGAATCGTCACGAGCTACCTACATTGGCTTCTCCGTATTATCTACCACCGATTACCTACTCGTTGGCGATTCTCCAATCAGTTTTCCGTTATATTATCTGATTATCTTTTTGCCGTCATTGCGTATGGGTTGCGAGAATCGTCACGAGCTACCTACATTGGCTTCTCCGTATTATCTACCACCGATTACCTGCTCGTTGGCGATTCTCCAATCAGTTTTCCGTTATATTATCTGATTATCTTTTTGCCGTCATTGCGTATGGGTTGCGAGAATCGTCACGAGCTACCTACATTGGCTTCTCCGTATTATCTACCACCGATTACCTACTCGTTGGCGATTCTCCAATCAGTTTTCCGTTATATTATCTGATTATCTTTTTGCCGTCATTGCGTATGGGTTGCGAGAATCGTCACGAGCTACCTACATTGGCTTCTCCGTATTATCTACCACCGATTACCTACTCGTTGGCGATTCTCCAATCATTTTACTGTTATATTATCTGATTATCTTTTCGCGTTATCGTACCTACCCCTATCTCTCTATCGTTACTTGCTTTTGTTACATCATAATTTCTGTCTTTTCTACTATAATAAATTATACAATAAATTTAATTTGGACGTTTCGTTACTCTCCCCGTCCACCCCCCTCTACTATTCTCCCAGGCGGGCTGAGTTAGCCGACTCTCGATTGCTGTATGCCTTGCCTCGCCGTACGGGGACCCTCTTTCGCATCTCGGGGTCTAAATTAAAACCGATCGTTGATCGGCGGTACGTAGTACCTGGCGCCCGGGCACCCGGGGTGCGAAAGTATTATCTCGTCGTGGGTTCGTTCGTTATCGCTCCGGTGGCGAGGGCGGGGTTGTTGGAACCGCCGCGTGCAGGAGTCCAGAAAATCTCCTCACAAAATGGCGCCCAACGTGGGGCCCAAGTAACGTAAACTTACCTATTTACCTGTTGTTGCGACTGCCAGAATGTTTGAGCTCGGGACAAAAGAAAGTCCGTAGTGTTCGTACGAAATTATATTCTTGTTTGATACCTATTATTAACGCGTGAAAGGACACAGGTTGCCTTTCATACAACTTAATCCGTAACCAATAACAATCTTGATAGTCGGAGCGAGTTCCACAACATGTTTTTCTCCACCCATTGTCTGCTTCGGAATCCGTTGTTGACACCCTGCGAGTCGAGTGATTGACTCGAGCTTCGCGGCCATAGGCGCGAGTTCGTCAACACTCAGTATCCAGCGACCACTTGCCACGCGGTCGCGGGTCCAAGCAGGCTTTGTTCTTCGTTGTCGCGCCGGTCATTGTAGGTCGTTAGCGGAACTCGACGACAACAGCAAACATCGGGAGCGAGGGGTGTTAATCCCCATAATAAACACTAGGTCCTACGATAGCCGGATAGTCAACATGTTTTCAGAGATCGTGATAGAGGGCATGTAATTGAGCGGGCCCCCCACCGTCTCGGTTGAACCGGGTACCTCAGAGCGCCGGAGCAAACGGGCAGTTGGTGTTACGACGTCCCAGCGAACAGTCCGCTCCAAAACCTCTGAAGTACCCCAAGTGTCAGAGCAGTGATTACTGGTCAATTCTCTACTATCTACTGGCCCTCAGCTACCTGTCGGTCCTCTACTATCTATCGCGTCCCTACTATCTATCGTTTTCGATTACCTATCCGTTCGCTACTATTTATCGGTTCCCGGCTACCTACCGGTTCTCTACTCACCGGTTCTCTACTAATTCTCAGCTACCTATCGGTTCTCTACTACCTACCGATCCTCGGCTACCTATCGGCCCTCGACTACCTACCGAGTTTCGGCTACCTAACGGGTCTACTACCGGCCGATCCGCGGCTACCTACCACCTATCGCGTTACGACTACCTAACGACCGTAGTGTTTATCGGACCCGTCGCGAAGTGCTCACCCCTGTGGCGGCCTTAGTGATTTCGAGAAGAATAGGTTGAGACTCGCTAAGGAAAATGGCCGAGGACCCCGCGGACGTGCCGGTGACCTCCTCCGCAGTAGGGGGGGAGGGTACGGAGGGCCTCCAGGAGTCGACGGCGGCTGGGGCGGGCCCCTTGACCGCGATTAGCCAGCCGTCCGCCCCGCACGGTCCTTACCCTTGGGATTCCGGTCTGGGCATGGCGGGTTCCAATATATGGCCCACCCCGAGGAATCTGCATTACACTACACCGCCGTTCTACTGGGGAAATCCCTCGGTGTGCCTTCCGCAGCCCATAACATCGGTGAGTACGCAACCTGCGTTAACGGCGCCACCGGCCACCGCGCCGGTGACGTCCGTACCAATGGCGACTGGGCCGTCGGGGCCGCCAGTGTTTCCCAGCGCCCCCGCGCCGGTCTATTCGACCTTCATGGGACCCTCCGCGATGTTCGACCCCGCGCCCGGTAACTTGGGTTATACGGGATTCGATTACCCGTTAGGGGAACCGAACCGCGGTTCGAGTCACGGGTCCGGGCGAGGGCACGCATCGCCATCGGTGGTCCTCAATACCATGCGTAAATGGAACATTTCGTTTTCGGGCAAAAAGGGCGAGGACGTAGAAACCTTCTTAACACGCGTTATGGAAGGCCGCGCCTTATTCCCGGTCGACGACGGGGATCTCCTCCGTTGTTTGCCGTTTTTCCTAACCGGGGTCGCCCTGCAATGGTACCGGAACGACCGGGACCGTTGGACGTCATGGTCCCACTTTATGGCGGCCAGCAGGGTACGTTTCGGCGACCCGGACTATCAATTCACGTTACGCGAGGAAATAATGCGGCGAACTCAGGGCCCCGATGAACCCGTGGCCGATTACCTAACGTGCCTCCGCGGATTGTTTGCACGCTTGAACCCCCCGTGGGGTGACGCCGAGCAAATCCAATCGGCCCACCGTAACATGCTACCGAAATTGCAAATCGCGATCCACCGGGACGATCTATTCGACTTCGACTCCTTTGAGCATATTGCGGTACGAATCGAGAAAAGCTATCTCGCCGCCCGCATGTACAGAGCTCCACCCAGACCGGAACAATCCCTGTGCCCAGAGCTGGCATATAGGGCGAAGCGGGCCTCCCAGCCGGTCGCTAATAAGAACGTTCACGCGGCTCTGGAAGTCCCTGCGGAGGCACTAGTTCAACCCGAATCCGTCCCAGGTCCTTCTCCAGCACTGGAATTGTTGGAAGAACTAGAGGTCGGCCCAGAAACCGCCAAGGTGAACGCGGTTCAAACCACCGGGGCTGGTCGTCGTCGTACCGCGATCATTAAAGCCGCCGGGCCCGCTACGCAGTCAAACGCAGCTGCTAAGAAACCGCCGGCGAATACGGGGAATTCACGAGCCACCCCGACGCCGGCCAGCCCTAGCGCGAGCCCCTCCGGTTTGACACCAGAGGTCACGACGCCACCAGCCGCGACTCCGCGGCCGGCCATTACGTGTTGGAATTGCCAAAAAACCGGCCATCGATACGGTAAATGTAAGGAGCCTCGTAAAATCTTCTGCTACCGCTGTGGTAAGGCGGGGGCTAAAACCAATAACTGTTCGTGTTCGGGAAACTAATAGGGGGGGATTCGCCGCGGTCGAGCGAAAACCCTCCCAAGACCAATCGGAGGTTAGTGAAGGAGGCCGCCGTAATCGACCCCATCCGGTGTGGTAATTTGCAAACCGAAGAAAGCGCGACTGCTTTCTTTATTACATTCACGGTCAAAGGGTGGCCGATTCGCGCCCTCGTGGATTCCGGTTCTAGTCGGACGTTCCTCGGGCCAGCAGCGATCCAATGGATGGCCGACCTGGGCGTACCCCGGGAACTCGCACAACCGCGAGGGGTGGAGATGGCGGGGGGTCAGAAGGCTATAGCCTTCGAAACCGTCAGCCCGATGATCACCCTGAACGGCTAACAATTTAAATTTACGGCGTATTTGTTGCCCGCCTTGGTATTACCTTGTATCCTCGGGCTGGATTTTCTATGCGCCGCTCGGTTCGTGGTCGACTTCGAAAAAGCCCGCTGGTTCAGCAAGACCAACCCGTTGCAATCCTTCCCCTTCGAAGTCCGCTCCGAGAATCAGACAATTCAATCCCTGTGTTGTGGGTTGCGCGAAATCTCGGCGGCCGAGATCCGCGTACTCGATCGCCTAATAGCCGAAGAGGTCCCCACGGCCCCAGTTAAACCCGGGGCTACCAACTTAACCGAGCACAGCATCGACGTCGGAGGCCATCCCGCCATCAAGCAGCGATCCTACGCGGTATCGCCTTTCATTGAGAAGGCGATACACGAAGCAGTTCGGGAAATGTTGACCGATGGGATTATTGAACCCTCGGCCAGCGAGTGGTCCAGCCCGATCGTAATGGTCAAGAAGCCGAATGGGAAATTGCGGTTCTGCCTAGATTTCCGTAAGGTCAACGCCGTAACAAAAAAGGACGCCTATCCGATACCCCTCATGAATAGTATCCTAGACCGCCTCCGAAGCGCCAATTATATCACCACCCTCGATCTGAGTCAGGCCTATTTTCAAGTCCCGCTGGAGAAAAACAGTCGCGAGATAACCGCGTTCACTGTCCCCGGAATGGGTTTCTTCCAGTTTTGTCGAATGCCGTTTGGGTTAACTAACGCCCCCGCTACGTTCCAACGGTTGCTAGATCGCCTGTTGGGCCCAGAGATGCAGCCGCATGTGTACGTTTATCTGGACGATATTATCATCGTCACAGCTACGTTTCGCGAACACCTCCAGTGGCTGCGGCGCGTACTCCGGAAAATTCGCCTCGCCGGCCTCACCATTAACCCGGAGAAAAGCGAATTTTGCTGCTCGGAGGTCAAATATCTCGGGTTTCTAGTCAATCGCCAAGGGCTCCAAATCGATCCGGATAAAGTCGCGCCAGTATTAGAGTATCCCGCCCCTCGTAATCTGAAGCCACTCCGGCGATTCCTGGGAATGGCCTCCTGGTACCGGCGATTTATCCCGGAGTTCGCGAGACTAGCGACGGCATTAACGCAACTTCTAAGAAAAATCCAACCGTTCGTGTGGGGTAGGGAACAACACGATTCCTTTGAGGAGATCCGTCGTGGCTTGGCCTCCCCGCCCACGCTAATCTGTCCCGACTTTGGACAACCGTTTAGCCTACAAACCGATGCCTGTAGCGTAGGCCTTGGCGCCGTGCTTACCCAGGCGAAAGACGGGGTGGAGCACGTCATCGCTTATGCCAGCAGGGCTTTGAAGGATCCCGAAAAGAATTACACCACCACCGAACAGGAGTGCCTGGCGGTCATTTGGGCGATACAAAAATTCCGTTGCTATCTGGAAGGTTACCACTTTACGGTGATTACCGACCATTCGAGTCTCCGTTGGCTACACAACTTAAAGAATCCCACGGGACGCCTGGGGAGATGGGCTCTAGAGATGCAGGAATACGATTATGAGATCATTCACCGAAAAGGGGCTTTGCATCATGTGCCGGATGCATTGTCACGAATCCTAGAGGACACCCTCACCCTAATTCAACCTAAGGCGGAGAGCCAAGATCGTTGGTACACCAATCGAGCGCGTGAGGTTGCTCGCAATCCCGATCGGTACCCGGACTGGAAAGTAGAGGGGGGGCTATTATACTATCATCGAGTGCCTCAACTACCAGCTTTGGAGTTAGGCGACCTGGACGCCTGGAAGCTGGTACTACCCCTCGAAAATCGGCGGGAGGCGATTAGCGGGTCCCATGATGTACCGCAAGCCGGTCATATGGGGATCGACAAAACCGTCAGACGGTTTGCCAACTTTTACTATTGGCCCAACATGTTTCGTCACGTGGTCCAATACGTTCGCCGTTGCGAGGTCTGCCAACGGTGCAAAGTCGAACAAGCGGCCCCAGTAGGACTAATGGGGAAACGAGTACTTACGCAACCCTGGGACACGGTTGCGGCCGATATAATGGGACCTTTACTGCGTAGCAAGGCGGGGTTTAGTTACATCCTAGTGGTTCAAGGTTTGTTTAGAAAATGGATCGAGTGCCAAGCCCTGAGGCAGGCAACCGGACGAAAGATCGTCGAAGTACTCGAGGATGCGGTGATATCTCGTTGGGGCGCGCCTCGGGTCTTGCTCACCGACAACGGAACCGAATTTAACAATCGCGATATCAGGGCCCTGACGGAGCGCGTGGGAATCACCCATCATACGACGCCACCATACCACCCCCAGGCCAACCCAGTGGAAAGGGTGAACCGTATAATTAAGACGATGATTACCGCGTACCTCGAAAACGATCATAAGGAGTGGGATCTACACCTCCACGAGTTCCGCTTCGCCTACAATACCGCGCATCATAGCTCGGTTGACTCGAGTCCCGCTTTTCTAAACTTCGGCCGAGAACCGAAACCAACTAGCTTGTTAATCCATTTTCCAAACCAACAAGTAGTCCCCAACACTCCCCAACACTGGGCAGAAAGAATGAAACGTTTGGAGGACCTGCGGAGCACCGTTCAGCACTCTCTAGAGGAGGCCTTTCAGCGGCAATCCGTGCAATTTAATCGATCGCGTCGGGATCGCGATTATCAAGTAGGTGATCTGGTAATGAAGCGGCAAAGAATCCTCTCTTCGGCAGCCGGGCATGTGGCCGCCAAACTCGCTACCACGTTTCATGGCCCTTTTAAAATCTCCAACCGCATGTCGCCCGTGGTGATGGAACTGTCGGACCTGGACGACGTTTACGTGGGTAAAGTGCACGTCCAAGACCTAAAACCCTATAACAACTAACCAACCACTCTCAATCGAAATCTCCGGGATCGCCCTAAGACACTCGCGTTATACTGCTTGTTCACAGCTCAGTTTTTTTTTGCGATTATTTTTTTTTAACCTTCGGAATCCTCCCGCGGCAACTTCGAAATGGCCCGTCCCGTTTCTCCCCCGAGCCTTCGCGATCGGTGGAAGACCGGTGCGTCGCATAACACAACGTCACCACCGCACGCGACAGTCCACGGCTTTGAGTTCGTCGAGGTCCGGTCGACTCCGCCGGCAGACGAGAAAGCCGTCGGTGAAGCCTCGGGCCTTAACCGAGGGGACGCCAACCCACCTTCCCCGGCATACCATCTGGCGGATCCGTGGGACCAGTCATTAATGGACCTCGAACCGGGTAACGCGTCCTCATCGTCCTCATCCATCGTCGTCTTGGACGGTAGCGCCTCGGACCACTCGGCAGCAGAAACCTTGGTGCTGGGGAAACCCTCGGCCCCTCACCGAAACGAAGAGGCCCTCGAGACCACCGACGAATTCGTCGAAATTATGGCCAGCGACAGTGAAGCGAGCAGCGACCGGATGAGGGAAGCGGACTACGATCCCGCCTCCCCAGCGAACACCGTTCCGGCATGCGAGCCGGCCGTCGAGGAAAGCCCGGATAGGTTCAGGGAATCGGCGTATGATCCAGCCTCTCCAACTCCCCGCGAGCCGGAGTACGAGTTGGTCAGCGATGCAGAGGCGAGTGACTCTGACGACACGGGGAGTGTCGAGGGTTTCACGGGAGACCACCTCGTCGAGGAGATTCGGCTCGCCAAGGAGATGTTGGAGGACATCGAAATCGACGCGAATCCGATATGGGACCCCATCCGCCCGTACGTACGCGAGCTACGGGCGGTCGACTATTTACGGGAGGGGTTCCTGGCCGCTTTGGCGACCCAGATTCAGGCCCTCACGCACCAACGGGCGGGGTTTTGCCCCATCTACGAAGGCCTCAACCTACGGGTGCGACACGCGACGTCCTTGGACGTCCACGACATCCCACCTTCACGGGACGCGGGGACGCAAACCCCCGTGGTAACGGTGCGCGACGCAACTACGCAAGTGGACCATCGCACTCCGGTGTCGCACGCTTCCACCCAAACAGGTCCCGTCGAGACCCGGTCAACGGGCTCTCAGGTTGAGCGTAGCTTCAGGATACTTACGATCCGGGACGAAGCACCGCCGGTCGTGCTCGGTAACACGGAGGCGGAACCGCAGGAGGAGGTCCGGCGTCGCATTTCCGGGGGATCGCAACCGGTTAAGAGTACCGCAGGACCCTCACGTACACGTGAACGCCGCCCCGTGTCGATGGCGCCCTTCTCCGCCGCGGGCCCTCGCTACGAACGCTGTTTCAATTGCGGAGACCCGGGACACAAGAAGCTAAATTGCCGAGAACCCCCGCAAACCCACTGCTACCGCTATGGTTACCCGGGGGTCACTATCCGGAACTGCCCGATACACGGGGTATCTTGGTGGACCACTCGCCCTCGGGAGAACTTAGGGGACACCGCGAAGCCAGGAGAACCGGACAACAACGCCGACCGAATCCCCACCACCGAGGAGCCCTGGTGGTGAAGTAATCGCACTCGATCGCCTTCCGCGGAAATCACATCTTAAACGATCCACCATCCGCTGACGACTGCGCCGCCCCGGTTACGTTTCTTTATTTTTCCTCCCCTCTTCCTTTCCTTTCTCTTCATTCTTATTTTATTCCCCTCCTTGTTCGGGTTTACTTAAATTTCAATTTTTTTTGTTTTTTTATGGGCTGGAGTATAACTCTACTCCGTAAGCCCCACCCCTTACGGGAGGAAGTTCCCCGTAAACCTTTTTTTTTTTTCCCCCCCCCCTTTCCCCTTATGATTTCATTTTGTTTGCTTCACTTGCCTTCACCTATTTTCCTTTCCGTTCGCCGCTACGCGTCGAACAATTCGATTCGCGACCCGAGAGCGGGAAAGTGAGGACAATGGAAATCGAAAGACAATCATTCAAATTTTTTTTTCCTGTGGAACCACGCTCGGATTTAAAGAGAACACCGAGTTACGGATTTTGTTAAAAAATTTTTTTTTTGTTGTTACTTTGATTTTTCTTCTCTCGTGGGACAGAGGCCGTTTTCTTAATTAAAGTTTTCTCGGGTACTCACAGTATATTCTATTTATCGCAACCTATTACCGTCATTTATTTATTTTTTTTTATCGACCAGAACACAGGGAGAACCGGCACGCCTTCAGCGTGCTGGCCGACTTTTGGGAGCTTTGGGCTCGGGTTCGCCTGGTTTTTCTGTTGCAGCCGAGGCATTGGGGTTAGTCGACCCCTGCCCAAAGCCAAACTAACACCTAGAGAGACAGGAGTCCCCCGACGGAAGCTTCAACGCAAATCTGGACTCGACGAGGGCCGTTCATCATCAAAAGGCCTAGCAAACTTTCGGGAGGGAGGTTTTGTGACGTGACATTTCGTCTCGCCACCCGGAAGTAGGAGGCATTGGGCAGTGGGTCGGCTTTACGACCCACGTGACGTCGCATCGAGTCGGTCGCCCAGAACTCCAATCACGTATCTTAAGTTTTTCTTTCTTTTCTTCATACGTTATCATTATTACTACCTAACTAGCTTACTACCTACCTAGACTATACTACCTACATAGAGTATGATACCTACCTCGCAAGATTATTATTCTCGGGGCCGAAACCATTTACGTTTTTTCCGTAATGTACGACTCACAGTATTTGTTTACGTCGCGCCGAAACACAGAGAATCGGGCGAGACAATCGGTCGAGAAAGTAAAATATCCACGATCGGTGCGGGGGACGTCGCGCGTCGCGCGCGGTACAGTAATCGTTAGTTCAAGGGAACCCAAAAGGGAGTTTAAATTAATGGCAAACGAATACCGAACAGCGGGATTCGTGGAATAATGGATGCCGGGGTGAATGTGGTAGAATGACCGATAGACAGAGTCGCCGATTCACCCCCGACTTAACAGCCTGGAGCTGCACCATCCCCGCGAGAAGTTCGCGATTCAAAGCCCGCGTTAAACGGCGTCTCGCTATTGGGGTTCGAATGGGAAAAGAAGCGACGGGGTGCAGCATAGTATATCGCGTGGACCCACCGTGAGGAGGAGGGACGCCTTTTCCTCACGAGGGAGGTCTCCCCCCGTTGTTGTCGCCCATGTTCGGATCCTTCGAGAAGGAATCTCGAAAAATGCTCGAAAATATTGTTGTAGTTTGAGCCCTGACTGTACTTCGCGCGATCACGCGTTCGGTATTGTCGTGATCCCTCGCACCGTATTTCCCCTACGCACTATCATACATTTTCTTACGCTCGCGGGAGAGCGCGCGAACAATAACAACGTTCTCGTTAGCTTCGGCGAGTCGTGCGTCATCGACGAATTCCCGGAATTCCTCTATGGCTCGACTCGCTGAGGTATCGCGTGAGAATTGGGGGAAGTGGACAAAGGGTCTTGTCGATCAGCCGAGAGGTGCGAATCATTTAGTTCTGGACGTACCGGCGAATTGGCGACACGTTGTTTCGAGGCTCCACTTCGAGCTCGAGGCTCCCCTTTTCTCTGTGCGAGTCGGTCGGGATCTCGCGTTTCCTTTCTCTGCTATGAATTGCTAATTAACTCGGGTTAATTATTTTGGCGAATCGGTTCGCGTATCAGTAAATTTTTCAGTAATTCCACGTGTGCTTTTATTTTGTGTGACTCGAGTGACCGACCGGCTCGGCTCTGGTCGGCGATTATCCTGTGTGTTATCTGGTGATTACCTCGTGGTGTTTCGTGCCCGTTGGATTAATTAATTTGAGTTACTGTGAGTACGTTCCGTATTGTTTTTTTTTAATTATTAATCTGGCAGTCGCAACAATTGTGGCGAATCATGATTCGCAGTATTCATTGCTTGTTTTCTTTCTCCGTGATCCGGTTGGCCTCGAGGTGATAATTTTGCGAGGATTCGTTATATTATCTAATTATCATTTTGCCGATATTGCGTATGGGTTGCGAGAATCGCCACGAGCTATCTACATTGGCTTCTCCGTATTATCTACCACCGATTACCTACTCGTTGGCGATTCTCCAATCAGTTTTCCGTTATATTATCTGATTATCTTTTTGCCGTCATTGCGTATGGGTTGCGAGAATCGTCACGAGCTACCTACATTGGCTTCTCCGTATTATCTACCACCGATTACCTACTCGTTGGCGATTCTCCAATCAGTTTTCCGTTATATTATCTGATTATCTTTTTGCCGTCATTGCGTATGGGTTGCGGGAATCGTCACGAGATACCTACATTGGCTTCTCCGTATTATCTACCACCGATTACCTACTCGTTGGCGATTCTCCAATCAGTTTTCCGTTATATTATCTGATTATCTTTTTGCCGTCATTGCGTATGGGTTGCGAAAATCGTCACGAGCTACCTACATTAGCTTCTCCGTATTATCTACCACCGATTACCTACTCGTTGGCGATTCTCCAATCAGTTTTCCATTATATTATCTCATTATCTTTTTGCCGTCATTGCGTATGGGTTGCGAGAATCGTCACGAGCTACCTACATTGGCTTCTCCGTATTATCTACCACCGATTACCTACTCGTTGGCGATTCTCCAATCATTTTACTGTTATATTATCTGATTATCTTTTCGCGTTATCGTACCTACCCCTATCTCTCTATCGTTACTTGCTTTTGTTACATCATAATTTCTGTCTTTTCTACTATAATAAATTATACAATAAATTTAATTTGGACGTTTCGTTACTCTCCCCGTCCACCCCCCTCTACTATTCTCCCAGGCGGGCTGAGTTAGCCGACTCTCGATTGCCGTATGCCTTGCCTCGCCGTACGGGGACCCTCTTTCGCATCTCGGGGTCTAAATTAAAACCGATCGTTGATCGGCGGTACGTAGTACCTGGCGCCCGGGTACCCGGGGTGCGAAAGTATTATCTCGTCGTGGGTTCGTTCGTTATCGCTCCGGTGGCGAGGGCGGGGTTGTTGGAACCGCCGCGTGCAGGAGTCCAGAAAATCTCCTCACAATACATCTCAGATTAGCAGAAATTTTTAATACTTCCAATGTCGACGACGGCTGGTTCGGTAAGAAACATGTTTTACTATTCGGTGACCTCCTCCAATTACCACCGGTGCGTGCGGAACCGGCATTCATTAAACTTTCCAGTTTAGGCACTGGCAAATTATTAGACTCATTAGGGAGTTGCGACATCTGGGCTTTATTTAGTTACGATGAATTAACTATTAATATGCGTCAGCGAAATGATGGTTCATACCGGGAAATTCTGTCACGAATTCGTTTAGGATTTGTAACTGCTACAGATAACACTGTTTTGGAATCTAGAAAAATCAAATTTACGTCGTCGGAATTCTCTGATAGAATACAAGAATTGTGTGATTATATCGATAAGTTACCACTTGATACAGTTTGTTTGTTCGCAACGTTTCACTTGTGTGACGTTCTCAATGAAGTTATGATTAATCGCATATCCACTGAAGAAATAAAATTGATTGCTCGAGATAACGTAGAATGCCCTCGTTATAATAAAAAGAAAGTATCAGAAATCTTAGCTCGCGATGATGAGGATACTTCAAATACGGCTGGTCTTGCTAGAGTAATAAATATATAAATTGGAGCAAAAGTCATGCTTAGACGAAATATTGACGTTACCATAGGCCTTGTCAATGGTACGATCAGTACCGTTGTTTCCATTAAGCGGGCCATCGATACCGATGATGTTGAGACGATAAAAATCCTCTTATCGACGGGAGCACAATATGAATTAGAACGAGTCAGTGTTAAGTTTCAAATAATGGACAAGGTATACGTCATTCGTAACCAATTCCCTTTGTGCTTGAGTTATGGTATTACAATACATAAGAGCCAAGGATTAAGTTCAAACAATGCCGTGATCGATGCTGGCAATTCAATATTTAGTTGTGGACAGATATATGTCGCTCTCTCACGTGTAACTTCTCTTGAAGGGTTACATTTGGTCAATTATGATCCTCATTCAATTAAAGCAAATGAATCGTCTGTGATCGAATATAATCGGTTGAGAAAACAGTATCGTCCAGATCTTGCGCAAATGACAATTTCTAAGGAACGGGGAAGAAAAGTTCAAGATGTAATTTGGGCATTACCTAGGCATATAATCGATTGTCAACGACCACAAGACTGTAAAACAGGCAACAGCAACAGCTGGGATGTTCATGCATTGCAAAATACAGATCATGTTTCGTGTTATGCTAATGCCATCGTACAATGCATTTTTAATTCCCCAGTTCTCAGAGAAAACCTTCTAAAGAGTACGCCGAACGAAGAAGACACATTAGTAAGTCTGTTGCGGGCATATATTGACAGAAACAAAGATTTGAATACACTTGGCTTAAGACAATACTTGGGAGATCAGTTTATTGAAAACAAACAACAACATGCACCGGAATTTTTAATGAGCCTATGTTCTAAGTCCGAAATTGTAAAAAACGTGGTCGAACATAAATTAGTAATAAAAATACGGTGTAAAGCATGTGAGTACACCACCACTGCGGAAGAGGAATCGAATCATGTTCTAAAGTTGACGATGCCCACGGAAAAGAAACCTTTGACTTTGCAAGAGTCGATCGACCATAACGTATCCCAATGGAGTGATATCAAACGACTGTGTAATCAGTGCGGTGAGACAAACAGTATTATGAATACTTCCGTAGCGATAACAAAACAAGTATTGATTTTACAGCTCATCTTGATGTCTACAGATAATAGCTCGTCAAAGAAGTATAAAGAAAAAAATTGCAACATTACGGGTGTTCCAACGAGTACTATTACAATTTGCGGTAGTAAATATAAAGTTAAAAGTGCTCTCTTTCATCACGGTTCAACTGTCGATGATGGTCATTATACTAGCATGCTTAGATATGGCACGTCCGCTTGGATTTGTGTCGAAGATACAAAAATTGACCAGAAAAGTTCGCCCAGAAATGCAAAAGACGGTTACATGTTTTTCTTGGAACAACTGAAAAAGTAATTAATGCAGACAGAATGACATGTAACATCGACATAGGTAATATTTATGTAATTTTAAATTTGCCTAGACATATCTCTGCATATGATGAAATTAGACGAACAATTAAACCGACATTATGATATGGAACAACCGACATAACAAGGTGGGCTGCCAACAACTCCGCCGTTGCCGGTCCGAAGCCCGGATGAGAAAGGAGGAGGGTTTCGTTACACCTTAACGGTACCACGGATATACACTGCGGAAAGTGTCAGGACAAAATCCTTTGTCAAACTTATAAACGTGTCCTGACGGTATAATGGTCGCCAGACCGACACGTTAAAATTTTTTAAAAACTTGTTCGGAACCTTTGCGATAGTAGTGTTAACACCATCTTAATCACTGTAAACGGTGAATAAAAACTTGGCATGAGCATATTTACAGAAGTATTCGATAGAAAAAATACATAGCAAGCAATACATGCTTTCGAACTTTGCAAAAAGAAATGAAATCTCCCCAAAAAACACCAAAAATGGTGTAAAAAATACGAGACAAGTACATTTACATAAATTGAGACTAATTTGCAAAAAGTGGACAAATAGTAAAATCCTCGCATACATTGCCAAGTACATATAGTTGTTAAATTGAACTTCGTCAAAGTTAATTAATACAATGAGAATAATAATTATCTGCTAAAAACTTAATATTTCAACAATCACATTATAATAAAAATTACTTGTCCGGCCGCAGCACCCAATTGATAGAAATAGTCAAAGATGTTTTTAGCCAAAATATGAACTTGTGCAATATACTAACTTGAACAACTGCAATGGCCGGACAAGTAATTTTTATTATAATGTGATTGTTGAAATATTAAGTTTTTAGCAGATAATTATTATTCTCATTGTATTAATTAACTTTGACGAAGTTCAATTTAACAACTATATGTACTTGGCAATGTATGCGAGGATTTTACTATTTGTCCACTTTTTGCAAAGTAGTCTCAATTTATGTAAATGTACTTGTCTCGTATTTTTTACACCATTTTTGGTGTTTTTTGGGGAGATCGAACTTACCTCGTAGTTCTTGAATACGATTTTGTCGAGGTTGACCTCGACCTCTGCCTCGGCCTCTGTCTCGGCCTCGACCTCAACCTTGACCGAGAACAGCGTCTCGACGTGCATCTCGACGAGCTGCTAAACGTGCGTTTCGAGCTGCACCACGCCCACGATTTCTTCGCTCAATTGATGCGAAATCTAATTAATAATTTATTATAATTCATAAACAACTCAAATAATATAAAGATACACGTAGGATTCCGGGCTCACCTAGTTGCGGCAAGTGAATGGGATACAGATCATCCGCGTAAGCGATTTCAATCTCTTCGTCGAGATCGACTGTAATACAAAAGAAGAATACGATAACTTTAAAAACAGTCTTCTTCTCTCGTACAGCGTATATTCGATTGATTATATGAAACAATTTTGACGAGTGACCAAATAAAAAATCATTCAACAAACCTTCCGCAATGCGTAAAATTTGTTGCAATTCTGCTCCCCGTTCGCCGTCGACGGCGGCGTGAAGGAATTCCGAAATAGTGTATCTGTAAGAAATGTATTGTTTTATTTATAGGAGAAAAATTATTGATTGGGAAAGACTTCATAAATTAACATTGAAATGGATACTGACCGTCCAGACACGAGTCGAGATTGGGCATCTCGGATCCGGGCATCTTCTAGACGCTGCACGCGACGCATCGGTCGCCGAATGCGCTCTCCGCTCTCGAGCCGCAGAAGATCGAGATCCTCGGATGCACTTAGAGAGACTAGATTTTCTGTAAATTAAATTCAGAGATATAGCAAAGTACGAAAACGTTATTATGAGACCGATGTGATATAAAATCATAATTATTTTCGGACCGAGAAAGACCCATATATTCGGGTGTGCGCCTCCAAGTCTTGCAGCTGTCCTGCGATGATGTGTCTCGCACACATTGTTTGTGCGCAGAGAAGCTCCATAGACGGAAAATACCGGTGCGAGAGGTGCCCATTGTCGGCAAAGATATCGCTGGAATTCGAGTACTGCTGTATAACGGTCTGCATAGCGATCAGCGACGTTATCTAAGGTTCTGAGACCGTCTTCAAACCGATCGGCTGGTACCAATGGTAGTCCCATTGTCATATTAATGAGTTCTGTCGGCGCTGCAGATAAGCCTAATCGGGACCACGCACGCAGAACAGCCTGAAAAACATAACGATATTTTTCATCATATAACGCCTACTATTGCCACAAGAAAATCATGATTTCCAGCGTGAAGATTATAACAGCAATGTAAATATAAATTTTGTTCTCTCAAATTTTTCAGCCTTATCTTTTGAAGCATTCATCAGACCGAAAGTTCCATGAATTATCTATATAAAAATAACTAATCTACCTGGTTAAAATGGAACCAACAGCCCCGTACTTCCACTGCTGGTAGAACTATACGAATCGCTGAAATGGCCGCTCTCTCAAAATCACCCATCGCTTCAACCGCATGTTCACGAAGACCGGGGGCTAATTCGGTCAGACGGTGCCACACGACAGTATAGAGGGCCGTTGTTCGCCGTTCGAACAAAACATACGCCGCCGGAAAGCTCTGTAAAATAATAAATATTAATGATAGTAGGACGAGTAACAAATAACAAAAATTAACAATCTCGTAACACTTACAATATCCATAATGCGAATGTGTATCGTATACAACTGTACACAACTGTACTGTACACAAACTTTTTATATGACAATAGTCTGTGAAAAACTATCAATTAGCTGTTTCAAAATACTCACGCGAAAAGTACCGTCAGCGTAAAAGCCTGTTGCAGTATTCAATCTTGCGATCATTAAATCGCTAGCGAATATTATCGCAACTGAATCGTCAGTGGAGGTGACGAAACCCCTATAAAGCGATGCCGCTATTTGATGAATCTCCAACATCTCGCCGAGTTCGCGAAGAGTTTGTGGTGTCGGTGGACGGGCCATCGCTCGTTGCCTCTCCATTGCAGATCGAACTGAATTGTAGACTACTCCGATAGCAACACCTACTTCTTGCCTACGATTGTAAAATCCCAATAATAATAAGTTAATCACGCTATTAATGGAAGATACTCATTATTCAATAATCTTTTTTTTATGTTCACTACCAGAATGCAAAACTTTTAGCATATTACAAAGCTTACGATTTTTTACACGTTACTTCTCATGATGGCGGATACGACAGCTTAGTATTTTCAGATATAATAAATTATGGTAATAGCAGATGTGTCATTAAAAAATGTGTTTAAATGTGAAATATTATCTCTGTGGGCAGTGTTATAAAAGTGGTTTCGTCTGTGCCATAAGAAAATTCTACAAGTTTGAGGGGATTTTAGTCTCCGTCATCGCCACTTTTTCGCTGGAAAATTTATTATCGCAGCACCATTTCTGACTACACTGACTCGCATTAGTCGAAATTTGTAAAATACTACTTTCACAGTCTATACGAATCGAAGGGAAACTTCATCGAAGATTTCTCGCTGTGGTCTCAATGTTGATCTGCTGAGACGTAGCAACTCTTCCCTCATACGAGCTCTTTCAATGATGAATAGCTGTGGTTGATGTACGTGCACATGCAATATAATTACATCGCCGTCTGGAGTGACCACTGCTCGACCCGGACAGTGGATTGTTATTCTGGCGGAACACCGATAGATTCCCCTGTCATGATAATAGACAAAACCCTGGTAAACGTATCGTACCGTTCCTTCTACTTGCCCTGCGACTTCGTCCATCTGTAATTCATACAAACCAATAATGCGCATTTTTTATAAATAAAAAATACTGCAAAGGAAATTTTAAGATTCCTCGTACAATTGCAACTATTAAAGGAAATACGTAATCCGTTGTTATTTCAATGAGTCAAAAATGAACTTTTTTTTTTATTTTATTTTTTTTTTATATATAATTTTTTCGTTCCTGATAATTTTACAATCGAAGTAAAATACGTATTTGATAATAAATAATAATTATTCAAGGTACTTACAGCTTCGATGTTTTCTTTCTCGCCTAGAATCGCCTCGCACCGAGAGCGAGTCACGCGAGTCACACTCGTTATTACCGGATAACGCTCGTGCTCCGCTCCGGCTCGTTCGAATATCTATGAAACTTCGAGAATAACACAAGAACTTTGGTAACAAGTACTGCTCGCAAAACAAAGGATTTCCAAAAAAAAACCGATTACGATACTGTACTTGTATTTTCCACGTCGAAGAACTAACACCGGCCGGCAATAAGGCGATGGGGCGAGGGGGAGTGGTAGTAGTAGGGAATAAAAGAAGCAGAACCGCGCGACCAACGCGCGTCGGCAGCACCTCGTCTTCTGTTTGACTTTGTCTTGACATTGAAGACAATGTAAACAGCGCTGCTTGTTGCCTTTTGGCGGGATCGCCTATGCCGCTAGTCTTCCTCCCCCTTCCACGGCCATATTGCCGGCCGGCTTCAGTTTTTCGAAGGAGTAACACGTGCTTAATATTGTATCGCGATCGCCTTGAATATTTAGAATCTTTTTTTTGTGAGCAGTGATTATTGACAAAGCTACCAGTCTTGAATTGTTCTTCTTTTATTCGATAATATCAGTTTTGCGTGTACTCGTGACGAAATACTCTCACTACGAAGTGATCCGAAGCGAAGCGAAAATACCGAAGCTGTAAGTACCTTCATTAATTATTATCAAATACTCGTCTCAAACGATAATTGCAATAATAAACAGAAATTTTGTTATTGTGTACGTTGTGGTGAATAATGGACCATAATGTTTTTACGAATGTTAACTTATTTTAAAAAAATTGTCGGCTGAAACAGCTACGCGATTTGTTTTTTTTATTTTCAAAGGTGCAATTGACGTAAAATATTAAAATTACTTATTTAGTGCTATTTATGAATGTAGAAAAAATGTACATCATATTTTGGGTGTTTCGATTCCAGATGAATGAAATTCCAGGGCCAGGGGACGGAGCTGTCCCACGATACACTTACCAAGGTTTCGTGTACACCTTTGATCGAGGAATATATATCTGTGCTGTGAGAACAAGGATTTGCTGTCCAGGACGAGCAGTCGTTACGGCAGACGGGGCTGTAATTATTTTATGTATTCATACGCACCAACCGCAACGATTTATCATTGAGATTTCTCGTATGCGAGAAGAATTGCTACGTCTTTGTCGATCGACATTAAGACCGCTGCGAGATATCTACCATGAGGTCTCCCTTCGGTACGTATAGACTGAACAGAAACAAAAATTTACTTATCGCAGAGTTGACAAGGCAAAAAAGGGTGGTATATGTTACTGCGCTAACAGATTTGGCAGGATAAAAAAATAAAGACAGCGGAAACCCAAATTTATGTCTCCGCTGTCTTTATTTTTATATGTGTCTTCTATTTTTTTTTTGTCTTTATTTTTATATGTGTCTTCTATTTTTTTTTTGTCTTTATTTTTATATGTGTCGTCAATGTTTTTTTTTTCTTTTTTTTTTATACTTGTCATCTATTTTTTTTTCTCAAATAATTGTTTGACATGGATAATATTGATTTGTTATCTACTCATAGATAATATCATTTGCAGAACACATTTTTTTTTATGACCAATGTCTTATTGCAGCAATATATTATATTGAGGAAATTAATTCTTATTGTTCGATTCACGAAAAGTTATATGTAATGAACCGTAAGCTATATGGTAAACGTTAAGCGTTGTGGTACTTAAGAGAAAAAAAAATACCGAGGAAATTATTGAACAATTAGTACTTTTCCTTGATAAAATCAATAATAACTAATTATTATGGGTATTAAACAATCGTAGGCAAGCAGTAGGTGTTGCAATCGGTGCGCCCTATTCGTCCGTCCGATTAGCGATGGAAAGACACCGAGCGATGGCCCGTCCGCCGACACCTCGAATTCTCCGTGAACTTGGCGAGACGTTGGAGATTCGACAACTGATGGCGTCAATTTATCGTGGTGCCGTGACCTCAACGGAAGGGTCGGTTGCGCTAATATTCGCCAGCAATCTGATGATGAACAGATTAAATAATGCCACCAGTTTCCACACCGACGGAACTTTTCGCGTAAGTAATTTGATAATAACAATTTGTCACATATTGTTATTACATTTAATGTTTGTACGTTATTTTGTAGATTGTCCCAAACGAGCCGCAAACTGTACAATCGCAGTTGTTCACGATTCATATCCAGATTATGGACAACGTAAGTGTATTGTCACGGATGATTTTATCATCTGTTGTTCGCCCGTTTACGGTTATTAATATTGAGCATTTTTCAGAGTTTCCCGGTAGTGTACGTTTTGTTCGAGCGACGAACAGCGGAGCTGTATACCATGGTGTGGCAGCGTCTGGTCCAATTAGCCCCCGGACTTTGTGTTAATGCAATTGAAGCAATAGTCGATTTTGAGAAGTCGACTATTTTGGCAATCCGTACTGTGCTACATGCGGTAGCAATCAGAGGATGCTGGTTCCAGTTTAACCAGGTAGATTATTGATATTTATGTACATAATTAATAGAACCTTTATTCAGATAAATGCGAGCAAAAAAAATTGAACAATAGAAAAAAATTATAATTACATTTCCTTTGAATTCTTGACTCGAAAAATGATAATTTCCTCTGGCAAATAGTAGGCAGTAAAATTCATAATAATGTTTTTCAGGCCGTTCTGCGTGCGTGGTCCCGATTAGGCTTATCTACAGCGCCGACAGAACTCATTAATATGACAATGGGACTACCATTGGTACCAGCCGATCGATTTGAAGACGGTCTCAGAACCTTAGATAACGTCGCTGATCGCTATGCAGACCGTTATCCAGCAGTACTCGAATTCCAGCGATATCTCCGCCGACAATGGGCACCTCTTGCACCGGTATTGTCCGTCTACGGATCTTCTCTGCGCACAAACAATGTGTACGAGACACATCATCGCAGGACAGCTGCAAGACTGGGAGGGCCACACGTGAACATATGGATGTTTCTCGGTACTAACATAATTATGACTTCATGGCACATCAGAGTCATAACAATTTTTACTTATTTATGATTCCGAATTCAATTTATAGAAAATTTAGTCGCTGTTATAACATCGAACGATCGCGATCTTCTACGAGTCGAGGCGAGAGAGTACGTTCGACAACCGATACGTCGCGTACTAAGAAGAGAAGAGGCTCGTGTGCGGGATGCACAATCGCAACTTCTATCTGGATGGTGAGATTTCGTTTAGTTTCTGATTCGTGAACAGTTGTATGCGATCAATAAGCGTTTCTCATTAGTAAAATTTTACTTTATTTATAGGTACACTATGGCCGACTTTCTTCACGTCGCTGTCGACGGCGATCGAGGAATTGAAATGCAAAACGTTCTACAAATCGCGGAACGTGAGTTTAATCATTTTTTATTTTATCAATCGTGAAACTTTTTTTATGTCAATACGCGAAAAGACGCCCGATCGTTAAAAAAATAGTTTCTCAACATTTGTGTTAAAAAAAAAGTTATTTAACTTTTTGTACCTTGTTTTTACACTATAGTCGATCCCAACGAGGAGATCGTAATAGCTGACACAGATGACCTCGATCCTATCGTTCTGCCGCAACTCAGTAAGCTTGTGATATTTTCGGTACCAATATACATATTTATTATTATGAACTGTTGTACTTCATTCATTATTTTTCATTATTAATTAGATCTACCGCTAGTTCCCCGTCAAGGCGCTCGCCGAGGCGCTCGTCGAGTTGCTCGCCGAGGCGCTCGTCGAGTTGCTCGTCGAGGCGCCCGTCAAGACGAACGTCAAGCGGTTGCTCGGAACGCTATTCACGATGGAGCTCGGGATCAACCTCGAAGGCACAATCGGAATCAGGAATTATGGGGTAAAGATAAGTTATTTCTCGCCGGATTTCTGATTATCAATGCAATGAATTCATTTTTTTTTGTGCAAAAGTTGAAGAAGGAGATGAAGAAATGGCAGTGGCAGAAAACATCGTGGCTATTCCTATTCCGGAACGTGCACTCATGAACAACGGAGCCCTACAACGAGATGCGCCATTGCTCAGAGACAACGTGTTGGCGCGCGATATTGTAGATGAGGTGGAGAACCTCGACATAACGCCGCCAGCATCGCCTTATTTCTCCGTCGCGTTCGATGACGACGGTACGTTTAATATCATTTCATAAAATCTTTAAGTGTTATGTTATTCTTTTTATTAAGTAGAAATTATCTATACTGTTTTCTAGTAGACCCGGTGTACAACCTTGCAGCGAGACCGCAGCGTGAACATGATCGGCCCGTACCCCTTATTGACGATAACCAAGTCGAGACATGGGAGTGCATAGGATGCACTACCCAATATAGGCTGGTCGTCCTTGTGCCTTGCGGCCACTCTCGTCTCTGCGAGGTCTGTGTTGAAAAGTTGGAGAGACGCGTTTGCCCATTTTGTCGAACTCCAATACAGCGCAGTTTGCTTATTCGTTAGAAGAAAAAGCACGTTTTTTTAATAGACGAGTAACGTTAAGGTTTCTTTTGTCGCTTTTGTGTGCAGATGTAACGAGGATAAGATCTATTCGAAGATTTTACTCCGATAATTCGTTGTTTTTATTCTTTGTCCCGTCATGCATTTCTTTCAATTTTTTTTCCGTAATTTCTTTATTTTCATAATTTTTGGCACACGCGTATTCACCGGATAGCGTTTCTTGTATGTTCGTCTACGATTTAGCGTTGATAAGTTTCATCGCTCTCGGTACCGAGACCGAGACCCGGGACCCGATTTCTCGGGTACCGTCTTGAGGGGTGACGTTAAGGTTTCTTTGTGTCGCTTTTTTTATTCTATTCGACGCCATTCTATATTTCGTTTTTATTTAATTTTTTTTTTTGACACGAGTATTCGGACGTGAAATTTGTTCACTCGTTCCGATCACTCGTTGTTTGTCGTTGTAACGAGGATAGAGTCTACTCGTATGAGTATAACGCGATACGCGAGGATTTTACTCCGATAATTCGTTATTTATATTCTCTCTCTGTATCGTTTCGAAACGTAAAAGCGCGTACAACGCGTAAACGTGTAGCGTAAAGAGTAAAAGCGTATTCTATGTGATTGCGATTTTATTAAAAGTTTTTGATAATTTGATATTTTGATATTTTGATATTTTGATATTTTGATATTTTGATATTTTGATATTTTGATATTTTGATAATTTTGATAATTTGATAATTTGATATTTAACCTACGATAACGATAACGATAACGATAACAACAATGTACAATATCAGAAATAAAAACATTTTTATGTAAAAAAAACCTTATTATCTTATCTTTTTAAAATTTAATATTTTAATAAGATGACCGACGAAAATAATAAAAGCGATGTAGAATAGCGGAAATAAAACCATTTTTATGCAAAAAAAAAACGTTATGGTAAATATCCTTTTATTAACGATATATTATACAATTTGAAAAACTACACGATAAAAGGGGTAAATGGGACCAACGCAGTAAGTTGGCCGATCGCGTGTCGATGAAATAGGTCAATATACACAATAAGACAGTACACACAAGGAAACGCACAATTACTCACTTATTAACCTGTAATTTAAAAAAAGAAACAACAAAAAAAGTTATAGAAATTTGGGATTGTCCCCTGGAAATTGTTGGTATGATGATAACTTACCGACAGTTGACTATTAATCGTGTGGTAACGTTCTTCGTGAGCTTCATTAATACCCATACGGCCGCAGAGGTTCTCATCAGACGCACCTCTCGTGTCTCCCACTCTTTGCGTTTCAGTGTATAGATGCTCTCGTGTACGTGTGGTCATCTGTTATCTATTTATCGTGTAATCTCTTAACGGTGTTTCCTTCGACAAGTGAAAGAAAAAAACCGTGTTTCGGTAAAAAACATTGTGTTTGTGAATGTGTGCATTTTTTTACGTGTAGCTAAATATATGTGTACAGTTTTTAATCTGTTAAAAATAACGATGTTACATATTTGCAGTATACATTCGAACAGCAATGTGAACGTTTAGTACATTTTTGCGGTGTTCGAATTTTTTGCGATATATCGAACGTGAGTACGTGTGAACGGTGTACGATTGAAGGCGCCTCATTCCAAGCCTGATAGCCGTCGTTTTCCATGCTACTTCCTTATCACACAGTTTTTTGATAATGCCGCTGTAAATGTTTATCATTCACTCTTTAACGAGCTCTGCACTCTCTTCACGAGCCCTATCTTCCATCCATGGATTTGGGAGATAATCCGATCCCAATTCAGACATTGCATCCTTCAGACGTTGTGGAGGAGAAGCTGAACGGTCCCTTGGATTGCCTACCACCCTTGACCTTGATGCTGGCTGTCTTGATTTCACCATTTTTTTTCCGTTTCCTTGTGATGCTGTGTAGCGATTCATGATGCTTTTCTTACTGATTATCTACCTTTTTTCCTGTTGAATTTGATTATTTATCCGTTGATTTATATGGGTATTTATTGGTTTATTTTAATGGTTAGTATTGTTCCGCGTTTACTCTGTTTTATTTTTGGTTTAATATGTGAACGTCTCAATCGATTAGCGTGAACTATCACCGGTTTATTTTTAACTTTTAACATGACATTCTGATTGTTTTTTACTTCAATTATTTCAAAAGGTCCTTGATGATGATCTTCTAATTTCTTTGGTTTCGGTCCATTTTTCAGGAATACATAATCTCTGACTTTAAAATCCTGTTCGTTGAGTTTTTGATCATATCTTTCCTTGGATTTTTCCTTTGCTTTTATTAAGTTTTCTCTCGCTATTTTTCGACTCCCGTGTAATTTAGTCACGAGATTGACAATATAATTACCGAAAGTAGGTAATTTATCCTCCTCTTGGATAGGATCACTTGATGGTAATCGTGCCATTTTTCCGAAAATAAGTTCATATGGAGTATGTTTTGTTCCTTCGTGTACACTGGTATTATAGTTGAAAGTAGCCAACTCAACCCATTCGTCCCATCCAAATTCACTGTCTCTATATAGTTTCAAATATTCCCCTAATGCATGGTGGGAATGTTCTAATGAACCATTTGATTGTGGATGAAAGGCCGTAGTACGAAGTTTTTTAATTCGAAATCGTTTAGCAAGTCGTTTAATTAATCCACTCAAAAAGTTTCTTCCTTGATCGGTTAATACGTATTTTGGTGCTCCAAATGTGCAAATTTAATATTTAACCAATGTGTCAGCGATGGTAATCGATGTCGCGTTAGGAATAGGGAAAGCAAGACAAAATTTTGAGAGTTGATCCTGAACAGTTAGAATATATTCGTTACCCTTTTCCGTTCGAGGTAACGGTCCAACTATATCCATTGCTACCTTGTCAAAAGCTGTGGCTGGCGTATCGGTAATAACCATTGGCTGTTTTATTTTTATTCTCACGCATTTTTTTAATTGACACGGCAAACATTGTTGTATAAATTGTTCAATATTTATTTTCATTTTTTCCCAATAATATCGATGTCTAATTCTATTAAACGTTTTTGTAATTCCTCTATGTCCTCCTATAGCGGAACTATGTGCCTCTCGCCTTATTTCCTCCCGTTCTCCTTTACTTGGATACCGAATAATTCCGTGACGAACTATAACCTTTACTGTGATATTCAAAAATTCCAATCTTAATTCCCCTATGATTCTTTCCCATGGAACGTTCTCTATACAATCTGTTTTGGCTATACTTACACTCTGAATCCCTTTTTCCTCCATAAATTCTCTCAAACTAGTTATTGCGTCTTTAATGTGCCCAAATATTAATGTGGCTCCTTCCCCCGGATCATCTTTTATAGGAAGTGCAATGTGATACCTGTTTCCCTTTTTTATTGTACTAACTTTTCCTATCTCGAGATCTGAATATTTTGGCAATTCTTTTCTGTTAAGCAATTTTTGCGACCCTGTATCAAGTGATTCTCCTTCAATGTCTAAAAAATACGCGAGTGAATCTTTTCGAGTAAATAAGAGCTCTCTAGACGGAATGATATTTTGGGATGTGATATACTCAGCCTTAATTTCCGATTGTTGGCTAGAGTCACTGTCTTCGTCCTTGTCTTCATCATCCTCTTTATCTGAACTGTCTGCATCTGAGTCTGAATTTATTAATGATTTGTCTTCGTTTGAATCTGTTAATTGATTATCCTTTAATTGTTTTTGAGACTGTTTCCGTTTTTTCCGACATTTTCTCCTTGGTTTTTCAACTTTACTCTGTTCATCGTCAGTATCTGATTGTTGTTTGCTGGTTTTGTTTTTGTCATTGTTTTTCAACGTTTTATTTTTATTTTTCACCTGTTGTCTAGTTACCATCCCATGTCTGATTGGTAAAGGTTGAACTTTCGATTGTTTTTCTATATTATTTTCTGTTTTTTGTTCCTTGTCACTGTCATTAATTTCGTTATTTATCGGTAAATCCTCCTCCGAAGGGTTTTGAGCGGAAGTACCTGGTACAGGATTATCATAATCTATTTCATCTAATTGCATCATCTGCAAGGAATTTTTCCACAATTTTTCTGGGTCTTCCGCTTCTATTACTACCTCTTCGTCGCTTTCTCCATCGTTCTCATTATCGTTATCCTGAAGTAACAATTCTATTTCTTCCTCTGTTAATTCTTGACGTCCCCTTACTCGTGTTATAAATATGTTCACAAAAATGATTAAATAAAAAAAGCCAAGTAGGATTATTTTAAAAACTCAAGAAAAAGTATGCGTAAATTCCAGATCAAAACCTCGACGTCCCAGTGTTAGTTGTCGGACACGGTTTGTTAGGGAATCGCGGAGGCATATGCATGCATTGATGTGAACCTGAACCTCGGTTGATCGGTTCATAATTTTGATACGAGTTCCAATTTCCGTGATAAGTTACATTTGTAAGGTAAAATATATCATTAATACATGCGGATCATTTTTTGTCACAATTGACGCATAGGGTCACTTTGTAACCTGTAATCCCCTGATTTAAAAACTGTACCAACTTAGTTATCCCTTGAGTATCGGTACCCCCTTCGTCCGAGAGTACCGTATCCACTACCTCTCGCACACATCACCACCACTACCTTCACTTCTAATCACAAAGTACACTCCTCCACCCTCCTCTCTCTCACCTCCCAAAACCTATTGCTCGCAGACGATTCAGATTAGTGACGGTTTCTTTTTCCTCAATTCTCCTAATGAGCCGTGTATGAAAGCTAACACTGGGACGCCAAGGTTTTGTACTGGAATTTACGCATACTTTTTCTTGAGTTTTTAAAATAATCCTACTTGGCTTTTTTTATTTAAACATTTTTGTGAACAAACCACGTTGGTACTTGGCGGCGTTTTTTTTACTATTTTTCGCAAGAAAAATGTTTAAATTTTTTATTTCATTCTTTTTTGAAAGCTACGTGAATTTTGATTTTTTAAACAAATTAGAAATGTATTTCGATTTTTTAATCAAATTAGTAGTGAATTTCCATTGTTTAAATAAATTAATCGTGAATTTCTATTATTTAAATTAATCAGTAGGGAATTTCTATTGTTTAAATAAATTAGTCGTGAATTTCTATTATTTAAACTAATCAGTAGGGAATTTCTATTGTTTAAACAAATTGGTAGTAAATTTCAATTATTTAAACAAGTTAATAATGAATTTGGTTTTTTTCAACTAATCAGCAGTGAATATCTATTGTTTAAACAAATTAGAAATGTACTTCGAATTTGTAATAGAATTAGTAGTAAATTTCTATTGTTTAAATAAATTAGTCGTGAATTTCTATTATTTAAACTAATTGGTAGTAAATTTCAATTATTTAAACAAATTAGGAATGTATTTCGAATTTTTAATCGAATTATTAGGGATTTTCCATTGTTTAAACAAATTAGAAATGTATGTCGATTTTTTAATCAAATTAGTAGTGAATTTCCATTGTTTAAATAAATTAGTCGTGCATTTCTATTATTTAAACTAATAAGTAGGGAATTTCTATTGTTTGAACAAATTAGTAATAAATTTCCATTATTTAAACAAATTAATAATGAATTTAATTTTATTCAACTAATCAGTAGTGAATATTTATTGTTTAAACAAATTAGAAATGTATTTCGATTTTTTAATCAAATTAGTAGTGAATTTCCATTGTTTAAATAAATTTGCCGTGATTTTCTATTATTTAAACTAATCAGTAGGGAATTTCTATTGTTTAAACAAATCAGTAGTGAATATCTATTGTTTAAACAAATTAGTAATGAATTTTCATTTTTTAAATAAATTAGTCGTGAATTTCTATTATTTAAACTAATCAGTAAAGAATTTCTATTGTTTAAACAAATTAGTAGTGAATTTCTGAAATGAATATGTTTATACGTTCACGCTAGCGTCGTATAGCACTTTCACACATGTGTAGTGTTATACACATTTCATCAATTCGGGCGGTCACCCATCCATGTACTGGATTCGCAATTGGGGCGTTCCCCCATCCATGTACTGGATTATCGATTCGACCGGTCACCCATCCATGTACTGGATTGTCGATTCATTTAAATAACACACTGACATAACGCACAGGCAGCCGTGACGTCACGGTATGACAAAACAGCTGACGGTACGCACGCGTACTTGCCAGCTAGGGCCGCAGCTCGCTGTGTGTGGCCGCTCACTCACGAACACACCGACACAACACAGGCGTAGCGTGACGTCATGGGACATCGGACATCTTGAACCTTAAAACGTAGTGAAAGTGGTAGTTTTTTGGGGCGACATTATCATATCACGGGAACGCATGAACGAATTGGGGTCCTGAAAAGCTCGTTGGAAAGCTGTAAGTCGATTCATATCATGAAACATCCACTATTTTTTCTATTTATTTGATAATTCACGAAAACAAAACGTTGGAACATGAGGGTACCCAATATTGGCGTATAACTACTTGGTAGCGCTCGACCGGTATACGTTTGGAGCGGGGACTTATTACTTTTTACTGGTACTTGGCGTCGAGACGCTACCGCGTCTCTTGACTTCTTCCAATATTTCCCCCTCTATATCTACTGGATTTCGCGATAACGCATCGGCATTTACGTTTGTTTTCCCACTTTTATATACAACGTCATATTCATATTCAGCTAATTTTAATCTCCATCGAAGTACACGAGCATTTCCGCCTTTGCAACTTTTAAACCATACCAAAGGCTTGTGATCAGTGACCAATGTAAAAACTTTCCCATATAAATACGGTCTAAAATGTAGTACACTATAAACAATGGCCAGAGCCTCTTTTTCATAAGTATCATAACGAGTTTCAGCTTCATTCAAGGTACGTGAAGCGTATGCGATTGGTTTATCCTTTCCTATTGGACCTTGTGATAAAATACCGCCGATTGCATAACCCGAGGCGTCTGTTGTAACAATAAATGGCTTTGAAAAATCCGGAAAAATTAAAACGGGTTCAGTACAAAGTTTCTCCTTGAGTGTTTGAAATGCCTTCTCTTGACTCTCTCCCCAAACAAATAGTACATCACCTTTCAAAAGATTGGTTAATGGTTTTGCTATTCTCGCATATCTTTCAATAAATCTACGATAATATCCAGACAATCCTGTAACCTCACGAATCTGTCTCACGTTAGTTGGCCTTGGTAAATTTCTTACTGCCTCTACTTTCCTTGGATCTAGTTTTAACCCATCACGACTAATTACATGTCCCAAATATCCTACTTCCCTTTTTAAAAATTCGCATTTATCTGGTTGCAGAGTTAAATTTGCTTTTCTCAATCGATCAAATAATCTTTTACATTTTTCCTCATGTTCCTTTAATGTTTTCGCATAAACTACTATATCATCTAAATAAACAAATAATTCTTGACCCTGTAAACCCATTAAAACCATATCCATTGCTCGTTGAAAAGTCGGAGGTGCGTTCTTTAATCCCATAGGCATTCGAACATACTCATAGTGACCATACGGAGTTGTAAACGCTGTTTTATGACAATCATCCGGATGTATATTAATCTGATAAAATCCCGAAGCTAAATCGAAAACCGAAAAATATTGAGCTCCGCCCAGTTGATCTAAAATATCTACAATATTTGGCAAAGGATATCCATCCCCAATAGTTTTTTCATTTAACTGCCGAAAATCTAAAACCACTCTCCACTTTTTATTTCCTTGTGAATCCAATTTCTTAGGAACTACCCACAGAGGTGTATTATATGGCGATGTTGACTCTCTTATATACCCTTTATCCAAAAAATCTGCAATTTGTTTACGTATTTCTTCTTTATGAACCTCTGGACACCTATATTGTTTTGAATTTACTGGCAAATCGTCGGTAGTTGGTATTCTATGCGTTATAACATTTGTAGCTTCTAATCTTTCTCCCGGTATGTGAAATCTATCAGCCCCGTATTTAATTACCTCTTTTAGAGCTTTTATTTCCTCTTCCTCCAAATCTGTTAATCGTAATAACTCCAATACCTTCGGATATCGCGTTTCATCCTCCATCTTAGAATTTATACTAAACATTTTCTCGTTTGAAAAGAACCTTGTTGCTATCAGTGAATCTGCAAATTCATACGATGGAAATTTTCCTATTGTTTGTAGTTTCATTTTTCCCTCAGAACCTTGAATAATCGTGTCTTCCTTTTTATCACCGAATTTTTCTTTATTTTCAATAATCACTTCTATATTTTGTTCCTCCGATGTTGCTATTATTTACATTTGTTTATCCATAATATTGTTTACTGATTCCTTTAACTCATTTATTGTTTCCCTCAATTCATAATCCTCATTATCTTCATTTATTTCTTCAAGAATTTCCAAATTTTTATCTTCGATTGCCTGTTCAGTACTGTCTTTTTCCCCTATATGCTGTATCTCTTTTTCCTCATTCTTTACTGACTCTAAATTTTTCCCAATATTTGGCGGACTCGACATTAATTCCAAAATTGGAATCTGTATTTCTACCTGCTCCTCTCGATTATTAGTAACATTGACATAACTTTTTCCGCAAATATTCTTTACCAACCCTTCTTAAAAAATTATTCCCTCGCCTACATATACCGAAGGCAAATATCCCTCTGAAACTGTATCATCTTTTGTCCTTACGTAAAATAACTTTGTCGTTTTTGCTGAAAAAATCATACTTTCCTTAGTAAAAAATTCTATCTTCTGATTTCGAACCTCAATCTGACTCATTTCATAGTCAATTTTTGCCAAATTATCCCGAAAATATTCAGTGGATAAAATTCCGTCCTGCTTTGTAGGAGAACAATTGGGTACAATATGAAGCACCGTTTCTCTATCTAAAATTTCAATAATCACATATCCCAAAGTTAAGACAACACTATCCGTTATTCCACTGAGTCTCAAAATTTCATCTCTATAAATTTTCATATTTTTACCCAAACATCCCACTTTTATCACGCTTCTACTAGCGCCTGTATCCAATAACATTATAACTTCTTCCGGAAGATCACGACTTTTCAATTTTATGGTAGGTGAAATTATATCTTTTTCTGGCATTATTAGAAGAATATCTATTATTCGGCAATTGGAAGGGTCGGGGGCATAGTATTCACCGTCAAAACTGGGTGCGACTGTAAATTGGCCTGAGCCGGCGCACCCATTGCTGCCTGGCCATCCCCGTTTCCCTGCGCCATTGCATTAGCATCCTGTTTCCTTTTCCGACACTCATGCTGTACATGACCTCTCTGTCCACAATAAAAGCAAATAATATGTTCCTTATAAGACAATGAATTTGGATCGACGGCCTGTGCATATGTTTTGGGTCGTTCTTCGTTCGACATTTGTCCATTGCCAAAATGTTGATAACTGTTATTACTTTGGTTATAGCTGTGATGATTATTATGTTGATTTTGACCTTGGTGTCCATTATTTCGATTATAACTTGGATTGAAGTTATTATTTTGGTTATAATTTCCATTCGAGTTATAATTGTGATTTTGATTAAAATTCCGATTTTGATTAAAATTTCCATTCTGATAATTACGATACTGATTAAAATTCGGATCTTGATTAAAATTTGGACGATTATTTGAATTAAAATGATTGTTCGAATAATTATTTGAACGATTATTCGGAATATTTTGTTGATTATTGGGAGTATTTGGAGGTACTCCACCATAAACATCAACCACTTGATCTCCCATTCCCATGATTGGTGTACGAGAAGTGCAAATGCTAGCATGGTGAAACTTTTTACCACATTTGTACAAGGTATGGAGTAATAATTTGCAACTACATGTCCCCTTTTATTACAATATTGACAGATATCTATTGTTCCTGTATTATTCTCTTTTTTAGCTATTTTCGGACAATCTCTCGCATCGTGACCTATCCCCTGACAATATTGACAATTTGAAATTGCGATATTATTTTTTTGCATAATACATTGGTTACTGACGTGCCCTTCTGTTCCGCATATTTGACATTTTACTATCCCACATGCTGTCGTTTCTCGTCTAAGATTACACATTAAAGCAGTATGCCCCGCAGTATTGCAAATTTGACAAACATTTGATCCCACCTGTCCTCCCTCAAATGGTGCCATAGTTACCTCCTCCGGTTCCTCCTCAACGGGCTCTACAAATTTCATACTGACTTTCTTTATCCCTTTTTCTATATCTTTTGTTGAAGTTAATTTAGATTTCGCAGCATTTCTCAAAGTATTTCGTTCAGTAAGATCTCGTTCAATGGCTTGAGCCGAAACAATAATTTCTTGAAGCGAATTTCCCGTAGTGCCAATTTTATCGAGAATTTCTGGTTTTAACCCCCTCTTAAAACAACTAACTGCCATATTATCTATAGCCTCTCTATCGCCTTCACTTAAAAATCCTATTTTATACTGCTGAGCCTCTCTCATTTTTGCAACTAATGTTTGGATTCTATATGCTGTGACGCGTTTTTTTTGGCGTCCCAAAAGGAGTGCACGAGAGGGTTGTCGGAGCGACGTGCTTCGCCGATCGGGAGTCCCAGGCAATTTCGAGGAGGATTTTTGAGCGAAAAGAATTGTTATTAATTCCTAGGATTTTTCTTTATTTTTTTTTTGGTCGTGAGAAACGGAGGAAGCTGAGCCGAAGGCGAAAGGATAGTCATTCTACGAACGTTAACGGTACCGACCGCCCTGGGCGCAGGATAGTAAGTCGCAGCTTGGCGGGTTGTACCGAATTTCTCCTTCAGCATTGTTCTGGGCGCAGGATAGTAAGTCGCAGCTGGACAAGTGCATCATCTGGTACTGGTATGCATGGGCCTCTTCACGACAACTCGGCAGTGTGCGAGCGCGCTACGATTTGGTGGTCATCTTTATTCAAATCCTCGCGCGTGCGAATAGTTGCGTGTAGCGTAGCGAGAGATAAGGAGGCGCCAGGTACCAGACACCTTAGACTAAATTGTAAGGGGTGGGGCGAGAGAGGGAAGCCTCGCGCTCGAGTAACGAAAATTTCTCGGGGACTCTCGAAATAATTGTGGTGCCGAAAGCACGTGTGCTCCACTCTCTCTCGTGTACTCCCGAGAAAGGATTATTCGCGGTACCGTTTCCAAGGGGAATTATCTCGGTTTTTCAAGGAAGGAAGGAAGGAAGGGAAAAGAGATTAATTTTTCGAGGATTGTTAACATCTTGTAAACGGTAAGGCTTTCTCCTTTTACGCCCGGACACGTGCGATATAAATTTTTGTAATTATTGCCGAGCTACACGCGGCTCGGAAGATCGGTGGATACCGTCCCAGGTAAATTGGAAAAACTTCTCCCTCGTGCGCGTATTATTTTTTTGGGAAGTTTTGTTTCGTCAAGGGGGAAGTTGGCCTGTAATAGTTGGACGGCCTCGCGATCGTAAATTCAGTAGTTTCCGTTGCATTAAATTTTCATTCTCGCGATTGCCTGTTAAATTTAGATTGTTTCAATAAAATTGAGAATTCGAGAGATCCACGGCAAATAAGTGTGGCGAGCGGTTCACCGATTCGGACGTGTGAGAAAAATCGTAGACGTACGCGACGGCTTTGGCTGTTCGTCTCCGTATCGCGAACTCTGAAAATTAAACGAGTGCCCGCTTCACGCCGAGTAATCACGCGGCATAGAATTAATTAGCTTTATTTTCCGACACGATAATCGGTACCGTTGTGCGCGAACTGTACTGCGAGCGTCGAATATTAGTAGGGTAATTTTCTCGTAGAATCAATTTTTCATGTAAAGTAATAATTTTTTTTTTAATAGAAATTCGAACCGGTGAACTGAGTAGCCGGAGAGAATTTTAGCAGGGACTGTTTTTTTTTGTGTTGAGTCAAGGGGTACCGACTCCCCGCCGAAAGATTAAATTGTGAATAACAATCAGTATTGCTACGACGAATAAATCATTCCTTTTTTATTTAAATTGAAAGTGTACCTCGTAATTTATTATCGCCAAGAAAATTCGGACCGCCCCTCTACCCTTGTGTGCTGCAGTTAGTCGGCTAACATCACTTTCGTTATTAAATAAATTTTGTAAAATCCGATCGCGTCGAGCGCGGTGCTCGGCTGGCGCCCATAAAAATAAAAGAGCGATCGAGACGATTTTTGTGGCCAATGGGGTACCGGTAATTTGTTTATTAAATTTTGCTTGATAAATTTATTTTTGGAGTGAGAGGGTGACACTCCTTGGAAATTTCGGTCACAAATTTGGCGCCCAACGTGGGGCCTTTAATTATTATTAACATTAAATTTTTTTTTATTAATTTTCCAAATTTAACTATTTTTATTTCTTGGCGATTGTGACTATTAAATTAATTATTCGTCGTAGTGTAGAGTCAGTGAGTGTTCCGAGAGTCGCGCGAATTCGCGCTTCGGAAAACTTTTCGCTTCGACGGTACAGTGCTCGCTGCCGCGGTCGCCGACTGTGTTTACGTTTTTTTTGCGATCTTTTGTCCCGTGAGTAACTCAGTAGTGCGAAGGCTTCGAATTTTTGGAGTTTCGCACGAAATAAGATCGATAAATTTTACCACGGGACGGGAAATAAAATTTCGTGGAATATTCGTGTAGGGTAATGCGGGTCAGCCTCGACGGGACCGGCGGATACTCGTGTGCGTAATTTAGTGTAACATTAATTTATTGTATTGACTTTTGCGATTTTTAATTAGTTTGATATTTTGACATTTAATTTTTTTTATTTTATTTTTATTTTGACATTTTGATAATTTGACATTTAACTTTTTTATTTTAATTCTGACATTTTTTTTGGATAGCCTGACATTTATTATTTTTTTACATTTTTCCGTTTTGATACTTTGACATTTATTTTTTTTTTCTTTTGACATTTATTCTTTTTTCTTTTCTCTTTTTGATCTTTGGACATTTATTTTTTATTTTTATCGTGGATTAATTATTTATTTTCTTTGGTTTGTACAGTTTTTTTTTATTGACGGTTCGATTTTATTGTTTTTTGGAGTATAGACTTTTTTTTTATTTTTTTTTGTCATTGTCGTTGGCACTTTGAGTTTATTTTGTGGATGGAGGATTTTTATTTTTTTGATTTCGACAACTTTCTTTTGAGGGGTGATTTTTATTTATTTATTGTTTTTACTTTTTGATCGAAGTGAGCGATTTAGAATCGAGTTTCGTCGGGTTCCGGTACCGAGACGCCGTATTTAGGGACGCTCTTCAAGCGAAATTTTTTTTTGTTTTTTTTTTGTTGTTGTTTGGGTCATTTTGTCTAAGCGATCGGATTAGTGGTTCGTCCAGATCGTGTTTTGTCTTAGGGTTAGTTATAAGGATTGTGTCGTGTACCGGCTTCGTGTCAGGACGATCGACAGTAGAATAAAAGTGGATAAAAATTTTATATATTTTTTTGGAAGTCGCCGTGTACCGGCTGTATGCCTGGATGATCGGCCTTAGATTTAATATTTGTGAGGAGCGTCGCCGCTAGGGGACCACGGCCGATAGGCCCTGCGCACCTTGGGGGTGAGGCTCATGAAATTTTAGTATTAAGTTTGTGTGTTTATTTATTTTTTTTATTTTTTGCTTATTTATTGTATTTTTTTTGGTAAACGTTAACCATCTCCCGTCCGAGGTTCGTGACGGTGGGTTTTTTCTTATTACCGCTCTGTGGCGCGAGGAATCGTTGCCGGGAGACGGAGTTTATTCAGATACAGATTTCTTTTTTTGTCTTTTTTTTTTGTAAATCATTCAAGGAGAGAATCATCGAAGAACACGGTAAGAGAAACCTATTAGCTTTGGCCTTCGCTTTCGGTAAACCGCCGTGACTCTCTCGCTGTCTGCGCTTACGCTAACTTAGTTGTCGTGTGCCGCTTTGCTCTCGCTTGTTTCTCCTCACGGGGATCTTTTTTTCTTTTCTCACAACATTATCGGGATGGATCGTCCGGGATACCGCATGTACGAAAAGATTATGGGGTTTACGGACGCCCAATTGCTCGTCGCGTTAGAGTTGCGCGGGTTATCAACAGAGGAGTCCCGGGACGACCGAATCGAGAGACTGTTGCGCGTTTTAAGAGCACCTATCGCGCACATGGATATCGATCAAACGATGTTTGGTTCGGGACCATCGACTTCGACGTCGGGGGTTTTTTCAGGGTACCGAACCACAGAGGAATCGGGCGAGAATGTGGGAGGGGACGATAGAGACGAGCAACCGTTAGATCTCGCGATGGATTTGTCGCGACACGGGGCGGCGGAGAATAACGGGGTGGGGGGGGGGGGGGGGGGCAGAAGAGGCCGAAGGGGATGCAGGGGAGGGTGCGAGAGAAGAAATCGACGTAGTGCGTCAGGGATCTCGCGTAGCCGGGAACCAATCGGCGCCAGAGGCGCAACCGACAATAAACCGACCTTTGCCTCGAGTACAATTCCACGATACGGTACCGGTAAGACCCCAGCTGGGGATAAAACCGTTCGTCTCTACTCCGTACGGGCCGATCAGCAACTCGGCCTCGCGGGGTGGTATGCCGCGATTACCTCACTTCCATCGGGGGGGAGGACAAAGCGGGGGGTATCATCCTTATCGGGGAGAACGAAGGATGAGAACACAATGGGAATGGGATCATGGGAGATCGAATCCGAGTAGCGAGATGCGGGGTTGGGACGAACAGCGGGATTGGGCTAATCAGAGTCGCTTTCCGGGACCCATGGGGGCGCCACCGAACCTCAACAGTACGTCAACTTATAATTCGAGGAATTACGATCCATTCTTACCTCCCAACCGGGACAATTATGGGTACGAAAATAATTACGGTACTCAGGCGCATAGCGCGCACGACTGGGGATATAATAGCGACTTCCACTCGGGTGGTAGTCGCCCCGTTAATGCCGTTGCCGCGTTTAACATCATGCATAAATGGGATTTGAAATTTTCGGGAGCTCGACGAGAGGACGTAGAGGAATTTTTGTCGCGAATCGAGGAAGGTGTCAGTTTGGTTCCGATATCCGATATCGATTTGCTTAAGTCGGTTCCGTTATTTTTATCGGGTATTGCGCGTATCTGGTTCCGTACCGAAAGTCCGCGTTTTCGTACGTGGGCGGGCAGTGCCGCAGGGTTTAGAAGACGGTTTTGCGATCCCGATTTGCAATTTTCGATTCGAGAGGAGATTTTGAGGGGAACACAGGGCGTGGAGAAGCCGGTTACCGACTGCCTCACGTGCCTGAGAGCGCTCTGCGATAGGCTAGTTCCACCTATGCCGGAGTCGGAACAACTCGACTATGCTCACCGCAATATGTTACCACAATTACAGGTAGCTATAGTGCGAGCCGACATCCAGAGTTTCGAGGCGCTCGAGAAAAGGGCCTCGCGAATCGAAAAGAGCTACGGGGCAGCGCGATACTATCACGCGCCTCCTCTTCCAGAGAGATCGCTCTTCCCTTCGTTGGCATATCACGCTCCGAAACAAAGCTTTAGGGGACGGGCGACGAACTTTAACGTCAACGAAACGAATGAGACGGTACCGACGGCGCGTTGTGCATTTTATGCTTCGCCAGGGGTACCCGAATCGCAGCAGTCGACATGCGAACATATGTGCTGTTACCAGACGAGTAAGACGCTTCCACCTTCGAATCAGTCTCGTCCCGGTATGCCGAAACGAGCGGTATCGTTCACGCGTCCGCCAACTCCGGCTAAATCGGTGACGCAAACAGAGAAGTCAACCCCGAAGAGTCCCGTCGCAGTGAAGGCTAACCCTTTCTTGCCTTCTCCAAAAGGGGGCTCTGCAACACCCTCGAAATCCCCGAAGCGCATGCATCCGATTTGCTACAATTGTAGAGCCTCGGGACACGTGTAGCGGGAGTGCCGAGCACCGCGAGTTATTCGTTGCTTTGCGTGTGGGAAAGAAGGGGAGACGACGCAAACGCCACATCGGTGCATGGGAAACGGAGGAGAGGATCGCGAATAAGGGTCGCAGCGATTCTCAGGAGGCGAAAGTCGACCTGCACTCGGCTCAAGAACATACAATCGGGAAAGGAGGATTGGAAAAAAGTGATAGCGGGATTATGTCACGTCGCAGGAGCTTCGGAAGCTCCGCGCGCTGTATTGATGGTTACTTTAGATTTTCTCGGTCATGAAATTCCGGCGGTGGGGGATACAGGGGCTACGAGTACGTATATCGGTACCGATGGGTTAGCTCTCGCGGCGCGTTTGGGTTTTGTTCGAAAGAGAACACGAGATAATCCGTGTATCATCGCCGACGGCTCGAGAGTTATCTGCAATGAGGCAGTCGAGTTCCCGATGAAGCTTCGGGGGCGCGAGGAAACCTTGGTGGCTCGCGTCAGTGAGGTATTACCGGTCCCCTTGTTACTCGGTTTAGATTCTCTCGAACGATTGCAGATGGTAGTAAACTTGAGACGTCGCGAATGGTACTTCGACGGTAATCCCGCGAAAATATTTCCTTTTGAAACGGTCGCAGGTACCGATCAGCTTGAATTTGCCGCCGCTATCTCTGATTTGTCCAGTGATGAATCGCGAAGACTCGAAAAGTTCTTAGCAGCTCAAATTCCCCGACTCGAAAAAGCACCCGGCGTGACGCCACTAATAGAACACCGACTTAACGTGGGGGATAGTCAACCCATCAAGCAACGATATTATCCGACCACGCCGATAATCTTAAAGGCTATGCACGATGAGGTTGATCGTATGCTTGAGGCCGGTGTTATCGAGCCATCGCGTAGTAATTGGAGTAGCCCAGTCTTGATGGTGAAGCAAGGGGATAAATATCAATTTTGCTTAGATCTCCGTAAGGTAAATGATGTATCGAAGAAAGACGCGTATCCACTCCCGCGTATAGACTATATTCTCGATCGGTTACGGGGAGCTCGGTATATTACAACGCTCGATCTGAGTAAAGCGTTTCATCAGATTCCCTTGGAAAAGAAATCTCGCAACATAACAGCATTTACAGTACCAGGTAGGGGTTTATTTCAATTCAAGCGCATGCCTTTCGGACTTACTTCCGCTCCAGCGACTTTTCAACGTTTGGTAGATCGGATTATTGGTCCCGAAAAGGAACCACATGCGTTCGCCTACCTTGACGACATTATCGTAGTTTCCGAGACTTTTGAAGAGCATTTATCGAGACTGAAAACGGTGTTTGATCGGATTCTTTCAGCGGGGTTGTTGATAAATCCTAAGAAGTGCGAGTTCTGTTGTCGTGAGGTGAAGTATCTGGGTTATCTCGTTAACGGGGAAGGACCGCAATTTGATCCGGAGAAAAATCGAGCGATCAGAGAGTTTCCCGAACCGGCTAACGTAAAACAAATTCGACGCATTCACGGTATGGGTTCCTGGTACCGACGATTTATTCCGCGTTATGCGGAGTTGGTGGAACCTCTTAAGCGTCTTACGCGAAAGAATCAACAGTGGGAATGGGGCGAAGAGCAACAGCGCGCTTTCGACGCCCTAAAATCCGCCTTAGTATCCCCTCCGACTTTAGCAAGGCCCGAATTTTCAAAAATGTTTACGCTGCAGACCGACGCGAGTAACGTTGGCCTAGGGGCGGTTCTTACGCAAGAGACGGACGGGGTAGAACACCCGATCGCGTATGCTAGTCGCACATTTACCAAACAGGAGAAAAATTACACCGTTACCGAACAGGAATGCCTGGCAATCCTATGGGCAATCGATAACTTTCGAATGTACCTCGATGGGTACCGTTTTCGAGTTATCACGGTTCATGCTAGCCTTCAGTGGTTACGCAATCTCAAGGATCCTACAGGACGTCTCTCGAGATGGGCTTTACGAATGATGCGTTACGATTTCGACGTCATTCATCGTAAAGGGGCTTTAAACCACGTCCCCGACGCTCTCTCGAGGATGTTTGAGTCGTCGCAAACACCCGAGCCGACAAAAGACGTGACACTGTTGGAGGTGGACGAACTGGAGGAGGATGAGCCTCAGTTCGGGGATGATGATTGGTGTCGGGAGCGTTATCGTGCCGTCCGAGCAGATCCGAAGCGTTTTCCCGATTGCAGAATCGAGACGAAGCGTCTATACGTTAGGAGGCGAAATTCACGTAGGATTTCAGCCGAGATGAAAGATTCCGAATGGAAGCTAGTGGTACCGAGGGCCGATCGCGAGCAGGTATTGCGAGAGAGTCACGACGCGCCGCAAGCGGGTCATCTAGGTACCGATAAAACGTTTAAAAGAGTAGCGTTTGCATATTATTGGCCAAAAATGTATCGAACAGTAGCGCGTTATGTCCAGCACTGCGAGATGTGTCAGCGAACGAAGCCGAGACAAGGTCCGCCTTTCGCGATGATGGGACGTAGAGTTGTCGAGGGGCCGTGGACGGTAGTAGCTGCCGATATCATGGGGCCTTTTCCTCCTAGTCGTGCGGGATATGCCTACATCTTGGTCATTCAAGACTTACTTAGCAAATGGGTGGAGTGTTGTCCCTTAAGGAAAGCTACGGGTGCCAAAATCAAAGAGGCGTTCGAAGATTTAGTAATCTCTCACTGGGGAACGCCTGAGGTCCTTCTGACTGATAACGGTACCGAGTTTGTGAATCGTAGCTTAGCCGCTTTGGCGAATGATTATGGGATTTTACATGCAACGACTCCGCCTTATCATCCTCAGGCAAATCCCGTCGAACGGGTTAATCGCGTCTTAAAAACTATGATTACGGCGTACATTAACGATGATCATCGTTCGTGGGATGCGCATTTATCGGAATTTCGTTTCGCGTACAATACCGCGTATCATTCGTCGATTGATAATAGTCCTGCGTATCTTAATCTCGGTAGAGTCCCCGCGCCTCATCGATTTTATCGTCGCGAGGGGGGGAGTCGAGCTTTGGTTCCGGTACCAATGGAGGAATGGTCGGAACATATGCAACAGTTGCAAACGCTCAGAGGACGAGTTCAGTATGAGTTGGAAGAGGCGTATCAGCGGCAATCTCTCCAATATAACCGACGACATGCGTTCGCGAATTTCAGGGTGGGGGATAAAGTTTTACGTAGGCAACGAATACTGTCTTCGGCTTCGCAACACATCGCCGCAAAGTTGGCTACGAAATATTACGGTCCCTTTACTATTTCCGCGTGTTTGTCCCCTGTTGTTTACGAACTATCGGACGGGGAAGGGAATTATGTCGCGAAGGTTTCCATTGAGGATCTCAAACCTTATCGCCCTCCCGCGCTTACAGATTATGAAGAAGAAGGAGGCCACGAGGTTGGTGGAGTGGCTGGGGCCCCTGGTTTTCGAGTCGATGTTCCGGGAGGACGGACGCCGGTTCGAGAGCCCCGAGAAGACCCTCTCCCTGCGGGTAATAGAACTCCGGGAGGAGGCGGCGGAGAGGGCCGACTTCACGCGGCAGGTCGTGGGCGAACTGCAAGGGAGAGCGGGCCTTCGGATGGTGCTGAGGTTGTGGAGGACCCACCTCGAGGCGCGAACAGACGTCACCATCGACGAGGTGTGCGAGGAGGTCGCCGACAGTAGTGAGGCTCTCAGCGACGACGGTACCGCGTCCCCAGACGACGCCATCGAGGTCGTGGTGGGAACCGCGGTGCGGGAAGAAATCGAAGAGGGAGCGGTCGGCGGGCTGCCTTATGGACCGGTCTCGAGGCCCGTGATCTCCGGTTCGACTCCGGAGGGAGGCTATGGAAACAGTAGCTGGGATGTTGCCATCCCCGAGACTCCCGTTGTGCCGCGCGTGATGGGACGAGAAACAGGGGGGCTATCCACGGGATCAACCCCGACGTGGTTGAAGCGAACGGGACCGCCGCGGGGACGCTCCAGGCTGCGAAATGAGCAGATGGAGATGTACGACGCGAGGGTGGGCGGAAGAGCCGTACCACTGCCACGTCCGCGCTCGGGATGCACATCGGCGGAGTGTTTTAATTGTCGGAGGTTCGGGCACTTCCGTTCGATGTGTCCCGAGCCGCTACGAGGGGACCCGTACTGCTTCAACTGCGGTGCTAACGGGTTCACTCTTCGCGATTGTCGTCGATGCAGCGAATGGTGGGAGAGCGCTGGGGGCACCTTCGCCTCACAAACTCGCGATCCGGCGTATCAGCTGCCGTCTACAGTGCGCCTCCTCGAATTAGAGGACGAATGATTTGATCTTATATTATATCGAGTTTTTTTTGTTTCGCTCTCCTCTATCTCGTGAAATTATTCGAATTCAAGTTTATTTTTTTTTCTTTTTTTTGTACCGGTACCTTGTGAGGGACACGAGTTTCCCGAGATTTTTCTTTTTTTATACGAGATTCTGAAATTTTTTAACGTACCGGTACCAATGGTCAATCGTCGCTTTGATTTTTTTTTTCTGGTGTTCCGAATAGAGGAGGCGTTTGCTCAATAAATTACTAATTTTTCCAAAAAGTTTCCCGTGTCTTTACTCTGTTCCGCTAATCGCTTTTCGCTTATGCTTGTTGTGGTGCTTATTGCTTTGTTTTATTTATTTTTTGTGTTTTGTAATGCTGAAATTCTCGAGATTCCCTAGGACCGTGCCTTTGACGACCGTAGTAACAAAATATCGCTGTCCGGAGCGGGGCGGAAGTCTTGCAGTCGGGACGACCTTGTCCGAGTGGGGGAGTAGTTGTGACGCGTTTTTTTTGGCGTCCCAAAAGGAGTGCACGAGAGGGTTGTCGGAGCGACGTGCTTCGCCGATCGGGAGTCCCAGGCAATTTCGAGAAGGATTTTTGAGCGAAAATAATTGTTATTAATTCCTAGGATTTTTCTTTATTTTTTTTTTTGGTCGCGAGAAACGGAGGAAGCTGCGCCGAAGGCGAAAGGATAGTCATTCTACGAACGTTAACGGTACCGACCGCCCTGGGCGCAGGATAGTAAGTCGCAGCTTGGCGGGGTGTACCGAATTTCTCCTTCAGCATTGTTCTGGGCGCAGGATAGAAAGTCGCAGCTGGACAAGTGCATCATCTGGTACTGGTATCCATGGGCCTCTTCACGACAACTCGGCAGTGTGCGAGCGCGCTACGATTTGGTGGTCATCTTTATTCAAATCCTCGCGCGTGCGAATAGTTGCGTGTAGCGTAGCGAGAGATAACGAGGCGCCAGGTACCGGACACCTTAGACTAAATTGTAAGGGGTGGGGAGAGAGAGGGAAGCCTCGCGCTCGAGTAACGAAAATTTCTCGGGGACTCTCGAAATAATTGTGGTGCCGAAAGCACGTGTGCTCCGCTCTCTCTCGTGTACTCCCGAGAAAGGATTATTCGCGGTACCGTTTCCAAGGGGAATTATCTCGATTTTTCAAGGAAGGAAGGAAGGAAGGGAAACGAGATTAATTTTTCGAGGATTGTTAACATCTTGTAAACGGTAAGGCTTTCTCCTTTTACGCCCGGACACGTGCGATATAAATTTTTGTAATTATTGCCGAGCTACACGCGGCTCGGAAGATCGGTGGGTACCGTCCCAGGTAAATTGGAAAAACTTCTCCCTCGTGCGCGTATTATTTTTTGTGAAGTTTTGTTTCGTCAAGGAAGTTGGCCTGTAATAGTTGGACGGCCTCGCGATCGTAAATTCAGTAGTTTCCGTTTCATTAAATTTTCATTCTCGCGATTGCCTGTTAAATTTAGATTGTTTCAATAAAATTGAGAATTCGAGAGATCCACGGCAAATAAGTGTGGCGAGCGGTTCACCGATTCGGACGTGTGAGAAAAATCGTAGACGTACACGACGGCTTTGGCTGTTCGTCTTCGTATCGCGAACTCTGAAAATTAAACGGATCGAATGCCCGCTTCGCACCGAGTAATCACGCGGCATAGAATTAATTAGCTTTATTTTCCGACACGATAATCGGTACCGTTGTGCGCGAACTGTACTGCGAGCGTCGAATATTAGTAGGGTAATTTTCTTGTAGAATCAATTTTTCATGTAAAGTAATAATTTTTTTTTTAATAGAAATTCGAACCGGTGCACTGAGTAGCCGGGGAGAATTTTAGCAGGGACTGTGTTTTTTTTTGTGTCGAATATTAGTAGGAATATTAGAGGAATATTAGAGTCAAGGGGTACCGACTCCCCGCCGAAAGATTAAATTGTGAATAACAATCAGCGTTGCTACGACGAATAAATTATTCTTTTTTTTATTTAAATTGAAAGTGTACCCCGTAATTTATTTTCGCCAAGAAAAATCGGACTGCCCCTCTACCCTTGTATGCTGCAGTTAGTCGGCTAACATCACTTTCGTTATTAAATAAATTTTGTAAAATCCGATCGCGTCGAGCGCGGTGCTCGGCTGGCGCCCATAAAAATAAAAGAGCGATCGAGATGATTTTTGTGGCCAATGGAGTACCGGTAATTTGTTTATTAAATTTTGCTTGATAAATTTATTTTTGGAGTGAGAGGGTGACACTCCTTGGAAATTTCGGTCACAATGCATATTGGTCAATCGTATCATCATCTAGCTGAGCACTACTTCCCAATTCTCCCGGCAATTGAAAAATATCCCGTGGTGGATCATATATTACTCTAAGATAATCTAGATAATCGTATATATCCTTAAAATCATTTTTAGCCACTTTATCAAATACAGCAACACTCAATTTGGTTTTTGCTAGTTGTAATAACTGGAATTGAAAATAATCCCTTACCATATCCAAAGCTGTTTCCAAACCATTCATATATGTACTCAAAGAATGTCTCTTCCCATGGAAATCTGGTATTAACTTTACCGCTTCACGTTGTGACGTGTTTTTTTTTCACGTCCCGGAAAATATGAGAAGAGAGAGATCGGAGTGCGTCTTCGACCTTTGCGATAGTCCTCCCGGGCGGTTTCGTGGGCGACAGTAGCGAAAAGAACAATTATTATTTTGTAGGCTTTATTTAATTTTTTTGGTACGAGAGGGACAAGGGAGCTGAGCGGTACGATGATGGGCGATTCAAAATGAGAAAAGAGAATGTACTGCCATGGGCGCGGGAAATAAGTCGCAGCTTGGTGGAATGCATGGATTCACCCCGTCTCGGGCGCAGGATTGTTGGTCGCAGCTTGACGGGGAAAACGTCGTCCGGTACCGTTTAAGAAGAGAACGAGCGAATGTGGGATACCGCGGTCATTGAAGATTGACGCGCGTTACACTATTTCGCGCGTATCGATAGTTCTAGATTAGCCTAAGAGACAGCGAGGCGCCAGGTACCGGACACCTCGCGAATTTGTAACGGGTGGGGAGAGAGAGAGAAGCCTCGCGCTCGAGTCCCGAAAATTACTCGAGGACCCTCGTGGAATTTGTGGTGCGATCAAGACGTGTGCTCCGATCTCTCTCTCGACGCTCCGATCGAGGAGATAATTGATACCAATATCGGGGAATTTGTGTGGGAAAGTCAAGGAAGGAAGGAAGGAAGGGCTTTCCGCCGAGTAACTCGAATTGGATAAAACATTTTAAATACGGTAAGGCTTTTGCCTCGTCGTTCTCGGCCACGTGGTAGATAAAATAAAGTGTTGAGTTTTCGTTAATGAGCAAAGCGCGGCTCAGTGTGTTTCGTGGGTACCGTCCCGCGTAAAAATACAGCTCGTAATAGTTGGACGGCTTCGCGAATTAATTTTTGTGTTCCTTTGAATTTTAACCTTTACTTGATCGTCGCCTACGAGATCGCCTTCTGCGAAATCGATAGAAAAATTCGAATTAATTAAATCGAAAATAGCATCTCGAGAGTTCGATTTCATTTAAGTTTGGCGAGCGGATTGCGGGATCGATCGCGTTAACATAAGGGTCGTAGGCCTGTTCGGCGGATTTTCCGCCCACTCGCATCGCGTATTCCCGATAAATCATCGACTCCTGTGCCCGTCTCGCGCCGTCTTATCACACGGCTAATTAATTGTTTGTGTTGTCACGATTTTCGGTACCGTAAGCGCGACTGTACCACCAGCGACATTTAGTAAGGAAAATAAAATCTTTCGAATTGAATAAATAGTTTGCAAATTCGAATCGGCGAACTGAGTAACTGAGGAGAATTTTAGTAGGGAAATTATTATATTTTTTTTGTATCGAATCATCCCGGGTACCGACCCGGAGACAAATTACGTGAGACTTTATATTTTCTTTGAATAAATTTATTTGTTGGATTTCCCTAATTTTGTTGTTAGCTAAATGTTTTATTTATTTGAGAAATACCCCTTTTCTAAATCGCCGAGCTAACGGATCCTCCCCTCTACCCTTGTGCAGCAGCTAGCCGGCTGTCATCAAATTCATTCGCGTTTAACATCGCTCCGATCGCGTCAAGCATGTAGCTTGGCTGGCGCCCTTTTAAAAATTAATTGCGATTCAGACGAATTTTTGTGGCCAACGGGGTACCGTGGTTTTGCCGTTATTTTTGTTTTGTAAAAATTATTTTTGTCGTTCGTTTTTATAAAACTTTTTCTGTTCTCTCGAAATTTCGGTCACAACGTATAATTCCCATTGCCTCCCTTGTAATACCTGAGGATCTCCTCGATCTACGAGACGGACTTGACTGACGACGCGGAGTATCTTCGTCTCCACTACCGTTCCCGTCATTACTCTCATCATCTCGTCCCTTTTCATTGTCTCTGTAAATTATTTTACTCGATTTATCCGTATTTCTTTTTATCGGTCCCATTTTTCCAAAAAGATTTTTAAAAGCTTTATTTGACATTATTTTTATGGATTTTTGATTTGACTTGCGACTATTATGTTTTCCGTGAAGCGACGATATTTTACTTCGTATAATTGACGAACGTACAGAGGGAAATTTTTTTATTGCTGTTGTGATTTCGACTGGATATATTTCTTCCCCTACTTCAGCAGTTTTATCAAGTTCGTTACCTATGGTGAAATTATTATTGGACACAGTTGTCCCACTCGATTGACTTGAAGAATTATTTTTATTTGCAAAAATACTAAAAACTGTATTTCCCGTTTCAAATTTATTTTTATATCTTCCTGGGGCACTTTTTGTTCTCGGTTGCACTGATTTTACACACGATTTTATGAGTGGTCGCCGAATTGCTATTGCATTTTCTAATATACACGATTCCAAAAACCGAGCCGACGAAGCAACTGCCCCTGTGCCAAATCGAACACCCGGTGTAAAATTACCTCTAGCTGATGAAAATGAAGGAGAATCCTCAAAATTGTCACTTGGTGTTCTACTAATTTCCTCTATTATTCCCTCTTCTAATACCTGAATTTGATTTTCTGATTCACGCTGTAGATTTAAATCCTCACTTCCTTCGTCGTTGCTATCAAAGTGAGACTCCAATGTTTCCCTTAATGACCGTGTAATATCTCTTAAACTCCTCTCAACTGACCTAAGTGTATCGTCCCCTATTCCACCTACTGGATTTATTTCAACTTGTGCCTCAATATTTTGATCCTTTGGGATTTCTAACGGAGGTACCACTGTACTATTTATTACTTCTTCTGCAATTATTCCCTCAGCTTCAGAAATATCTGTTTCCGCAAATTCTGTTTCCGTGGATTTTGATTGTTTTTCAACGTTAACTGGCACTTCCGGATTAACTGTCAATTTTATTTTCTTTTTCCTCTCGTCAGGATAATCGTGAATGACTTTATCGGAAAGTTTACACTGTGATCTAGTTGAAGGCATTTAAAATATCTCCGGTTTCATCATCAGACTGATGAATTTACCTAAGCTCACAAATTATTTTATCTATTTTTTTTTTTTTTTCAAAGGTAACAATGCAAATATTAGGTCGTAGGAGATCAAATGATTTTGACTAAATTCCCAATTTAAATTAATGAAATTATTTATTTATTTAAATGTTTATTTGCTGTCAAAATACTGACGTTATTATAACCAATTTATTTGGATTCTGATTTTAATTTTTATTGTTCGGATTTATTTATCGCGCAATTTATTTAGAAATCGAAGAAAAATGTTGACATATATATTTTTTTGCACACTCTGGGTTAAAATCAAAGAAATTAATTTGCAATATTTTTGTTTTTATATACTGAGCGCCAACTCTGTTTTGAGATCCCGGACGAGCCCCCAATTTTTGTTACGTCCGAATCAGCATTTCCTCGGTAATTACGGTCAAGGAATAAAATTCCATTTTCCACGTTTTGTACCATTGAGGCGCTTTATCCGACTTATTCCCTTTTTGAGTCACACCTTTCGGAGAGTTACTCAGGATAGGGTACAGAGTGCGCCGTGTTAAAGATTTAAATACCCGAACCAAAAGAAAGAATATTGCACGTGGGAAGAATCATCGACTCGTAGTACGCGTATAGTAAGCGCGTAGTAACCATATGACGGAAGTGTTTACTATGGAATTCCTCTGATAAGACGCCGTACGCTCGATGCGTCTTGTAGTGTAATTCAATCCGGGCGAAGTCGCTGACCAGCGCTCGCGACTATCGCGGCCCGATACACCCCCTTTGCTACCTTGGTACTCGTTACCAAAGGCAGAGGATATAATTTGAAGGCTAACACTCTTTAAGTTTTAAAGAAGGTACATCCTTCTGTTTTTATACCATCGATGCACTGGTTTATAGTTTTTATTGTGCGGAATTATTTATCAAAATAATTTAAGCGTTTTGATGGGAAAACCTTACGTTGATGAATGAAGAATGATATGAAATTTAAATAATGAGTGAAGGTTCTCGGAGTCGGTTGATGTATGTAGTGGAAAATTACGTGCGGATTCGTCCTTCCTTCCCTCCTTCAGGATTTCCAGTTGGTGATGCCGATTGTTGACGATGAAGAATTAACGATGAGATTGATAACAACCGAATTCACTTAATTCGGAATAAGTTATTTAACACTTGGCAAATATTATAATTTGTCGTTGAGATTTATTTAAATTTCGATTCCCACAAATACACCTTTTAATTTACACTCGCTGATTCGGTTGATTGTGTTTCACAATTTAATTCCCGTTATAAATTTTTTTAAGTCTCAAAAACCGTCGTAAATGTCGATTAAAATGCTGACAATTCCCCGTTTCGAACTGTATTAGGGGTTTACACGTTTCCTCACACGTCTTTGCGACTTCGTTTTATTCGCTGAGAAGAGTTTAATGTTGAACTTTGATGATTTTTAAAGACAATGGTTGCGTCGAAACTCGTAGTGACAATAGTTATCGTAGGATGTCCGTATAATATCGTTAATGAGCTTCCGACGCCGCGGGCCCTGATTTTATTAATTTGCGCGGGGGACCTCCTCACCTGCGAACGGTCTCGAGCCGCCGCCGCTCGCGAGCCTCCCTCCAACGTCAATATCGATCAAATGTCACCTGTTCAACCTGTTAATTTTTATGAATTTTTAATTTACCACATTTGCAATATTTAAAATGTTTAAAGTTTTATCTCCAAAATTAAGATTTTAAATAACAATATTTTACAAATTTGAATGAAGTTTATATGTTTTTTGTATCAAAAGTTATTCTTGGTATTATCGAAATCTTTATCTAAAATTAATTTAATGATTTTAAAATGTTTAAACTTTTTATTCGATATTTACTTCCGTGAATTTTAGTAACTCTTAGGTTATTGAATTATAGATTTATGAGTTATCTCGAGTAGTTATTACTGTTTTACATTAATTGATTAACTTAATTTTTATTTATTTAATAATTTCTCTCGACTTCATCTTGTTTCCTCAATCTTTATCACTGTTTTTATTACTTATTATCGGTTTTAACGTATTTTCCTACGTGAGTCTCATGATAATTCCATAAATGGTTATTATTCAGCTAATGCAATGTTTTCCCCCATTGTTGAAATAGTTTGATGAATGATTATAGTACATTACAATACGAGTGCGAAGAAATTTTTTCCAACGAGTGTAAGTTTGCAGCACGAGCCGAAGGCGAGTGTTGCAATCACACGCGTTGAGAAAAAGTTTCTCGCACGAGTGCCATACGACATTGTGTCATGTCAAAAATGTGGGTGTTTCTATTTCACCCGAATTTTAACGCGAGGTTGCGTCGAGAACGATTGACTACGCGCTGGTCAAGAGAGATCTCTCCCTCCTTTACCACTCCTGGCATCAATTATCGGCGCAACTGCCCATTTTTTAGTCTAACCGTGAGGAAAATTACTAAGGATAGGGCTTGGAATGCTATTCGTTGACTTGTCTTAGAGGTATTATAAAATTTCTTTATCTGATGCGTGATTAGACTGATGAATCGTCGATGATTTGAATTATGAGGAATTATTTCACTGCCATATATATATACTGTTGATTTTTATACTGAATAGTGTCTCTATGAGTGATGTAAATGTTGTCCGGCGACGGCAAGGCGAATTATTGAGGAGTTCGAGTAACAGAGGATATTGCACACATTCGCGATTGTAACGATATCAAAGGAAATTGAATTAAATTGTACTTACGTTGTCTGTTGCGATGATGGTAGTTTCGATGATGGTCGATGCGACGAAACAGGTGGTTTAAACACGGATTTCACGCCTATTATGCCGCAATATTCAGAATTTATTCAAATTAAATAATTCAGGCAAATTCAAAAGTACAGGAATGCGACCTTCGGCAAATACAACGAATAATCAAAAATGGTTCGTACAAGAATTTCTTCCAACAATCAAGTAAAACAAAATTACGAAAGTTTGAACGATGATGGATTTGTTCCAACGGACGGATCGAGAATGACGATTTAGTGAACTGCGCTAATCCAAGAGAACTCGGGTTGCGTCGAATATGAGTACAGTTTTCGGAGATGGAAGTTTTTATAAACAAAATTCTCCAATAAGAGAGTTACTCAATTTCGTTCGTTGTTACCCCGGACCCGCGATCCTACTCTAGTATGGTGGTTGACAAAGATCGCGGCTTCTGACTCTATCTCTCTCTCGTCGCCTAGCCGGACCACCGGACTACCGATCGGATGCACCGATCGCGCGCTCGGTCTTAGGCGCCTCCGTCTGTCTCTCTCTCTACTCTCTTACTTCTTCTGCTGTTCCTGGTCTCTACTCTCTGCTGGTGGTCACTGACTCTCTCGCTCTCGAACCCTTTTTCTGCGGCCTCTTATATACTAGAAGAATGAGACCCAGAGGGGGAAGAAAATCCCTCCCTCGAATATGCCCGGGCCTTATACTCCCCTGATGAGTAACGCTGCCCCTCGTTATTCTCCTCTCGGCTTGTTCGAGATTCTTAGTTTTGTCTTTCATTCTTATTGTTAATTAATGGTAGATTTATCCATTTTCCATTGGATTTCATTTCCTTCCCTATACTTAATTATTTGCCTGATTCGTTTGTAATTAATAACTAATTAATTATTATAATTAATATTTGATATTTTTAACGTATAAGAGACAGAATAAAATAATAGTTGTTGTTCGTAAAATTCTCCTATATGTGTACGTATTCGGAAACCGGGTAAGAGTCGAGAAATACTTATATTTTTTTCCCAGTAATTATTTTAATAACATTATCACCTTTCAAGTGTAGGATGTCAAAATATTATATACCTGAAGGATACAATATTTCTCGGCTCTTGTACAAATCATTTTATTATAGAATAATAACATTTTCCTGATATTCAAAGGTATCTGTGTCATTACTGGGCCAGTGTCTTTGGGCGTTGCCCCATTTAGAATTGCGCAGCAGTTATTGCATGTGCCTGGTAACAGGGTCGTCCGATCATCTTACTTCCTTATATGGACATTCCGGAACTACTGTTCCGTTTGCCCGGGCGAGCTGTGTAATTCCCCTCTTTGGTGTACCTGCTAAATCTTCCCCTATCGCCGTGAACTAACCTTGGCATTATGCGGCTTGGCTGACGCAACTCATGTCTTTGCCCGGGCCCCATTTTATCTTTCCGCTTGACTACACTAGCTTCATTTTCTGTCTTTCGCGGCGTGTCCTGATCTTACGTTAGGTGATATCGGAAAAGTAACTATTCTATGTTGAAGGTGGATTGTTTCTGAATATTTTGGTATAAACCGCGATTTGATATTTTATACTGTAAATCGAAGGGAGCCTGATTTCTTACATGCAGCATACGTTTTCTGTTGCAAATATTTTGTTGCCACTAATGTTATGAATTTCTTGCAACCGGTAAATAATTCCAGAAAAATAACAATGCTGTTAGAATAATGGAATGTTTCTGATTAATTTGGTATAAATACTAATTTATAATTTTTCCACCATAAGTCGAGAAAACGCAATCCCGGAAGTAAATCTTTGTTCTTAATCCCAGCTTAATCGGTAAGCGTAATTGGAAAAGTAACAGTTATCTCTTATAGCGAAAATCTTCCTTAAAATGTTGATGTAATTAAAACGTTATTATTTTATTCTCCCGATCATAGGGAGCCATTTCTTTTGCGCACGGTGCGTAAATTTTGATTAGTTGCATCTTCTCGCTCGGTGGCCGAGACGTTCGCACTCGTGAGTCACCGTCGACTCATACTTGTGTTGCATACTGCGAACTATCGCACTTGGCTGGGTGGGTCGTAAAAGGTTTACGACTGTCCCCCCTGAATGTTTAGTTTTCGGTAATGCGGTTTCCTGTTTCACTAGTTCTTTATCTCTCGAATTTCGGCCATCTTTCTTTTCCTTCGATCGTCGCATAATATAACATGGAAATTTAACTATGGCAATAACTTATCCTATGAAATTAGTGGCGTTCACTCGTGTTGGTTTCTCGTGACTCTGCGTGATTTTACTGTTTGGCCCCTTTATTCGGTTATTTGTTTCAAGGTGTTCGCTGTTTTTATCAATGATTTACACCAAATTTTATTTCTATGATTTTGAAAGCTTTGTCGTTTCGAATTTATATTTATTTATCGCGTTTGTCGACAGATTGTGTCGATTAATTTCCCTAACATCCTGGACAATTTTATTATCTTTGATTCAATTCATACTATGTTTTATTAAATGGCTGACAGATTTTAATTGATCATCTTTATCATTTATCGTTAAAGGTTAGAATTAAGGAATTTAAAGAAGGTTAAAGAATTGTTGGTGAAGAAATTATTCCATTATGATGATGGATGGTTAAATTATACAGGGGACGCTTGTCTCTCAGTCGCGCGACCGACATATTCAGAAATACATTGCGACGTCGTACGGTGTTAAAATACCGAAACTATGTCGATGGTCAGGGTTAATTTCCATACATAAGGTAATGTAGGTTCCCTTTTTCCGATGGAAGCCCATTACAATATTTAGTTAGAGAAATTCTAATGGTCTGTCCGCATGGTAAAAGCTTGGATCTATACTCCGTGGGTCGATGCCGTGGTCGACCGTATCGACGTCGGCAGCGGAGTTCGCTGTTTCACCGAGCGTAGTGCGTGTGTCGAGGGGGATTCGAGCCTCTGTCCGCATCTACCTCGTGTGGTGAATAATTCTATGTTCCATCTTTTATCCATTTAATTTTAATTTACACAATGAATATTTGAATCTCATTGGAATTATATTCCAGAGGAGATTCATTCCTGAAATATCGCTCAGCGACCGGTGAGAAAAATCGTCCCCCTTATGAGTTTTAATGAGAACGAATTATGTCGGGTTTTCGTGAAGCGTAGGAATTATTTTGAGGGATCAGGTTTCAAATAGTATAAAAATAAGCAGAAATGTAAGTAGCGAAAAGTATTATTAATTAATTTAAAAAAAAATAGAGAAGGTTACGTCAGGACGTAACAATTGTATATCACGAGTGCGAGAAGTGCCGACTTCTCACACGCTTCCGGAACGGAAGCATGCGAGAAGTCGGCACTTCTAACACGGAGTGGCATAAAATTATTTTATAAACTATTGAAATATTATAATTTATGCGCCGAGAGGTGCTGCACTCGAACGCGATGACGGTCAAGCCGTGCATCGGTCCCTTCGAAACAGTCTCACCGATTCTCTGGCTGCACAGTAATGTACGTGCGTGAGGTGCATCGCTTGTAGTGATAGAGCGATAAGAAACCTCCCGCCGATCACGTGTTAATGAAGGATTCAAATTTCCTATATGGCTCGACTTTTATCAGCGGACTTCTCTTCGGATTTTCCTCAGGTGTCCTCGCCGGAAATACTGTATATCCGAGACATAGCTCGAATTTTGGTGGCTAAACGTTAAAATGCCAATAACTGAGCAATGACTTCGCTCAGCTTTTGCACACGGCTCGCTAATCATTATCTGAGAGGTGCATGCATTGCCCCTCCAGATCTCAATATTTTAATAATTTAAATGTTTATTAAATTATATCCGAGGAACCATATGTTCTCTCAAGGATATTTAAATAGAAAATTAATTGGACTAATTCAGAGGACGTAACAAGGGCAAATAGTAAAAGAATATTAAAAAAATTCGTTAAGACTGAAGTAATTGACGAATGAAGCTTTAGAACTCTTTTGACAGTTGTAAAACATTTTAGAATCTTGTTACGTCTGAATTAATAGATTAAAATAATTTAAGCAGTCTCAAAAACAATACCATTATTTTCACGCTGCGGGAATTGCCACCCGTCTTCCTCAGTAACGATGCGTTCTACACAATATAAATCGTATAATAATAAGTAAATATTAAGAGGTAATAAAACACCGGAAATACAAATTATTTTATCTACAAGTTTATAAAACGTACCCAAGTATTCGCGCGGTGATGATCCCCCACTTTCGTTAAATAAAACAACAGCATCTATGCAGGGCAAATGGTAAAAGAATATTTTCAAATTTCGATAAGACGGAACTAATTGACGAAAAAAGCTTTAGAAGTCGCTTGGCATTTACCATTGTATCCGAGTCGTCGCGATGAACGCCCGAGTCGACGGCAACGATGCTTTCTTCTATACGGCATAAGTAATAAAATATTAACTCAGAATGACGAATAAATAAAACTGATGAACTACCAATGATTTTAATGACAATTTTATAAAGCATACCATAGTCTGAGAACGGTGATGATCGCCCATTGTCGTCGTCAGCGTCGATCGCTTCTGCGCGGCGTTTATTGTAAAAGAACATTTTAGAATCTTTTTACGTCTGAATTAATAGATTAAAAGAATTTAAGTAATCTCATAAACGATACCATTATTTTTGCGCTGCGGGGATAGCCGCCCGGCTTCCTCAGTAACGATGCGTTCTACACAACAATGATCGTATAATAATAAGTAAATATTAAGAGTGAATAAAACACTGGAAATACAAATTATTTTATTTGCAAGTTTATAAAACGTACCCAAGTAACCGCGCGGTGGCGATTGCCCGCCGTCGTCACTAACAACCATGACTACTACACAGAATGAAATGTAAAATGAGACTTTAGCATATTTTGCAAATGAACTAACCTTCAAAAAGGATTTTAGGAGTCGTAAGAAAATTACCGTTATGTTCAGGCGGTGGCGACAGGCGTTCGTCACCAAAAGCCGGCACGCTTTTTGGCATCCGAATAGCTTTTTCATACCATGCATTAAAAAACGTATTATGAAAACGAAGCGATTTTTGCCATGCGCCTTAATTATTTAATTACACATTTAAGCGTTATCTCTCACATCCGGGACGTCAAACTCCACAGATTGGACGCTTGAATTATCTGTGGTACTATCATCATCATCGGAGAGATCTAAACACATTTTAATTAATGAAACTATACAAGAACGACTCTAACTAGAATACAGTTTCATTACACAAATAATCGCTACATTGGATAAAAATATTGGTGTGAAATATTTGTGTAATACAATAACATAAGTCATTGAAAATGTTTTGCGCAATGTTCGCTCTATATAAACGTAACTGATTTGAATTACCATTTGCTGGAGCCATTGGTTCTTCTGCGTTGTCCAACAGAAAATGCGGCGGATCGACTTCGAATATCTCTTGCTCATAATCTGGATCACGTTCTAGTTGAAAAAATAATGAATTCATTATGATCCAATTAAGTGTTTGACAATCATAGCGCTCGTATATGTTATAACGATTCAACCATTTATAACATTTATGCTGCAACGAAATTACGTAGATATCGTGATCCATTGCAAAATGTTCCACCGTGAAAACTATTACTTTTAGTCATTTGTGTTTTACTCTGATAAATTTTCTGCAAGGTACATATAAGATGCACATTAGTTAGTAGCATGCGAGTAGACAAATTAAAAAAAATTACCTAATGGCACGACTGCTGGCTCCTGCTGCAGTTCATAGTCAGCGCCGTCCCGCTCCTCTAATTGTCGGGCAATAACGCTATCGACGTTGCCTTTCAGAGCGGCGGCTTTTTCCAAACACTTCTCTGCCGTTATCTCCAACATGTGGAGTTCTCGCCACGCTAAAAATATATACAATCAGTACACAGTGTCAAATAAGTGAGCATTATCGAATAGATCATGTAGAATAATTGTGACATGATCTGTTCTTTAAATACCTATGTTCCAATTTTATCGTAGGAGTTTAGCATCTACATCTTAATAATTTTTCAAGCTGACTTAGTGTTAATCGAACATCTATTTCCAAGACTGTGTATGAGCAGGAAGCATTCAGACCATTTATAACAATGCTGAAATATATGGTTTCTATACACAGTCCTTGAAATAATTGAACGATACATTGTCGATACTTGTCAATTATTACATTCTCTAAATGAATGAAATTTAAGGGACGTTTTTGTTACAATGATTCTAATCATAACCAAACTTCAATAGAAACGTCACATAAAAAATACATTTTATTGCCGAATACTGAGAACCGCTCACGTTCGATATTTGATTTGACCCTACCTGTCACCCATATTACCTCTAATTAAAAGAGACTTTAAAATGTAATAATTTTTTTATTTATATCAAAACTTATTCAAGGGCTTATACCTAATCAGGTGGCCGCAACAAAAAAAAGACGCATTTGTGCTATTTTTCCTTAAAAAATCGTAATTATAAATTTCTGTACAAATTAAGTATTTTAAAAAATATCATCTGAAGACCACTGTAATTTTTGTTGTGTAAAAATATTTGACTTCGTTTTTAAACTCAGTGAGCACAATATCTCAGAAAGGTCTAAAAATCTAGTATTCGATAGAAGGATTTTTTTCCGATGTATACTTTCGATTTAATGAACGAAAAATGCCAATTTTTTTTTTTTACAAAAAACAAGATTTAAACACGCGCCATTTTGTTTTAATTTGACATTTCGAAAATTCTTTCTATTAATTACTAAATTAACTAATGAGGTATTCCATCCGGTTCGAACAGTCGAAACGTCGATAATCTTGAAAAAAATCAAAACTTCGTCACAATTCATTATTCTTCAGACGAGACTTATGTAGATTTTTTCAAAATTTTTGGTTGCGATTTGTCTGAGATATGCTAAATCGGAACTTTTTTTTTAAACCCCTGTATCTGAAAAATGATTCAAAATACAGAAAAATGTTTCAGATAAAAAAGATGTAGTTTCGAACAAACTATAAAAAAAAAATTTGTCGATTTTTTTGGCTAAAAAAAAGGTCGATGGTACATCCTGACCCTTGTGAACGTACTATGCATAAATTATTTCTCCGAATTTCTATCTCTATATATTCAATAATTAAAATCAAAGCACCGGACTTCCTTCTCGAATTACGGGAATGCACATCCGGTCGCGAGAAGGCGTACGTCTTTCCCACGAAAGCCGTGCGACGAACCTCGCGCCTCGATTCCCGATATCACGCGATTCTCTATCAGCATTTTTATTCTCTCCATTGATTCTACCTTCCCTCTCTGTCTTAATATATCCTTTCTCTCTCTCTTGTATGATCGCGCGTGGATCGCGATCTCAGCATTTTTCGGCCGCCTCGCAACGGCTAGTTATTACCTCTAATTAATCAGTCTTATTTTAACATCCGAACGACTCACAACTAGAGTCTTACATTACCATCGGAACGACGCGCAACTAAAATCTTATTCCAACGTCCGAACGACGCGCAACTAAAATCCGATTCTAACACCCGATCGACTCATATTAGAATCACCCCCTTAAACACTTATATTATATTATATATCCGACTTATATCTGTTATATCTTTGCAACTTAAAGAAACAACCTTGTTATTTGAGGAACGAGATTTAAATCTTAATCGAGGAACCGAACCCAAAAATAATATAATAATTATTAAACGTACAAGTCGACCATAGCGACGAGTAAGTAACCTCTAAGGTTACGCGACATGTGCCCATACCACTGAGTCGCCCCCACGGACAAGTCAAATAAAATAGACCTCAGAGTCGCGCGCGCGAACAAGTTCACGTGGCACTGCTGAGCGCGTTGAACACAAGTTACAGTTCGCTCAGACCTCTGAGACGTAACAGTCGATTATTATGAAAATTAGCCAAAAATATTTTTTTTCGGTAAATACGTCATCTTCGAAAAAAACAAAAAAATTACAGGACACAGCCTTATGTGTCTAGAGACACCCCATATTTTTTTTAAGATGGTTGGAAAGCTCGTTTAGATGTTAAACGGATCGGTTAATCTGAAGGTTTAGGAAAAAAATGATTAAACAGTAATTTTTTTTGTTTTCCATAAACATTATAATCGTTATCTACAATATCAGAACCAAAGCGAAGTAAAGTAAAAGCAGATTCAGTTATTTATTTTTCCATACTCGATGAATTTCGAACTCAGCGGTAAGCGAATACCTTTTACATTTCAAAGGGCCATCGCGTCCTGGTATAACGCAATGATGTTTCTGCGTTTTCGATACTGTTTTAAACTGCCTGAACCTTGTCTCTAGAATCTCCTTTTGAGAAAAGTAATCGTCTGTCGATGAATAGCGAACAGTGATAGCCGGAACATTTTCCGGTTGGGATGCCCATTCGTACAGATCTTGCGGGATCAAAATTTGCCGATCCAGAGGTAATTGCATTCTGGCTCGAGCCGCGAGTCGTTTCAATGTACCCCCCACTCCGTCACACGGGCCCTTGTCATGAGCACTCGCAAAGAAGTGCCATTCCGCTGGAACGCCGAAGTCTTGTTCGTGAAGTGACAAATTTCCAAAATTCTTAAAATTTTTAAATTGTTGCGGGACGCCATCCGAAATGTAATAAATTCGTATCGGATTGTCGCAGATTGACCGAACGAATTCTAAAACAACTTTGTTGAAGACGTGAACCGCTATCGCATCGTGATGAAGACAATCAGATATTATCGCGAGGCTTTTGTGAACAACTGATTGATTTTCGCGGAAATAAACAACAACCGGATATATCGTAGCCTGGTTATTGTTCCAGTGAAATCCGGATACAGCTTCTTGTACGAGGAAAGAATAGTTCTCCGCGAAGTCGCATACTACGAGAAATTCGCCGTCAGTCAAATTCTCTCTTAAATACTTAAATTATTGTGCTTGTTTTTTCGCAATAAACGCATGGGCCAGCAAATTTGTGATAGAAACGCAAAATTCGTCGATGAACTCGTCAGCGCTTTTTATCATCGTTTCAAGAGTTACCCTCGGCTTTGGAACCCACTGTTTATAAGTAATATTTTCAATATCGCGATCAACAATAGCTGTTTCAAAAACTTGTCGAAGTTTTTCTACTCCGGGGCAAGCGTCACAATCGCGGAAGTAACATTCTGCACGTGACTCGGCGCATATGATCATATTTAAACAATCTTCGTAACCTCTTATCGAATACTCCAAATCCTTCGATAGACGGATTATGTCACAGCCTGAAATATTAGTTCAATTATGAGATAATTATTAACAAATATTAACCATTCAATAATTGCTCGCAAATGCTAATGCGAAACCATTTGAACACGTACTCAAGCGAGTTCCGATTTTAAACGTGATGGATTTTTTTTTATAATACCTAATATCATGAGCTTCACGTTTTGATGCGTAATGTATACGCAACTCGTGTGCGTGCCGCTAGCACCCGCCGAAACGCAATGTTTGGGTCTGAGTGAAGCAAATTTCGAGAAGCCAACACAGCAATCTGCATAGCATGATTTGAAGTGCACGTAGAGCTCCTTCAAATTAGCTAGTAGCAGACGCTTTTGCTTGTGAAGCCTATTTCCATCAGCGTCTCGTACTGTCACGAAGTCTTTCATTCCAGGCATATTGGCACTAACGGAATCGTCGTTGTAAAAAGATTCTATTTCGTCGACGATATTTTTAGGCAATGCCGAACCTTGAATATAAATCGTGCAATAAATAATATTAGAAAAAATGATCAATTAAATGATATTACCGATCGATTACGGAGCATTATCCGACTATATTTTCATAATTCCATAAAAAAAAAAACATTACGAACCAGCGATTGGAGGGTTGGGCAAAGCAAGAACGCCTTTTTCGGTCTTTAATTGTCGAGCTTTACGAACCGTGTACGACGAAGCACCGAATTCCGTAGATATTTTAGCGATTGACCACGAGTCAGGCAACACCGTTAAAATCTGTATTTTTTCACTCCGCGTTATATCTTTGTCGTCGTATATTCTTTTCAATCCATTGATTATTTCGTCAAACGGAATTTCGAGCGGATGTTCGTTATGACAACTGAACGTCTCTTTCAGATTGTCGCACACGCGATCGATTTTTTTCGAAACCCAGTTACTTTGTGCCACTCTCCAGCAAGGGATCGGCGATTGATCCAACATTTTAAACGCGGCGTTCAATTTTTCCAACTTCAACTGTATATCCGGAGCGGATTCCTGACTAGTTGAAGTTAGTGACGACTCTTGGCTCTGGAGTGGAGATTCTTCGCCAGTCGGTAATGCAGCCGAATCAGCTAAAGAATTCGCTGCGTTACTGAATTATTTTTAAAACATATCGGGCGCACACTTTGAGATCGGAGAAAGGTAAATTGTGATTATAAAAAAAAGAGCGAATAAAGCGTGATAATGAATGGTGAAAGTGATCGCTGAATTGATGCTTGTCGCGAAATATCAGACGTGTATACACGGCGCAAATAAAGCAATTATTCATAATATGAAGACAGAATAATATAAGGGAGGCCGAGGCAAAATAGGCGGGCATAACGATAAAAGTGCTGATTTTATTTGATGTCCCGTGAAATATGAAAATAATTTAATTAATCTTCACTCTACATCAATTCTAATTATCGCATTAAAAAATTTACCTGTACTTGTTCCAAAGGTGTCATGAATTTCGACTGTCTGAATTTCTTGTCTGCACATTGTACACAAATAATCTGTAGCTTTTAGCAACGGCATTTTCTGCAACACAACGGACGATGGGTGTCGTAAAGACAGTTTTTTCGGTGCTCCCGGATGTATTTTTAATGGGTCGCAACACCGACTGAATTGTACGGAATTATTACTGGACTGCATTATCGTAATTTTATTTTCTCATGGCGTACACCGAAAATCCCGAAAAAATGCACTTCTTGTTTCCACGCATCGGCCGCGTATACTGACATGCGAAAAAACATTACGATGAGAGCTAGGATTGTGGTGAAGAGAGGGAAACAGTATGTTTACAAACCGAACGATGCTGAAGTCATACAAATGCTTTTGTTTTCCGTCGCGTCAAGTTACTTGTGTTGATCTCTGTACGACTGTATGACTTTCCTATCGATAAATAATGCGTGAACTACATAACACTAAACTTCCTTACAAATTATTATCCCGCACTATTACCGCATGTTTTTTATAAAACTTTAAAATACCATAATAAAATAACCATTATTTTCAAAAAATTAAAAAAAAATAATTCATGGCACCTAAACGAGTTTTCCAACCATCTTAAAAAAAATATGGGGTGTCTCTACACACATCAGGCTGTGTTCTGTAATTTTTTTGTTTTTTTCGAAGATGACGTATTTACCGAAAAAAAATATTTTTGACTAACTTTGATAACAATCGACCTTTTTTTTAGCAAAAAAAAAATCGAAAAATTTTTTTTTTATAGTTTGTTCGAAACTACATCTTTTTTGTCTGACACATTTTTCTGTATTTTCAATAATTTTTCAGATACAGGGGTTTAAAAAAAAAGTTCCGATTTAGCATATCTCAGACAAATCGCAACCAAAAATTTTGAAAAAATCTACATAAGTCTCGTCTGAAGAATAATGAATTGTGACGAAGTTTCGATTTTTTTCAAGACTATCGACTTTTTGACTGTTCGAAACCGGATGGAATACCTCAATATACTATCGAAACCTGTATGATTTTTTTTTTTTCGATCACCTGGTTTAGAATGGCATTGGTCACCGCAAACGATTTTTTCGAGAAGTGCTTTCCGGACATCGGCTGTAACTCCTTCATAATCAAATAGTTTTACTCAAAAAAATCACTGAATGATCTGTAGATATTACTTTTTAAAATACCTAATTTCGGTAGAAATGTAGCGTTACGATTTTCTAAAAAAAAATCGCAAAAATGCATTTTTTCGGCCGTCTGACTAGGTATAACTCCTTAACACCATGATAACGCTAACCTTTCACTAGTTGTTGCTGTTTTAAAATTGTCGAATATCTCGCGTGCCTACTGATTTGGTGATAATTCTCCAAGTGTCCTATATCTGCGCGCACGTCTGATTGCAATTTTAACAATTTGCCTGTTATATAAAATATGAAAAACATGAATCTTTTGTAACAGAATACTTCAATTTGTGCTCGCGAGCTAAGTCTCGTTCTTGTGCGATAATTAATATTTACAAATAAAATCCCATGGCCCCGGGCGAGTTTCCATGCGGTGTCCAAGTCTACTATGGTACGACTCTATAATATTGTTCGTTCGTCGACCCAGTCCGTAGACGCTAAAGCCCCGTGGCTTAACCGTTCCGAGCCAATACCGATTATAATATTGGCAAAACTGTCGGAATCGTCGTTTCACCCCCGCAGACAAATTGCCCGTGACTACGCGGTATTGAGCCTGGATCAAATCGGCCGGCAAGTACGCGAAGGCTAGGATCTTTTTAAAAAAAATTTTTGCTTCCTCGTTATCCCGAATTATATTTCGTAGGCCAAGTGCTTTGGCCTTACCATAAATCGCCTGAAATACAACTATTATGTAACATTCATTGAAACGCGCCAAATCACCTTTGCACGATTAGGGATTTCATCATGACTCAAGTTTCCTTATTAATAAATAATTAATTCTTTTCTGTGATTAAGAACACTACTTCTCAAAATGTTTGGGATAATGAGTTTGATAACGAGGCATACGAAGGGAAGTTGAATGATTTCACGACTGGTTTTTTTGTACTTCAAAAATTGGAGATAACAGTAAAAAGAATTTCTTTTTTATCGTGAAGCTGACGTGGTTTTATTATTCTTCATTGTATCAGATAATTCAAAATTACTTACACGATTGTAATGGGTATTGCAACCCGTGCTGAGTACATTCGGAAAAACGGCGGTGATGGCATTCCGTAATGCACGCTCAAAGTCCGTCATTGCAAGGGTGATGTTGTTTCCCGACAGAATGTGGCGTTTGGAATATTCCAAAACTGCTTTATAAGCAGCTTCTGTTTTTTTCGTCATAATGACCCACGCCATTGGAAACCCCTGTAATTCGAGACATTTTAATTGAGTGTAAGAACATTGATAAAAAAATAACATGATAAGAAAGTAACTGAGCAGGTAATTTCTTAACCGATTCATCTTTTTTCAAAAACCTAACTTTCCAGCATGCTATTGGTAATAATTATTTGTATATGCAACGTGAAGTTTCACACAAAAAATCGACTTTTATAATAGTAGATGTAAGGATTACTAGAGTTAGTAAAGTAGAGTCAAGCTTTGCAATATAAAAATTACTTACGTGATTCAATTTGATTCCCATAATCGTCAACAACTGATACGCCCCTGCAAGTCGGGGTCGTGACCGAAACGTTGCGTCGATTAAAAGTTTCGTGACCATGCACATCTTCTCACGGACGAAATTTTCATCAAATATCACTGCATGTTGGTCACCATTCTGATCGGTGATTAGTCGAACGGACACCCGACCTGTTTCGTACTCCAGATTCCTGCTCAGTGCCGGATCCGAAAGTCGATTGACAAATTCTTCGATGTTGTTTGGGTTAGCCGGGTAGTTCCTTCTCCTACACTTTTTCATGAACGTGCGGACGCTTTGAAATGACACACGCTCCGCTGCTTCCGGATGACTGTACGTAAGGATCAATTATAGTAATTACTTTGACAATTTAGAGAAATCTTGCGGACACCGAAAGAATTCGATCAGCCTGTATCATGTCTCGATAACAGACTACGATTTTTTAAAGGAAATTAGCATAGAGTGAGATTTGCGGTACTCATATTAAGTAGGATATATCGTTATTTGCGTGTGTATAAAATGAAACCGGCCCAGGGTATATCTACTGCTATATCAATTATTCTCAATAATATTTTTGTGAATTAGTAAGTAGCTACGATGAGCTCCGAAACACCACCGATGTCTATGACCGTTAAGAAAGGCACATGAGATGTTTGGGTGATTCGAGGATATCGTTAACAGATTAGATGAAACGTTGCAACAGATATTAAGTAACGTTGGATAGTAATGTTTATGTAAATAGACAAGAGAAGTTAAGTTTTGAATATATTTTATATATACTGTATCACAAATATACTTTATCTACGGATGTTTGAGCAATAATACTTACACCGCCGCTAGCGAATCGTACAGAGTCCTCAATCGGTACCAGTGACGTGATAACGATTCCGATAAAGCATTTTTAAATCTTGCGACATGCTCTACAGTCGGATCGATCTCACAATATTGTGTATGTGGATTTCGATCGTAAATCACACCATTCATGATCTTCGCCGTGCCTTGACAAGTCGTCCGTTTTTGACATCGTAAGTAACTGTAATATGCAAAAACATTGCGAAAAACCCATCGTGTAATTGTTTTTATTTTTTTCAAAACCGACAGCATGCAAGCTGTAGTTAAATTTTACGTTTTTCCATGACGGTTTTCTTAACGCATCAACTGCATTGCTGCTAACAACCGAACGCAGCTGCGAATGGAATTGAACTCAGCGACTCCATTACAGTGAAATGAATACAGCAACTTCATCGCTGTATATTGTACTCAGCAACTCCATCGCAGTGAAATGAACACAGCGACTCCATCGCAGTGAAATGAACACAGCGACTTCATCGCTGTGTATTGAACTCAGCGACTCCATCGGAGTGAAAAGAACACAGCGACTGCATCGCAGTGAAATGAACACAGCGACTTCATCGCTGCGTATTGACCTCAGCGACTCCATCGCAGTGAAATGAACACAGCGACTTCATCGCTGCGTATTGACCTCAGCGACTCCATCGCAGTGAAATGAACACAGCGACTTCATCGCTGCATATTGAAATCAATGACTCCATCACAGTGTAATAAACGCATCGACTTCATCGCTGCGAATTGAACTCAGCGACTTTATCGCAGCAAATTGAACGTAGCGACTCCAATGTAGCAAGTTAAACACAGGCTATACTTATACACTGTCGCGATTTCAAATATTTATAATTTTTTTTCAAACAACAATTAATATTTTTAAAAAGTCAATAAATATAATATAAAAAATACGTTTTAATAAAACAAAAAAAAAAGTAGAAAAACAGTTCGTCGCCACGTATGGCCCGATTCTGGTTCTAAAGAGGATGAAAAAAATAAAATAACAATAACAATAATAAGAAGAATGGTTTTTTTTTATAATAATAAAATAATTCTATGATCATTTTTAAAAATCTCGACTGAAAAGAGTGAAATGACAAATAATTACTCGCATATTAAATTCAGGAGATTCCTACACTAAGCAACGAATAAATCTCCCGACTATAATATGCGAATAATTATTTGTTATTTCACTATTTTTTTCAGTCGGGAGTTTTTTAAAATTTTTATAGGCCTATTTTTTTATTTATTGTTCTTTAATGGCCACAAATCGAAATTATTGTTATTAAATTTTTCTATAAAGGAAAATTATAGCCATAGCTTTTTCTTAACTTTTCTATTTTTTTGCGCTATTCAGAACAAAATAAATAAATAACAATCTCTTATCACCAATCTAAGACTATTTTTGTCTTACCCTCTTACTTTGAAAGCGCAATTTCTTAAACGGTAGGAGAATCTCATGAACAATTGTTCCTTATCGATCCTTATCAGAATGATCTACAAATGAAATAGATCTACCGATCCGAAAATAACCAACTATGGATATAACTTTCATTGATTTTATTCGTAGGTATGTTTCATCATATTCTGTGAAAATAAAACTCCTACATTTTTTTGCACTCGGAATGTTCTCTGATATAATCAATTATGCGGATAATTAATGAAGATAGAATTTTTATATTAACATAAAAAAAAATATCTTGACAATTATGTAACTTCCTCGAAAGAACTCTTCGTAAAGACATTTCTCAACGTTTCTAGATTCATCTATTATTATTTTTTTTATTCACAAATGAAGCTAGCTGCATTGCATTATAACAATGTAACACAAGCATGAAATTTGCGCGCGAAGATCGATTTTTATCACATTCAATGGCACTAGTAGTTTTTTGGCATCAAATTTGTATCGAAAATGTCAATAATAGGTCCCGAATTCTACGCCGCGGTGCCGCCGTGGTAGCGGTGGCCTTGGGTCATGATCGCGAGGCTCTAGTGCCCTCGGCGCACGTTGGGGTTCAGTGATTTCAGTGATTCAGTGATTTCACGAATGAAAAAGCCAATAATTGACGCTTGATTATGACATTTTTTTTCAACTTATCTTAGACAAGTTAATTTATTGAAAACGCAATCCAATCATTAAAAAAAGATGGGTGCGGTTATAACAAAAGACATCATTAAATTTTTTTTTAAATGAAAAATATTTCGATATATAGCTACTTTATAATTATTTGTATTTAAGCCAATATGTTTTCACAAATTACAGAGGATATGTCACATTGCCAGACAAAAGTGAGATTCAGTGGGAATTTACAATACCCCCCAACCGGATAAAAATTTAAAAAATTTCATCCATATAGAAGGTGCTGAGAAAGTTGATTATCTATAATGGTAATTCCACATAGTTATTAATTAATTCGCATTGGTTCATATTTGTCGAAAAAAAAACGAATTAACAAACAATCAGCCAACCAAACATTTTTTTTAGCAGTAATTGATTTTGTTATATTGTGTTCATTTCACTGCGATGGAGTCACTGAGTTCAATACGCAGCGATGAAGTCGCTGTGTTCATTTCACTGCGATGGAGTCGCTGAGTTCAATACGCAGCGATGAAGTTGTTACTATGCATATGAATTTCTTCGAATTGTTTCTAATTTTCAAAAATATTCTTTTTAAAAAAATGTGTTCCATCAATTATCCGGCATCGTTTTGAGTATAACGCGTAGCATTTTTTGCTAAAATTTCTTCACAATGCAGAACTTTTTATCCATTGAAAAAAAAATCGAAATACATATATCTATTAAGAAATATAAACGAATCAATTTCTGGTTTAAAAAAGTTAGGCTGCGGGATAGTTTGTTAAACTACTTTTTTTTAATTTTGATAATAACTTGTAACATTAATATTATGCAAAATTAAATTTCATAGCATTTCTAACATGGTTGATTTCTTTCAGACTTTTATCCCATGTGTAAGTAATAAAAATTCTCTTTGAATTTCACCTTTCCGTGCGAATGATACACCCATTTTAAGAACATTCTGCCGAGAAATAAATCGTTATAGGCGATTCATAAAAAAAAATTTATAGTGTTAATTGGACGAAATTATACATTTGCACTATCCTGCCACCCTCCTTCCGGCTTCCCGAATATGAAATGACACACGCCCTGAGTCTAGATGCATTTCTTCCACTATCGAGATATGAGGTCGAAAAAAATAAACGACGAATCGCAGAAGTAATCGGCTCCCTGTCAGTTTGTTGACATCGCGTCAGGTAAAGAAAGGGCGCACCCGAACGACTATTGGAAATACCCAAGCGATATTTTAACGCGTAGTGGACTTCAAAATAAAATGGACCGCCATTCATCACCTTCGCAAAGTCTCTTTTTTTTTACCTCGCGATTCGAAATTTCTTTGTTAGTAAAATAAAACCATTCGTACAAACGATTGAAAATTATTTTCTTCGTATAATTTTTTTAAATTCTTCAAAATTGTAAACTCTTTTGTCCCCCGGTATAGACACAATAAATAGATGTTTATACATTTTTTTTTGTTTTGTTATACATACATTGTTCTTCGGTCACGGGATTTCCCACTCTGTTGATAAATCCTCCCGTTTTTTATTCGATCGATCAAACGTAATCGTCTTTGACGTCGTCGCGCCTGAGGTCTCCGAGCCCGAGGCATATTTAAATTGTCATAAATGTGCCAGAACACAACGAAAAAAAAAACGCAAAAGTACCGAATATAAAATAAAAACTGCGATCAAATACGAAAGTTTAAAAAAGAAAGCAAAAATGTAAAAAGAATATATAGATATTATAAAACAGCACACAAAATACGATAGAACACACACGAAATTATAATAACACCACACAAATATATGAACTATACTAACACTAGTCCATTATACTAATTATCAATGTTGAGTCTTTTTCTTTGCTCTTCTACTTGGTTTTGCGCGTTCAGAGTCGGTACGAGAAGAAACCTACTTACCGCACCAATTGCCTCGGCAAGATTGACAGGTGTGGCGCGATAAGCGCAAGAGAAATTGTACGCAGCGAAAAACGGCGAGAAAGCGGCTGTCGAATTGTAACCGCCCTCGCAAGCAGTCTAACACTTTATATACTTACCTTACGCATTACTCAAAAAATACTTTTCTACTTCGTAATTAAAAAGGCCTCATGCCACTACTCTTATTTATCCCTCCTTTACTCCAACTCCAAAACAATCATCTCGTAGATTCAACAGGTTATGGGCCCAGTTACCCTGCCTGCGCGAGGATTGTGAGAGTCAAGGGATAAAGGAGAGCGCGAGACACGAGGTCGTTGCGAAAAGGCGGAAATTGTTTTTGGAGCACGTTCTCTGTTCGAGTTGCGAGTGACCGCGTGCCGTGCGAATCCGAAATGCCTGACGACATCTCGGCGCGAAATGTCAGGAGGCTCAACGGCTCGAACTTCCAGCACTGGAAGCATCAGATAAAGTCATTATTTGTGGTGCACGGAGTGATGAGTGTCGTAACCGGGGAAAGAGCGAAACCGAGTGCTGCAGGCGCGACGCCGGCCGCGAAGGAAGAGTGGGCGAAAGATAACGCGCGCGCGATGTTTCTAATATCGTCGTCGATCGAAGCCGAACAATACGATCCGCTTGTGGTGTGTGAAACAGCGAAAGAAATGTGGGACAAGTTAGCGCGTGTCCATGAGCAGTCGTCGGTAGCGAATCGGCTAACGCTGACGCAGAAATTTCACGAGTACCGGATGTCTCCGGGAGACTCGGTCGTGAAGCACGTGGCGACGGTGCAGAATATGGCTGCGAAATTACGGGACGTGGGTGAAACGGTTTCCGAAGTGACGACGATAGCGAAAGTGCTTGCGAGTCTACCGGTAGTGTATGCGGCGTTCCAAACGCCATGGGACAGCGTGGACCCGGAGAGACAAACGATGGAAAACCTCCAAGAAAGGCTGATCCGCGAGGAGGCCCGTATAACCGCGGGTGACAGTGCTCCGGGAGCTTTCGCGGCGGTAGGGGGGAACAAGAAAAACGATCAGTCAAGTACGCAGTCGAACGGCAAATCGGGAAAACCGCGAGATCGTCGAGACGTCGAGTGTTTCAAATGCCGGAAAAAGGGGCATTACGCGCGCGAATGCAAAGGTAAACGGCGCGAAAACGTCCGACGCGATAATAATCAACGAGAAGATAACCGGCCCGACGGCAACCGACGCGAGGCGAGTGGCGCGAGCGAGTCACGTGACTGTGCGTTCAGTGCCGAAACGTGAGCGAGTGAGAGCGATAGAGCCGGTGAAAAGAGAGGCTCTGAGCCGCCGTGCGCGATTGTGAGGGGAGTACTGACCGCTGAATCGAGAGACACGTGGCTCTTCGATAGCGGCGCGTCTGGTCATATTACCGGGAGGCGCGAATGGTTTTCCGAGTTCACACGGGTGACAGATGGTGGCACGGTATCGCTCGGCGACGGGAAAGAGTGCGCGGTTGCCGGTGAGGGAACGATTCCGATCGAAAAATACGTCGACGGCACGTGGGTGGAAGCGCGAATAGAGAACGTCCTATATATACCGGAAGTGACGAAAAATCTCTTCTCGGTCGGAGTAACCACCGCGAAAGATCGAAGTGTCGTGTTCGGCGAAAGATGTGTGCGAATAATGACAGGTGATAAAGTGATCGCGACGGGGGTTAAGGTCAAGAGTGAGATGTACTGAATGCTATTCCGAGCGCGTCGCGAGAAGCAAACGGTCGAGGCGAACGTCTCAACGGCGAGCCTGCAAGTGTGGCACGAGCGGCTCGGTCACGTAAACGAGCGCACCGTTCGCGAATTAGCAAAGGGGGGGTTCGTGGAAGGGATAAAGCTGTCGAACGACGACGGATTTTTCTGCGAGCCGTGTCAAATCGGGAAAGCGCATCGACAGCCGTTTCGAAAATACCGCGAGCGGGCGGCGACTTCGCCGGGCGAAGTGATACACACGGATGTGTGCGGACCGATGTCTACCGAGACACCCGGTGGTACAAGGTTCTTACTCACGTTTAAAGACGACGCGACGAGCTTCAGATACATATATTTCCTGAAGCACAAAAGCGAAGTGTACGAGCGGTTTAAAGCCTTTGATAAAATGATCGAAAATAAGTTCGGGCGAACAATGAAAGTGTTGCGCTCCGATAACGGGTTAGAGTTCAGAAACGGGAATATGGATCGTTACCTCGAATCTCGCGGCATCGTGCGTGAGAATACCGCGCCCTACACACCCGAACAGAACGGTCGTGCCGAGAGGGACAACCGAACGATCATCGAGAGCGCAAGGACGATGCTGCACGCGAAGGGGCTACCGACGACTCTGTGGGCAGAAGCAGCGAACACGGCAGTCTATGTGATGAATCGATCGGGGACGATGAGCGCTCGAGACGGAAAAACTCCATACGAGCAATGGATCGGCAGCAAGCCGAACGTGAAGCACCTACGCGTATTCGGGTCGGAAGGCTACGTGCACGTGCCGAAGCAGCAGACGACGAAGCTGAGCGCGCGGGCGAAGAAAATGTGGCTTGCCGGGTACGATAAGGAGTCGTCGAACTATCGAATGTTTGACCCGGTGTCGAGAAAGGTCACGGTATCGCGAGACGTGATCTTCAACGAGGAGTCCGAGCAGACAACACAACCGGCGAACAGTGAAGAGGGCGAAGAGACCGTGCTGCCGGGACGAGTATCGATGGAGCAGACGGAGTAGAGCGGCGACGAAGACGTCGACGGAGACGACGACGTTTTCCTCCCAGCGAGGGAAGCACAGGTCGCGACGCCGAAGGAAAAGAAACAAAAAGGCGAGTCAGTGGGAAGGCCGAATCTGAGGGACAGGAGCGCTCTGAAAACGCCGAGGCGTTACCAGTCGAACGTAGCCAAGTACAGCGCACCGAGTACATACGGTGAAGCGGTGAGCGGCGAAGACTCGGAGAAATGGGTCGAAGCGATCGACAGTGAATTGCGAGCCCATCGAGAGAACAACACGTGAGAAATCGTCAACAGAAAGCCCGGAACGAAGACAATCGACTCCAAGTGGGTTTTTCGTCTCATGAGAGACACCAACGGTGAAGTATACCGGTACAAAGCGAGGCTGTGCGCGCGCGGCTTCATGCAGACGAAAGGGACGGATTTCTTGGAGACATTCGCCCCCGTCGTACGATACGTCGTACGATACGATTCGCTAAGAGTGCTACTCGCAATAGCTGCCGAAGAGCATCTCGAACTCGCGCAATTCGATGTGCAGACAGCCTTTCTCTACGGAGAGCTCACCGAGGAGGTCTACATGGAGATTCCGGAGGGGCTAAGAGAGAGAGAAGGCAACAATCCCGAACGGAGCAGCATCGTGTGCCGATTGCTCAAATCGCTATACGGGCTGAAACAGGCACCCCGTTGCTGGAATAAAAAGTTCAGCGAATTTCTAAAGACTTTTAGCTTTAAGGAAGCCGACGGCGATAAATGCGTGTTCGTGGGGAGAGTCGAGAAAACACCGGTGTTCCTGGTGCTATTTGTCGACGACGGATTAATCGCGTCAAAAGAAAAACGAGCGATCGATATCGTGATCGAGTATCTTAACAGTGCGTTCAAAATAACAATCGGGGACACGAAGATGTTCGTTGGGATGCAGATCGAGCGCGACCGCGAAAACAAATCGATCTTCGTACATCAAAGGGCATACATTCGTCGAGTATTAGAGAGGTTCCGTATGAACGACGCGAAGCCAATAAGCACGCCGGCTGACCCACACACGGCGTTGTGTCCCGTGAGTGAGGGAGAGAGAGAAGCGCGATCCGTACCGTACCGCGAAGCAGTAGGCGCGCTCATGTTTGTGGCTATCGTGTCCCGTCCGGACATAGCATACGCAGTAAACTCGGCGAGTAGGTTCCTAAACAATCACAACGAAGGGCATTGGAACGCGGTGAAAAGAATTCTCGCGTACTTAAAGGGGAGAAGCGATCACGGGATCGAGTACACAGCCGGTGGAAGCGTGTCAGAGTTGACCGGATACTCCGATGCCGACTACGCGAGCGATGTCGAAACGAGGAGGTCGACAACCGGATATCTGTTCGAACTCGCGAACGGTCCGGTCACGTGGTCCTCCCAGAGGCAAAAACTAGTCACGCTGAGCACCACAATAGATAAGCTAGCCCCCCCCCCATGTCGGCAAGTAGATTCCCACCTTACCTACGGTCGGTAAAATGGGTTCGAGTCCGGGCTAAAAGATTTCTACTTACCGACATTACCGACACTGCCGACATTGCCGAATTACCGACTTACCGACTTACCGACAAGAGGAAGAGGGAGAAGGAAAAAGATGTTAGATTTACCGACCAATGACTATTTGACCCTTTTTGCGGAAAATAGCCAATTTTACCGGCCGACCAACGATCGGGATAGCAACGATCAGGATACCAACGATTATTTGACCCTTTTTGCGGAAAATAGCCAATTTTACCGGCCGACCAACGATTGGGATAGCAACGATCGGGATAGCATCGATAATGATATTTCGACCGCAGCATCCGGTTTGACGCGAAATTTGAATTATGCTATCGGATTTACCGACTCATGAAGTTATCATAGCAGGAGATTTGAATTTTTTGGCGGGAAATCAAATTGACATAACCTTACTTATCGACTTGTGATATTTATAGTTAGAGATTAGGATATTGGAACCAATCTACGGGGCTTATTTATTAGAATATATGAACTCAATCTAATACGGAAAATCATGTTTTATTTTAGCAAATTCGCTTTACAGACTAATGATTATTATTATTGATACATTGAATGCACTCTGTCTTCATTGGTGCAGATAATTCATTTTCCATTGGAAAGTGTTCTCGGCATCGCAAACACTCGGCGACTTCAGGATCTTGCTTGAGGGACTCGGGCAATTTATCCCACGCAAGCTCGACGCTTTTTGCAGCGAAGTTGACGACGAATACTTTGGGCAGCTGCGCAATATCGCTAGGTTCCATGAACGATAGTAGTCCGATGCGATGGAATAGTTTGAGCGATCTTCCCAGAGATGGAACGTTGTTTCGAAGAAATTTCTTCAACAGCTGTACGTTTCGAAGTGCGCATCGAGTTTTAACTGCCAAATCGTTGTGGTGAGGGCATGATGTCTTCACTATCTCGGGGTGTAGCTTCTTCAGCGATGGACAATCCGGGACATCGCGTAGATTGAATCCAAACTGTGCGAGCCATTTTGACTTCTGCTCCCCCTTCACGTAGATGGTGCTTGCATTGTGCAAAACGGATCGAAGCACGTTTTCTACTTCGATGTATGTCAACTCTCCCGAGTACCAGGAGAGATGGTGATAATTGGGTTCCAACCAAAGATTCACGCTCTTGTACTTAGCCGGAAGATCATTCCACTGTGTCGGAGGATGGAACAGGAAGACCATAAGTTGTAGGTCACAGTTGAGCGGGATCATTGCCAGCTCTTTAATGACAAAGTCATTCATGGGCTGCTGGAACCCTTGTGTATCCACCACGTACTCCATGGCAATTGATCGTAAATCCGCTCCGTACGCGCCTTTTATAGGCGTCTTTTCACATCCCCACTTATTGGAATATATTCGACAATTCGATCATGCAAGATCAAACAGTAGGCCGTAGTTCCCACGGGGAAATTTAATTCAGCCTCCAATTCGAGACGAACATCGACTGGAGCCTGTTTCAGCGACTCGTTCTGTTTCGAGCAATCGATCACGATTAGCGGAGCATGCGTGAGGAAGTCTTTCTTCGTCAGCATGGGTTCCGAGTCCTTGCCGTAGTATACATTCTGAAAGGTGGCGTACATGTCGTACAATACAGCGTACTGATTGCGAGTCATGTCGAGATTGAGGTTGCTGTACGGATAACACTGAGAGTTAAGAAAGAGTTTCACGTTGGTGATTTTGCAATGATCAAAGCGGCTAGCGTTCGCCGTTTTGGCTATTCTTCGATTCGTCTTGAAGCCCACAATGACGAAGCGTGGTTTCTCCAACTGATTGGACGTTTTCACCGTCCAAACGTGTTTCGTCGTGTTTGGAAGCATGGGATACTCGTACAATTCCCAGGTGCGAAAACTCATGGTGACGTCCTTTTCAATATGGCTGAGCAGACGTATCTTACGTTTGTCCGACAATGTCACGTACGGCATCAGCCACTCAATTCTCGTAAGCTCAATCTTGAATTCCTCAAAGGTTCAATTTTCGAGCGCTGTTTGCACAACTGCATTCGCGTCGCTCCTCGATCTCGTGAGAATGAGCTCATGCTTTGTGTTGACGATGATTTTTTGATAGTCCGCGGCAAAACCAAGAATCATAAAGAGGGGCATGCATACATCGAAATACCCACTGTCATCCGTCAGTTGTTTCGTCTCTTCGACATCGAGCCAGCCGGCATTTTCAACGAGCGCACTGTGACTGGGACTCAACGATGCATAACCCTTCATGAGACATGTCAAACCAACATTCTTATTTCGGTTGATCTCTATGGCATTGATCTCGTAACGAATTTCCTCGAATAGATGGGCGATGGCATTGTTCACCAACTTCGTCGAAGCGGTGACACTCCCATCCGCTTTGGTCGATCTTCCACAAACGTGCAGCGAACTTCGTGCGGGCAAGAGGCACAGATCTTGATGTTGAATGGATATTCGAATCTCATCGCTATTGTTGAAGGTTGATGAAGTGTAGGGCTGATGCGCATGAATCTCGTAATGCATTACGGATTCGTTGAATACCACGTTCGATTGACCGTGCAGAACCTCTTCCATTCCAGCAAAAACAAAATATCAGGCAGGTTACTTTCTTCTTCCACCAGAGACTCGGAGTCCTAGGCTTCTTAGAAATTGAATGTTGCGACGTGATAGTGTCTTCAATGTTCGTTGACGACTGATGGGTGCGCGCCATGTTGACTCTCTTTTATAGCCGTGGCCAACTTTGTTGTAGACGATACCCATGTTGACTACTTAACTTTCTTGATGTGCAGTCTGATATAATAAATGAGCTAATAATTTCGCCCCGAAAATTCACCGGTTCTTCGTCCTGATCAACTATGCGTATTTGAACGTGATCAATGACCTTGACGGCGATCGGAAGGTAAATGACTTGCGATGGAACTTCGATGATCTTATATCCTGGCGGCACTGCTGGAAAAAATTCGTGTTTCGTGTGCACCTTACGCTCGTTGATGTACGCTCCTGAAGTGATGTTGCACTCTACTCGCAATGCGTTGACCTTGAGGATAGCTATAGGTAATTCTGAGCTGTGAGTCTTATTTCGTGGTAGCTCGCGTTGAGTGAAACCTAACAGACGAGCGATTGAGTCTTGCGGCCGAAAATCAACGTTTTGACTGCACTTTATGACGCTGCGCAGCGTATTGTTGTTGGGCCTGAGATTGATGTATACGCCTTTTGGCGCAAGAGCTTCCTGCAAATAATTTTCGATATCTTCGATCTCGTAACTTCCGGTCGGCAGCACGATCACCTCGTTCCCCACCTAAAACTTGTTTTTATCAGTATCGATATTGGGTATAGAGTTGAATGTTAGTAATTCCACTAGGCCAAGAACGTAGTGTTTATTGGCTGAGAGTTCAATTGGTGGAAAATATTGGGTTTCTAGTGTAGATGACGTTCCAGATAAGCTGAGGGTCAATGAATCTTCCATGACGATAAACACTGCTCGACTGATTCAATGCACGCACTACAAACTATTATATAGGAATTTCAGACAAAGATGGCCACACTCGTACGTGTTGTAATCCTGATATCGCGCATGATTGTACCGAACCTCATCAACTCCAAGATACTCCATCAGCTCTCGAGGTGATTGAAGATCTCCGAAACTGTCAAAGTACACGACTTTACTGCCATTCTTTCGATATGCCACCCAGTGCGCTCCAGGCCCATCTTCGTTATCGAGGTTAATTATAGCTGACTCGCGATAATGAGGTCCGCCAGTTGGTAAGGCGTTTCGCATAAATACTCCGCGGAAACGGGGAATCCTTAGAGCACGTGCGTACTTGAGAAGATCGGCGTCCGTTAGAGCGCGTTTGGGCAGACGGACGTCAAACTTTTTTTTTTCGCGCATCCAAATGCAGACCGAACCCGTTCTTGTGTGGTTTGAGGTAGAGACCTTTGCCGAGAGCGATAGCTTCCATCGTCTTATTGTGTCGCTGACTCTCTCCCAACTGTTGCTTTGCGGCGCTAGCGTCGTTCACAGCGTTTGCCACTCCCGCAGCGCCACCTGCCAGCGCCCCCATTGCACTCAAGCCGGCAAACAGGGGTACGAGAAAAGGCAAAAATTCACCAACTTTTTCGGGGACGGGTAGTATGCGCGGTACACGAACGTTTTTTCTTCCACCCGCTTTCTTCACGGCATCGCGAGCCTTCTTCAATGCTGATCGAATTACTTCTCGAGAGTTTTTCCCTGTTGATTTCGAGGCAGCTTTCACGATATTGGAGAGCATGATCATGGGCTTCTTATTTCTCTTCAGCCCCATACCGAACTTGGATTTCAGCTTCATCGCGTTTGTTATAGCGTATGCGGCAACTTTCTCATCCACACCAGCTTCCTTTGATCAGACGCGCCGCCAAGCGTTATCCGCCAAAACTTTGTCAGCTGCGTTACGCGCTTCGACGTTCTCACGATTCTTCGGGTAGGCAATATCGTGCTCCTTGCAGGCTGCGTCCAGACGATTAATACCTGGATCACCGCGAGCGACACGTTCCGCTACTTTCGTGCTTGGTCCGCAGTATTGGTAGCCCGGTAGATGAAGTTCGATAGGCAGATTGTTGATAAACTTGTTAAGGAGACCTTTGTGTACGATCATCCCGCTAGCGCGGCCAGTCGATGAATGAATCCGACGGTATATAAGCGCGCTATTTATACTTTGGCGGCTCAGTCGTCATGGAGTTCAGAAAGCAATCGCACAAGCTTTCGGTGACGAACTTTGATACTCTTACCGAGCAAAAAAATGTTCGCACACGCCATGGTGAATTGCTGCCTGACAGTATTCGCGCAGTATTTTGCGGCCCATCGAATTGCGGTAAGGCTAACGCACTGCTCGCTCTCATCACGCATCCCAAGGGATTGAGATTCGAAAATGTCTACGTCTATTCCAAGTCCCTGAATCAATCAAAGTACAAGTCTCTCGAGAAACTCCTCACACCTCTAGAGGGTATCGAATACTTTGCCTTTGGTGAACATGATCAAGTCGTTTTACCCGCCGACGCTCATCCCAATTCTATCATGATCTTCGATGATATCGCCTGTGAGAAACTAGACAATGTCAGAGCCTTCTACTGTATGGGCAGACACAAAAACATTGATTGTTTTTATCTCTGTCAATCCTATGCACAGATTCCTAAACATCTGGTGCGCGATAACGTTAATTTGCTGGTGATTTTTAGACAAGACGATGTAAATCTCAAACACGTCTATGACGACCATGTGAATACGGACATGTCATACTCGCAGTTCAAAGATTGGTGCTCGACATGCTGGAACGACGCTGATCATGGATTCCTCGTAATCGACAAAGATCGTAGGGGGCTCGATTGCGGCCGATACAGAAAGGGCTTCGACTGCTTTGCTATAAATATATCGCGCGCAAAGTGAAACTTTCAGTGTATCATGGAAGGTCGAAGCGACGATATTACGGCAGAGTTCCGCCGAAAGAAAAAAACACCTTGTTAGATCGACAAAGCGAGGGATGCAGTTAGAAGGAAATATAAACTTCTCAAAGAGGGCAAGCAGACACTGGAAATGACACGTCTGGATGACACGTTCAAACCAATTGTTAGTCCGCTGGAACGACTCGTTACCGCGACCGACACAAACAGACGCAAAATTACAGATGAAATCAAAAGCTTGATGTCGAAGAAGGAGGAGGAGAATCAAGACTGGGAAACTTCTTCTTTCAAGACTGCATACGACGACGACGACGACGACGAGGATGCTGACGAATCAATGGGAATAACCGAAGGAAATACAACTGTCGATAAATATATTCACCTACTCAATATGAATCGAAAAAAGTATATCGACATGACTTACGGAGTTCGAAAGTTGGCAGATGGTACATTGATGATTGGAGATTCACCGATAATTTTTGGGAAGGAATACGTGATTGTGGGTGATGAAAAGTATCATCCGAGTGTTGGGTTGTTCGAATTGCTCTTTCGAAAACAACCACATGCGAATCTTATAAGCGCTGAAGACAAGAATAATTGCGCGAAAATCCTGCAAACGACTACTGCATACAGGAAACACTACAGTCCGGATGAAGTCATTCACAGACAAAACAGCAACAAGTATAAAACGTTTATAGCGCCGTTAGTCGGTGCCACACCGACTCGAAAGAGAGCATCACTCGGTTCAGGGTTATCCGAATACAAAATCGCGAGGAGAGGTACACGAATGGATTACGTGTACTGGGACGACCCTAACAAACTCGTAGATAGACTACGTCTGCTGATTGCCGAGCGATCAGCCGGCAATCCAAGTCACATCAATGAGATTGTATCGATCATCGAGGAATTGCGTGAAGCTGGAATAGTTTATTAGTAGCAGTAAACGAGTGACAAACACCTCAATTGAACAATGAGCGTCGACGTGTTCGGACGTCAACTAGGAAGAAACGAGGGTACACGAGGGCTCCCGGGCTTTGGATTCAAACTCACCACTGACAACCAATACGACGTCGAGAATAAGAGACTATGCAACGTTGCCGAGTCAAGGGAGCCAAACGACGCTGTCAATATGAGTCTCGCGAAATGCCTAATACGACAAGAGTTAAACGGAATTTTCCACATCACTACTAAGCAACGAGAGGATTTAGATGATCTACAACAGAAGATACAAATTCTGCAAGATCAGGTGGAGAAGAGATTGAAGACAATCGAGATAAACGTCGAAACGAATCTAGATTTGGCGATTCGTAATTCCAAATCCATTGCCGCATTGGACGCAGCAGCATGGAACATCAGAGACTAGTGGAAGAGCTGCATAAACCCACTCGGCGCAATTATCCTCGTCGGAAATTCGTTGTGCGAGGTCTCGATAAAACGTGGCAAGCTGATCTCGTCGAGATGCAACCTCACGCTCGCGAAAACAAAGATACCAAATACCTGCTCACAATCATCGATGTTCTGTCAAAGTTTGCCTGGGCTGTTCCCGTGAAGCGGAAAACAGCGCAAGATGTCACTGCAGCTATGGAAAAGGCAGAGAATTCTACCATACGAATTTCCAGAACCTGACACGATGACACGATACAGTATCAATCACTACTCGACGTACAGCAACCTCAAGGCATCGATTGTGGAACGTTTCAATCGAACTCTGAAAAACAGAATGTGGCTTAAATTTAGTCTGCAAGGCACGTACAAGTGGCTCGACATTTTGCCTGATCTCGTAAAAGCCTACAACGATGCCAAGCATCGCACGATCCGAATGAAACCAAAGGAAGTCACTGCAACCAACGTTGAAACATTGATCCAACGTTTTTCTCACGACCCTCGTCGTCGTCGTCGTCGTAAGATTCCTCGATTTCGTGTTGGTGACAAGGTACGAGTGAGCAAGAACAAACACGTTTTCGAGAAAGGCTACACCCCAAACTGGACAACGGAAATTTTTACTGTGAGTCGAGTGATGTCAACGACGCCAGTGACGTACAAGCTAAAGGACTATCAAGACGAATCAATCGCTGGTGGTTTCTACGAAGAGGAGCTTCTAAAGGCCAAGTACCCCGATGTCTACCTTGTGGAGAAAGTGCTCAAGAAACGTGGAGATCGAGTTTACGTCAAGTGGCTGAGATTCAACACTTCGCACAATAGTTGGATAAATAAGTCTGATTTGTAAAACACAATTTTTATTATAAACCAATAATTTATTATCAATAAAAAAATATACAAAGTTATTTATTGCCGATGTTAAATTCAATCTGATGCTTATAGGCTCCGCCACCCAGGTACTTTAGGAACAATTCTCCTTCCGCTACCATGTGTGCCAATTGATCAAACATGATCTGATCTTTCTCGAATGCCTCCGAGATACGTTTCGGCAGGAAAACTTGACAGTTGTCATCGAGGCTGGCAACTGCTTTCAGTCCATACTTTGTTGTGACTTGTCGCAAATCAGTGACCTTGTAGGTCTCGTTGATCTTCAACGCGCTGAGTTGCTTCGTCGGGAGGAAATCCTCCAAAAGAGCGATTTTGTTGAGCGTTGCAATGTCCATTGTGAGAACGACTGCGAGTATCTGATTTTAAAGGCTGTTAGTTTGCCGTTGATATACCCGTATCCCCGCCACTAGCGAGAAAAAGGTGGGGGGTCGAGCGCTCTGATTGGTGCGTGAGATCCGATCGTTCGAGATTTTTGAATCTTTCAGTGATGAGACATAGATCTGATCTTGTTTCAATGAGATTTTTTACTTGTTGAATATTTTTCATAAACAGCTTCATACGAACTTTGAGCTCGTTGCGTTTATTTTGCGTTGATCTTTTATTTACATATGCCATGGAGAACGATTTAGCCTTGCAATGATACAATTGGCTACGAGTTCGCTACTGATATACTCGTATCCCCTCCACTAGCGAGTTGAGCTCTGATGGCGCCGGAGAACTTTGCGCCCGGATTGGCTGTGTTTTATTCGATCATGACTTCCGACGTGCTTCGAAAGAGTTCCGGTAGATTGGGTATCATCTAATGTCCCCAAGGTAGCGTATCCGTGCTTTCGGATAGCAAATATCGTTTGACATCGTGGGGACTTAGCGCTATCTTGACTTGTCTCTCCGTGTAAACTTTGTGCATACGAGATCTGATGACACGCTGCTCTCGACGCTGGATGATTTTCTCACGGAGACACTACATGAAGTCATCGAAGGTGATGGTCGTTTCCACGACTCGCGTCTTCACACCCTTCACCTTCTACATTTTGCTGCGCAATCCAACGAATTCCGTCATAATACGACCGTTGCACTCATCTTTCATGAGCCCTACGACCTTCTTGTTCACTCTCGGGATAGCAAACTGGTTTTCAGCTGGATAATCGGACGTATCAAACTTGTCGATATCGCGCTTCATGACGTCGTAAATGTCGGGGCAGCGCACTTCGTACAGCAAGCTGTCGGTGTCGGTGTACAGGAGCTTGCAACGGTCGTTGAACTGCGACTTCAAGTAGTCATAGTGGAAGTCGTAGACGAGAATCTTGGACAAGTCCAGAACGCAGAGTCCGACGTAGATCGGTTTGTTGAGATAAACCTCGGTCTTCGTGAGCTGTACAGCAACGAGGTTCTCATCGAAGATCGAGCGACTGTGGATGTTGGGCTTAGCAATGAGCGCCTCAACGCCGTAACGACCTTCCCAGTGAGTGAGGAGTTTGACGTCGACGTGCTTGCGGACGTTCTCCATCGTCTTGCCGAACACCGCATTATTCATGAGTTTGAAGAGGTTTTTATCAAAGTCGTTCTTAGCCCGCTTCCTCATATCGCTGTTGAGGTCGATGTAGGATTTGAGCCACGGACTTTGGTTGAATTGCAGCACTCGATGAATACGCTTCAGCTCCAATCCATACCTGAGAGCCTGTTTCAGGTTCCTGTAGTGTAGTATGTAGCGGTTTTTCGAATCTTGCGTTGTCATCAGCTTGGGTTGTTTGGAGCCTGGTGGACACTTGTGTTCGGGGCACAGAGGCAGATCTTTATACGCATCATGGAGACTTTCGGGGTACTCGAGGTCAACTTCGAGGATATAGCCGTCCGGCGACGTATCCGGAACGTTGGGGAAATCGATGCTTTCGAGATTCTCCGCCCATTTGAATCCGCCGTATGGGAGATACTCCATCATTGCCCAGCCGTAGAGGTTATTGACATCAAAGTACATCAGGTACTTGGTCTTCTCGTTCAGATCGTAATCGCGCATGTACCTGTTATTGGCGCGAGCGTAACGATTGCAGCACTGACTCACTCCGCCTCTCACGCCGCGCTCGATAAACATGTGCATGTCCAGGTCAGTGAGGAGTTCCAACTCGATCTTCGTGTATTTGAGCATGGCGTCCCACGTGAATCCTGGCGTTGTATAGTAGTGAGCTGGATCAAGGCCGTAGGCCTCAATACCATTATCTCGGAAATTTTCAAAGACATCCGCCAAGAGGAGTACATCAGTTTTTAGGTAGAGGTCCGCGTATTCGCCCAGGTCTACGATGTTGAATTCTTGCCACACTCTCTTGGCATGATCGTAGTCGTCGTCTGAGACGTTGCTGTCATACAGCGAGCTGTAAAAATCGTCCCTCGATGGAAGATTCGTTTCGTCGAGTTTCGCCAATGAGTTAACGTACTCGTAGGGAAATACGCCTTTCCTCGTGAGCAGTTCGAACTTGGCGTCGGAGAGGTTAGGGAACTCGCTTCTCAGGGTCTTTAGTTCCGTCAGGTATGAGGCTAGTTTCTCCAGAGACGAAGCCATGAAGCGAAACGAGTCAATGAATCGAAAATTCATGTCGCTTCCGGCAATGTGCTTCATGAAGGAGATGTATTTTTCCTTCGTCAGTGGCAGAATATCGATGCGACCCTCGAAGGCTGCAGCAATTTCCCATATCGTGAAGTGGGAGTCGTATACTGTGAGGTTGTGGAATACAACTGGTACTGTCCGTGAGTCATTGTAATTGAGATTGCACTCGTTGTGTGCTGGGCCCCTGTACCTGTGTACAGAAAAAAATATATCATTATTTGTTATTGGTAAAATGTAAGAAACTATGAACTAGAGATACTTACAGCCCTGTCAAATGGCAATGATCCTTGACTCGATCGTTGTTGGACATGCGTTTCCCGCAGATGTGACATGTGGTTGCTGTACGAAAGTCCGTCATCTGTTGCGAAGATAGTCTATCCATAGGCTTCGGATTCATGTGGATTTCTTCAATGTCCTTGGCCAGCTGTTGCAATTCGCGAACGAACCATTCTGCTGGTTTCTTGCCTCTGTAGTTGCGGTACCTAGACCTCGAGTCATCGTAACTGCATTTAAGGTAGTATGCTACGCTGAATGCTTCGTACTTTTGGTAAGCATTCTCGTCTCGAGTCGGTTCGAGAAGGCATTCAAAGTCTCCGTAGACAATGAAGGATACTCTCTCCTTGTTCGAGTGATTCTTGAATCGTAGAATCCTATTCTTCGAGGCTGGCATGTTGACCTTGCACTCGTTTACATCTTTGCAGTCTATTTCATGCGAAGCCAACTGCTCTTTGTCATGGAAGTAGTGAAGGCAGCGGTCGCAGTTTATCGACAGAACATTCTGTTTCTCGTATCTCGAGATTTGTCGTGGCATCACCGGAAATTCGATGCCTTTAAAGTTGAGATCGTCTTTGTACTTTCTGTACTCGAAACGCGATCGCAATGATGAGCAGGATGTAGTGCGGATAGTATAGCCCACTTGAAGCACATGCTGTCAGTGTTCTTAACGTTGACACACGCTTTTTTATTTAGGATCTCCTCCGGTAGTTTCACGTAAGAGCTGCCACGCATCGGATTGAACTTGCTAATATTAACCGTTAGATTTATGATCGAGTGCAATGACCATCCCGAATCCTGCTGCTCGAACTCCTCCATTTTCCGCAGAATGGGATTGCAGATGTTGGTCGTGAACCATCGGACCGATTGCGGCTGAATACTTTTGTCTATCATTAACGGTGGATGTGGGCATCAACAACAAGTCCTCCCACGAGCTTATGAGTTCCGTGAGGCGATTTTTCCATACACTGATCTCGCTAGAGTTTCTATCCTTCATCAGCTCCAACACTTCCTCCCATGTCTTCATAACATCCTTGCAATCCTGGGCATCCATCTTTTCTCTGACTGATCAGTCGAGTAGTTGATCGAATAATGAGTTGCTCTGCTGCCAAGACCGTATATATATTGTCTGAAAAAGTGGTAGAGGGTTATCGATGCTGATTGGTCCTATGCATTAATCTTGACTTTTCGTCTCTGACTGAAGTTGTCTTTTTGAATGAGTTGTTCCGCTGTCAGGTCTATATTTATATTATTTGAAAAGTGGTGGGCAGTATCGGTATCGACTCTGATTGGTCACCTTTTTGTTAATGAAAATGTTTAGTGGCGGGAACAATCCTGATTGGGTGTCGTCGAATGTGCACAGAAAAGTGGAGGGGGGGGGGGGGGTTAGGTCGCGGGTTGTGGGGGTACGAGACTTTGTATATAAGCGACGACGAAGCAGCCACTGATATTACATACCGCCGAGATGGAGTACGTTGTAGACTTCCAGGGCTTCAAGAGACCCATCAACGACTTTGTTTTCAAAGAGGTGGCCATTATCGCTCTCGACGATGACGCTCTCCCGTCCGTCTACGTGTTCGAGCCGCCTCATAAATGGAGTTTTCTTCCCGCTAAATACAAGAGCGAGAACACCTGGTTGGAGAATAACTATCACGGAATCTCCTGCGACAGTGGTGACATATCCTACGAGGAAGTCAACGAGACTCTGCATAATCTTCTGCGAGACGCCAGCAAAGTCCATGTCAAGGGTCTAGAGAAGAAACGCTGGTTGGAGAAAATTCTGCCCAACGTGTACAATCTTGAAGATCTTGGTTGTCCATCCTTGCGAAAATTGGAACAGATTGCGGATATCTCGTGCACCAATCACAAACGCACTTGGAATTCACACTGCGCAGCCTACAACGCGTGCAATTTGAAAACGTGGCTTCTCCAGGCAACCGAGAAAGACGTCACGAATGCTAGTTCGGAATGTATACCCGATTACTCTACGACACTTAATGATTACAACGCTCAATGTCAATTCTCACCTTAAATACTTTCGTTCAATGAAATGTTAAGATAATATACTTAAATGCTTATTGTTGATTCCTATTGATTTTCCGTATTAGATTGAGTTCATATATTCTAATAAATAAGCCCCGTAGATTTGTTCCAATATCCTAATCTCTAACTATAAATATCACAAGTCGATAAGTAAGGTTAGGTAAATTTGATTTCACGCCAAAAAATTCAAATATCCTGCTATGATAACTTCATGAGTCGGTAAATCCGATAGCATAATTCAAATTTCACGTCAAACCGGATGCTGCGGTCGAAATATCATGATCGATGCTATCCCGATCGTTGCTATCCCGATCGTTGGTCGGCCGGTAAAATTGGCTATTTTCCGCAAAAAGGGTAAAATAATCGTTGGTATCCTGATCGTTGGTATCCCGATCGTTGTTCGGCCGGTAAAATTGGGTATTTTCCGCAAATAGGGTCAAATAGTCATTGGTCGGTAAATGTAACCTTTTTCCTTCGTCTTCTTCCTCTTGTCGGTAAGTCGGTAAAGTCGGTATTATTGGTAATGTCGGTAATATCGGTAAGTAGAAATCTTTTAGCCCGGACTCGAACCCTTTTTACCGACCGTAGGTAAGGTAGGAATCTACTTTCCGACATGGGGGGGGCGGCCTAGCTTATCTACTCACCACGGAATCCGAATACGTGGCAGCGGCAGCAGCAACCAGAGAAGCAATCTGTCTGAGAAAATTGTTAAATGACATCGAATGTCCATGTCTCGGAGCAACGGTAATCAACGTGGACAACCAGAGCGCAATCCGATTGGTGACAAATCCGGAGTATCACAAACGGACGAAGCACATAGACATTCGATATCATTACATAAGGGAAAAATTCAATTCAAAAGAAATCGCGATAGAATACGTACCGTCTGAACAACAAAAAGCAGATGTATTCACCAAAGCTCTCGCAAGAGAGGAATTTCGAAACATGTGCGATAACATGAGTGTGATAAAACCTCCGCATGCTTAAACGGTGGAAGTGTTGAGTCTTTTTCTTTGCTCTTCTACTTGGTTTTGCGCGTGCAGAGTCGGTAGGAGATGAATCCTACTTACCGCACCGATTGCCTCGTCACGATTGACAGGTGTGGCGCGAAAAATGCCAGAAAAACGTTCAAACAATCAGATTAACTGTAGCCGGTAGCATTACCCAAATTTTTAAATGAAGAACCATTCAGCCTATCTAATAGATACCATAGTATAAGCCCAGTCCTGGCCTACGTAATTCCTGCATAAAATACCAGAAAAACGTTCAAACAATCAGACTGACTGTAGCCGGTAGCATTAGCCCAATTTTTGAATGAAGAACCATTCAGCCTATGTAATTGATACCATAGTATAGGCCCAGTCCAGGCCTTCGCAATTTCTCGATAAAATACCAGGAAAACGTTCAATCAATCAGATTGACTGTAGCGGGTAGCATTAGCCTAATTTTTAAATGAAGAACCAGTCAGCCTATCTAATACATGCTTTAGTATCGGCCCAGTCCAGGCCTACGAAATTCCTCCATAAAATACCAGAAAAACGTTCAAACAATCAGATTGACTGTAGCCGGTAGCATTAGCCCAATTTTTAAATGAAGAACCCTTCAGCCTGTGTAATAGATGCCATAGTATAGACCCAGTCCTGGCCTACGTAATTCCTCGATAAAATACCCGAAAAACGTTCGAATAACAGATTGACTGTAGCGGGTAGCATTAGCCTAATTTTTAAATGAAGAACCATTCAGCCTATGTAATAGATGCCATAGTATAGGCCCAGTCCTGGCCTACGTAATTCCTCGATAAAATATCAGAAAAACGTTCAAACAAATAAATTAACTGTACAGGGTAGCATTACCCCAATTTTTAAATGAAGATCCATTCAGCCTATGTAATAGATTCCACAGTATAGGCCCAGTCCTGGCCTACGTAATTCCTCGATAAAATAACAGAAATACGTTCAAACATTCAGATTGACTGTAGCCGGTAGCATTAGCCCAATTTTTAAATGAAGAACCCTTCAGCCTGTGTAATAGTTGCCATAGTATAGAACCAGTCCTGGCCTACGTAATTCCTCGATAAAATACCCGGAAAACGTTCAAACAACAGATTGACTGTAGCGGGTAGCATTAGCCTAATTTTTAAATGAAGAACCATTCAGCCTATGTAATATATGCCATAGTATAGGCGCAGTCCTGGCCTACGTAATTCCTCGATAAAATATCAGAAAAACGTTCAAACAAATAAATTAACTGCACAGGGTCGCATTACCCCAATTTTCAAATGAAGAACCATTCAGCCTATGTAATAGATGCCCTAGTATAGGCCCAGTCCAGGCCTATGTAATTCCTCGATAAAATACCAGAAAAACGTTCAAACAATCAGATTGACTGTAGCCGGTAGCATTACCCCAATTTTTAAATGAAGAACCATTCAGCCTATCTAATACATACCATAGTATAGGCCCAGTCCTGGCCTACGTAATTCCTCCACAAAATACCAGTAAAACGTTCAAACAATCATACTGACTGTAGCCTGTAGCATTCGACCAATTTTTAAATGAAGAACCATTCAGCCTATGTAATAGATGCCATAGTATAGGCCCAGTCCTGGCCTACGTAATTCCTCGATAAAATACCAGAAAAACGTTCAAACAATCAGATTGACTGTAGCCGGTAGAATTACCCCAATTTTTTAATGAAGAACCATTCAGCCTATGTAATAGATACCATAGTATAGGCCCAGTCCAGGCCTTCGCAATTTCTCGATAAAATACCAGGAAAACGTTCAATCAATCAGATTGACTGTAGCGGGTAGCATTAGCCTAATTTTTAAATGAAGAACCAGTCAGCCTATCTAATAGATGCTTTAGTATCGGCCCAGTCCAGGCCTACGAAATTCCTCCATAAAATACCAGAAAAACGTTCAAACAATCAGATTGACTGTAGCCGGTAGAATTACCCCAATTTTTTAATAAAGAACCATTCAGCCTATGTAATAGATACCATAGTATAGGCCCAGTCCAGGCCTTCGCAATTTCTCGATAAAATACCAGGAAAACGTTCAATCAATCAGATTGACTGTAGCGGGTAGCATTAGCCTAATTTTTAAATGAAGAACCAGTCAGCCTATCTAATAGATGCTTTAGTATCGGCCCAGTCCAGGCCTACGAAATTCCTCCATAAAATACCAGAAAAACGTTCAAACAATCAGATTGACTGTAGCCGGTAGCATTACCCCAATTTTTTAATAAAGAACCATTCAGCCTATGTAATAGATCCCATAGTATAGGCCCAGTCCTGGCCTATGTAATTCCTCGATAAAATACCAGGAAAACGTTCAATCAATCATATTGACTGTAGCGGGTATCATTAGCCGAATTTTTAAATGACGAACGCGTCAGCCGATCTAATAGATACCATAGTATAGGCCCAGTCCTGGCCTACGCAATTCCTCCATAAAATACCAGAAAAACGTTCAAACAATCAGATTGACTGTAGCCGGTACCATCAGCCCAATTTTTTAATGAAGAACCATTCAGCCTATGTAATAGATGCCATAGTATAGGCCCAGTCCTGGCCTACGTAATTCCTCGATAAAATACCCGAAAAACGTTCAAACAACAGATTGACTGTAGCGGGTAGCATTAGCCTAATTTTTAAATGAAGAACCATTCAGCCTATGTAATAGATGCCATAGTATAGGCCCAGTCCTGGCCTACGTAATTCCTCGATAAAATACCCGAAAAACGTTCAAACAACAGATTGACTGTAGCGGGTAGCATTAGCCTAATTTTTAAATGAAGAACCATTCAGCCTATCTAATATATACCATAGTATAAGCCCAGTCCTGGCCTACGTAATTCCTCCATAAAATACCAGAAAAACGTTCAAACAATCAGACTGACTGTAGCCGGTAGCATTAGCCCAATTTTTAAATGAAGAACCATTCAGCCTATGTAATAAATACCATAGTATAGGCCCAGTCCAGGCCTTCGCAATTTCTCGATAAAATACCAGGAAAACGTTCAATCAATCAGATTGACTGTAGCGGGTAGCATTAGCCTAATTTTTAAATGAAGAACCAGTCAGCCTATCTAATAGATGCTTTAGTATCGGCCCAGTCCAGGCCTACGAAATTCCTCCATAAAATACCAGAAAAACGTTCAAACAATCAGATTGACTGTAGCCGGTAGCATTACCCCAATTTTTTAATAAAGAACCATTCAGCCTATGTAATAGATGCCATAGTATAGGCCCAGTCCTGGCCTACGTAATTCCTCGCTAACATATCAGAAAAACGTTCAAACAAATAAATTAACTGCACAGGGTCGCATTACCCCAATTTTCAAATGAAGAACCATTCAGCCTATGTAATAGATACTATAGTATAGGCCCAGTCCAGGCCTGTGTAATTTGGCGATAACATACCAGAAAAACTTTCAAACAATCAGACTGACTGTAGCCGGTAGCATTAGCCCAATTTTTAAATGAAGAACCATTCAGCCTATGTAATAGATACTGTTACGTCCTCTGAATTAGTACATATATACAGTAACAAATAATTAGCTAATGCAGTATTCATTTTTTTTTACGTTATTGCAACAATTAATTTTCTATTTAAATATCCTTGAGAGAACATATGGTTCCTCGGATATAATTTAATAAACATTTAAATTACTAAAATATTGAGATCTGGAGGGGCAATGCATGCACCTCTCAGATAATAATTAGCGAGCCGTGTGCAAAAGCTGAGCAAAGTCATTACTCAGTTATTGGCATCTTAACGTTTAGCCACCAAAATTCGAGCTATGTCTCGGATATACAGTATTTCCGGCGAGGACACCTGAGGAAAATCCGAAGAGAATTCCGATGATAAAAGTCGAGCCATATAGGCAATTTGAATCCTTCATTAACACGTGATCGGCGGGAGGTTTCTTATCGCTCTAACACTGCGAGCGATGCACCTCACGCACGTACACTACCGTGCAGCCAGAGAATCGGTGAGACTATCTCGAAGGGACCGATGCACGGCTTGACCGTCATCGCGTTCGAGTGCAGCACCTCTCGGCGCATAAATTATAATATTTCAATAATTTATAAAATAAGTTAACAATTCATCAAACGATTCCAATAATAGGAAAAAACATTGCATTGGCTGAATAATAACCATTTATGGAAGTATCATTAGACTCACACAGGAAAATACGTTAAAACCGATAATAAACAATAAAAACAGTGATAAAGATTGAGGAAACAAGATGAAGTTGAGAGAAGTAATTAAATAAATAAAAATTAAGTTAAACAATCAATATAAAACAATAATAATTACTCGAGATAACTCATAAATTCATAATTTGATAAGCTAAAAGTTATTAAAATTCACGGAAGTAAATATCGAATAAAAAGTTTAAACATTTTAAAATCACCAAATTAATTTTAGATAAAAATTTCGATAACATCAAAAATAACTTTTGATACAAAAGACATAGAAACTCCATTCAAATTTGTAAAATATTGTTATTTAAAATCTTAATTTTTGACATAATCCTTTAAACATTTTAACTATTGTAAATGCGTTAAATTAAAAATTCATAAAAATTAATCGATTGCACAGGTGACATTTGATCGATATTAACGTTGGAGGGAGGCTCGCGAGCGGCGGCGGCTCGAGACCGTTCGCAGGTGAGGAGGTCCCCCGCGCAAATTAATAAAATCAGGGCCCGCGGCGTCGGAAGCTCATTACCGATATTCTACGGACATCCTACGATAACTATTGTCACCACGAATTTCAACGCAACCATTGTCTTTAAAAATCATCGAAGTTCAATATTAAATTTTTATCAGCGAATAAAACAAAGTCGCAAAGACGTGTGCGGAAACGTGTAAACCCCTAATACAGTTCGAAACGGGGAATTGTCAGAACTTTACCCAGCTAATATACCCAGCTAATATAATTATTATCAATATTCACAGATAGTTCAGTACATCTTGCCGATTGCTATCAATCATCCAAAAGCTAACGAAGGAAAAGTATACCTCCCACAACTTTATTGGCCTCTGATGCCCGGCTGTTACGTACCGCCGGAGTGGAAAGGAATCCCTAACGGGGTACTCGAGGAATGGACACGGAAACTACCACGCCGAGGCCGTTCCGTTATCTTGGGTGGAACAAGATATACACTGGTGGAGGACATCCTACTACCACAAGGCCAAGATTTCAATACAGTAACCACCACTCACGATCTGGACGGTCTCGAGGCCGAAATATGGGTATAATAAACTGGACCTTTGTACATTGACAAGAAGAAGACACCACGTTTACCGTCACATGCAACAGGACAACCTTCCGAAACTTGCGTATGTTAGCGATTAATTATGAAAGAAAGCAATTCCGAATTATCATTAAGGGTTACCATGTTTAACTTTTTATATTATACAATTATTAATCACGCTTAATGCCAAAGTAGTGCCTTACATAAAATCTATTACTCATAAAAGCTTATTTGCCAAAAAGTATAAGAGAGAAGAACAGGAAAAATCGTATATTCTCGTAGGAATAAAATTATTTATAAGTAAAGAGGCAAGACAATTACGCCAAAGACAATAAAGTCATAATTTCATACTTACCTAAAAATAAAACGCAGCAATCCATTATCTTTGATTCAAGAAAAAGAGGAAAAAATACACGAAAAGGAAAAGGCATTAAAAATAAAAAAAAAAGGGGAAAAAAAAATATATATACAATCTCGGACCAAGAAACGAGAGGCTATGGTGACAGAATCGAGAGGGCCATACCTTTAATTGATTATTACTAAGGAAAATATATGGCCATATGAATACATACCCATTAGAATGATCGTTAGGCTTCTCCTAACAATCATCTTAGGGGGGGAGGTGTTACGTCGTGACGTAACCTTCTCTATTTTTTTTTTTATTAATTAATAATACTTTTCGCAACTTACATTTCTGCTTATTTTTATACTATTTGAAACCTGATCCCTCAAAATAATTCCTACGCTTCACGAAAACCCGACATAATTCGTTCTCATTAAAACTCATAAGGGGGACGATTTTTCTCAACCGCTCGCTGAGCGATATTTCAGGAATGAATCTCCTCTGGAAAATATTTCCAATGAGATTCAAATATTCATTGTGTAAATTAAAATTAAATGGATAAAAGATGGAACATAGAATTATTCACCACACGAGGTAGATGCGGACAGAGGCTCGAATCCCCCTCGACACACGCACTACGCTCGGTGAAACAGCGAACTCCGCTGCCGACGTCGATACGGTCGACCACGGCATCGACCCACGGAGTATAGATCCAAGCTTTTACCATGCGGACAGACCATTAGAATTTCTCTAACTAAATATTCTAATGGGCTTCCATCGGAAAAAGGGAACCTACATTACCTTATGTATGGAAATTAACCCTGACCATCGACATAGTTTCGGTATTTTAACACCGTACGACGTCGCAATGTATTTCTGAATATGTCGGTCGCGCGACTGAGAGACAAACGTCCCCTGTATAATTTAACCATCCATCATCATAATGGAATAATTTCTTCACCAACAATTCTTTAACTTTCTTTAAATTCTTTAATTCTAACCTTTAACGATAAATGATAAAGATGATCAATTAAAATCTGTCAACCATTTAATAAAACATAGTATGAATTGAATCAAAGATAATAAAATTGTCCAGGATGTTAGGGAAATTAATCGACACAATCTGTCGACAAACGCGATAAATAAATATAAATTCGAAACGACAAAGCTTTCAAAATCATAGAAATAAAATTTGGTGTAATTTATTGATAAACACAGCGAACACCCTGAAACAAATAACCGAATAAAGGGGCCAAACAGTAAAATCACGCAGAGTCACGAGAAACCAACACGAGTGAACGCCACTAACTTCATAGGATAAGTTATTGCCATAGTTAAATTTCCATGTTATATTATGCGACGATCGAAGGAAAAGAAAGATGGCCGAAATTCGAGAGATAAAGAACTAGTGAAACAGGAAACCGCATTACCGAAAACTAAACATTCAGGGGGGCCAGTCGTAAACCTTTTACGACCCACCCAGCCAAGTGCGATAGTTCGCAATATGCAACACAAGTATGACTCGAGGGTGACTCACGAGTGCGAACGTCTCGGCCACCGAGCGAGAAGATGCAATTACTCAAAATTTACGCACCGTGCCCAAAAGAAATGGCTCCCTATGATCGGGAGAATAAAATAATAACGTTTTAATTACATCAACATTTTAAGGAAGATTTTCGCTATAAGAGATAACTGTTACTTTTCCAATTACGCTTACCGATTAAGCTGGGATTAAAAACAAAGATTTACTTCCGGGATTGCGTTTTCTCGACTTATGGTGGAAATATTATAAATTAGTAATTATACCAAATTAATCAGAAACATTCCATTATTCTAACAGCATTGTTATTTTTTTGGAATTATTTACCGTTTGCAAGAAATCCATAACATTAGTGGCAACAAAATATTTGCAACAGAAAACGTATGCTGCATGTAAGAAATCAGGCTCCCTTCGATTTATAGTATAAAATTTCAAATCGCGGTTTATACCAAAATATTCAGAAACAATCCACCTTCAACATAGAATAGTTACTTTTCCGATATCACCTAACGTAAGATCAGGACACGCCGCGAAAGACAGAAAATGAAGCTAGTGTAGTCAAGCGGAAAGATAAAATGGTGCCCGGGCAAAGACATGAGTTGCGTCAGCCAAGCCGCATAATGCCAAGGCTAGTTCACAGCGATAGGGGAAGATTTAGCAGGTACACCAAAGAGGGGAATTACACAGCTCGCCCGGGCAAACGGAACAGTAGTTCCGGAATGTCCATATAAGGAGTAAGATGATCGGACGACGCTGTTACCAGGCACATGCAATAACTGCTGCGCACTTCTAAATGGGGCAACGCCCAAAGACACTGGCCCAGTAATGCCACAGATACCTCTGAATATCAGGAAAATGTTATTACTCTATAATAAAATGATTTGTACAAGAGCCGAGAAATATTGTATCCTTCAGGTATATAATATTTTGACATCCTACACTTGAAAGGTGATAATGTTATTAAAACAATTACTGGGAAAAAAATATAAGTATTTCTCGACTCTTATCCGGTTTCCGAATACGTACACATATAGGAGAATTTTACGAACAACAACTATTATTTTATTCTGTCTCTTATACGTTAAAAATATCACATATTAATTATAATAATTAATTAGTTATTAATTACAAACGAATCAGGCAAATAATTAAGTATAGGGAAGGAAATGAAATCCAATGGAAAATGGATACATCTACCATTAATTAACAATAAGAATGAAAGACAAATCTAAAAATCTCGAACAAGCCGAGAGGAGAATAACGAGGGGCAGCGTTACTCATCAGGGGAGTATAAGGCCCGGGCATATTCGAGGGAGGCATTTTCTTCCCCCTCTGTATCTCATTCTTCTAGTATATAAGAGGCCGCAGAAAAAGGGTTCGAGAGCGAGAGAGTCAGTGACCACCAGCAGAGAGTAGAGACCAGGAGCAGCAGAAGAAGTAAGAGAGTAGAGAGAGAGAGAGAGACGGAGGCGCCTAAGACCGAGCGCGCGATCGGTGCATCCGATCGGTAGTCCGGTGCTCCGGCTAGGCGACGAGAGAGAGATAGAGTCAGAGGCCGCGATCTTTGTCAACCACCATACTAGAGTAGGATCGCGGGTCCGTGGTAACAACGAACGAAATAGAGTAACTCTCTTATTGGAGAATTTTGTTTATAAAAACTTCCATCTCCGAAAACTGTACTCATATTAGACGCAACCAGAGTTCTCTTGGATTAGCTCAGTACACTAAATCGTCATTCTCGATTCGTCCGTTGGAACAAATCCATCATCGTTCAAACCTCCGTAATTTTGTTTTACTTGATTGTTAGAAGAAATTCTTGTACGAATCATTTTTGATTATTCGTTGTATTTGCCGAAGATCGCATTCCTGTACTTTTGAATTTGCCTGAATTATTTAATTTGAATAAATTCTGAATATTACGGCATAATTGGCGTGAAATCCGTGTTTAAACCACCCGTTTCGTCGCATCGACCATCATCTATACTACCATCATCGCAACAAACAACGTAAGTACAATTTAATTCAATTTCTTTGATATCGTTACAATCGGAAATGTGTGCAATATCCTCTGTTACTCGAACTCCTCAATAATTCGCCTTGCCGTCGCCAGACAACATTTACATCAGTCATAGAGATACTATTCAGTATAAAAATTAACAGTATATATATTGCAGTGAAATAATTCCTCATAATTCAAATCATTGACGAATCATCAATCTAATCACGGAACAGATAAAGAAATTTTATAATACCTCTAAGACAAGTCAACGAATAGCATTCCAAGCCCTATCCTTAGTAATTTTCCTCACGGTTAGACTAAAAAATGGGCAGTTGCGCCGATAATTGATGCCAGGAGTGGTAAAGGAGGGAGAGATCTCTCTTGACCAGCGCGTATTCAATCGTACTCGACGCAACCTCGCGTTAAAATTCGGGTGAAATAGAAACACCCACATTTTTGACGTGACAGCACAGGGTTCCATTACCCCAATTTTCAAATGAAGAATCATTCAGCCTATGTATTAGATGCCATAGTATAGGCCCAGTCCTGGCCTACGTAATTCCTCGATAAAATATCAGAAAAACGTTCAAACAAATAAATTAACTGTACAGGGTAGCATTACCCCAATTTTTAAATGAAGAACCATTCACCCTAACTAATACATACCATAGTATAGGCCCAGTCCTGGGCTACGTAATTCCTCCATAAAATACCACAAAAACGTTCAATCAATTAGATTGACTGTAGCGGGTAGCATTAGCCCAATTTTTAAATGAAGAACCTATCAACCTATGTAATAGATACTATAGTATAGGCCCAGTCCAGGCCTATGAAATTTGTCGATAACATACCAGAAAAGCATTCAAACAATCAGACTGACTGTAGCCGGTAGCATTAGCCCAATTTTTAAATGAAGAACCTATCAACCTATGTAATAGATGCCATAGTATAGGCCCAGTCCTGGCCTACGTAATACCACGATAAAATACCCGAAAAACGTTCAAACAAATAAATTCACTGTACAGGGTAGCATTACTCCAATTTTCAAATGAAGAATCATTCAGCCTATGTATTAGATTCCATAGTATAGGCCTAGTCCTGGCCTACGTAATTCCTCGATAAAATATCAGAAAAACGTTCAAACAAATAAATTAACTGTACAGGGTAGCATTACCCCAATTTTTAAATGAAGAACCATTCAGCCTATGTAATAGATGCCATAGTATAGGCCCAGTCCTGGCCTAGGTAATTCCTCGATAAAATATCAGAAAAACGTTCAAACAAATAAATTAACTGCTCAGGGTAGCATTACCCCAATTTTCAAATGAAGAACCATTCAGCCTATGTAATAGATACTATAGTATAGGCCCAGTCCAGGCCTATGTAATTTGTCGATAACATACCAGACAAACATTTAAACAATCAGACTGACTGTAGCCGGTAGCATTACCCCAATTTTTAAATGAAGAACCATTCAGCCTATCTAATAGATATCATAGTATAGGCCCAGTCCTGGTCTACGTAATTCCTCCATAAAATACCAGAAAAACGTTCAAACAATCAGACTGACTGTAGCCGGTAGCTTTAGCCCAATTTTTAAAAGAAGAACCTATCAACCTATGTAATAGATACTATAGTATAGGCCCAGTCCAGGCCTATGAAATTTGTCGATAACATAACAGAAAAACATTCAAACAATCAGACTGACTGTAGCCGGTAGCATTAGCCCAATTTTTAAATGAAGAACCTATCAACCTATGTAATAGATGCCATAGTATAGGCCCAGTCCAGGCCTGTGTAATTTGTCGATAACATACCAGAAAAACGTTCAAACAATTAGACTGACTGTAGCCGGTAGCAGTAGCCCAATTTTTAAATGAAGAACCATTCAGCCTATGTAATAGATGCCATAGTATAGGCCCAGTCCTGGCCTACGTAATTCCTCGAAAAAATATCAGAAAACCGTTCAAACAAATAAATTAACTGTACAGGGTAGCATTACCCCAATTTTTAAATGAAGACCCATTCAGCCTACGTAATAGATTCCATAGTATAGGCCCAGGCCTGGCCTACGTAATTCCTCGATTAAATAGCAGAAAAACGTTCAAACATATAAATTAACTGTACAGGGTAGCATTACCCCAATTTTTAAATGAAGAACCTATCAACCTATGTAATAGTTGCCATACTATAGGCCCAGTCCTGGCTTACGTAATTCCTCGATAAAATACCAGAAATACGTTCAAACATTCAGATTGACTGTAGCCGGTAGCATTAGCACAATTTTTAAATGAAGAACCCTTCAGCCTGTGTAATAGATGCCACAGTATAGGCCCAGTCCAGGCCTATGTAAAACCTCGATAAAATACCAGAAAAACGTTCAAACAATCAGATTAACTGTAGCCGGTAGCATTACCCCAATTTTTAAATGAAGAACCATTCAGCCTATCTAATAGATACCATAGTATAAGCCCAGTCCTGGCCTACGTAATTCCTCCATAAAATACCAGAAAAACGTTCAAACAAGTAGCCTGACTGTAGCCGGTAGCATTAGCGCAATTTTTAAATGAAGAACCATTCAGCCTATGTAATAGATACCATAGTATAGGCCCAGTCCTGGCCTACGTAATTCCTCGATAAAATACCCGAAAAACGTTCAAACAACAGATTGAGTCTAGCGGGTATCATTAGCCTAATTTTTAAATGAAGAACCATTCAGCCTATCTAATAGATGCCATAGTATCGGTCCAGTCCTGGCCTACGTAATTCCTCGATAAAATATCAGAAAAACGTTCAAACAAATAAATTAACTGTACAGGGAAGCATTACCCCAATTTTTAAATGAAGAACCATTCAGCCTATGTAATAGATGCCATAGTATAGGCCCAGTCCTGGCCTACGTGCTTCCTCGATAAAATATCAGAACAACGTTCATACAAATAAATTAACTGTACAGGGTAGCATTACCCCAATTTTTAAATGAATGACCATTCAGCCTATGTAATAGATTCCATAGTATAGGCCCAGTCCTGGCCTAGGTAATTCCTCGATAAAATATCAGAAAAACGCTCAAACAAATAAATTACCTGCTCAGGGTAGCATTACCCCAATTTTCAAATAAAGAACCATTCAGTCTATGTAATAGATACTATAGTATAGGCCCAGTCCAGGCCTATATAATTTGTCGATAACATACCAGAAAAACATACAAACAATCAGACTGACTGTAGCCGGTAGCATTACCCCAATTTTTAAATGAAGAACCATTCAGCCTATCTAATAGATACCATAGTATCTATTAGATCCTGGCCTACGTAATTCCTCGATAAAAGACCAGAAATACGTTCATACAATCAGAAGACGGTAGAAGGTAGCATTAGCCCAATTTTTAAATGAAGAACCATTCAGCCTATGTAATAGATGCCATAGTATAGGCCCAGTCCGGGTCTACGTAATTCCTTGATAAAATACCAAAAAGACGTTCAAACAAATAAATTAAATGTACAGGCTAGCATTAGCCCAATTTTTATATGAAGAACCATTCAGCCTATGTAATAGATGCCATAGTATCGGCCCGGTCCTGGCCTACGTAATTCCTCGATAAAATACCAGAAAATCATTCGCACAATCAGATTGACTGTAGCCGGTAGCATTAGTGCGATTTTCAACTGAAGAACCATTCAGCGTATGTAATAGATTCCATAGTATAGGCCCAGTCCTGGCCTAGGTAATTCCTCGATAAAATATCAGAAAAAAGCTCAAACAAATAAATTACCTGCTCAGGGTAGCATTACCCCAATTTTCAAATAAAGAACCATTCAGCCTATGTAATAGATACTATAGTATAGGCCCAGTCCAGGGCTATATAATTTGTCGATAACATACCAGAAAAACATACAAACAATCAGACTGACTGTAGCCGGTAGCATTACCCCAATTTTTAAATGAAGAACCATTCAGCCTATCTAATAGATACCATAGTATCTATTAGATCCTGGCCTACGTAATTCCTCGATAAAAGACCAGAAATACGTTCAAACAATCAGAAGACGGTAGAAGGTAGCATTAGCCCAATTTTTAAATGAAGAACCATTCAGCCTATGTAATAGATGCCATAGTATAGGCCCAGTCCGGGTCTACGTAATTCCTTGATAAAATACCAAAAAGACGTTCAAACAAATAAATTAAATGTACAGGGTAGCATTAGCCCAATTTTTATATGAAGAACCATTCAGCCTATGTAATAGATGCCATAGTATCGGCCCGGTCCTGGCCTACGTAATTCCTCGATAAAATACCAGAAAATCATTCGCACAATCAGATTGACTGTAGCCGGTAGCATTAGTGCGATTTTCAACTGAAGAACCATTCAGCCTATGTAATAGATGCCATATATAGGCCCAGTCCTGGCCTACGTAATTTCTCGATAAAATACCAGAAAAACGTTCAAACAAATAAATTAACTGTAGAGCATAGCATTAGTCCAATTTTTAAATGAAGAACCATTCAGCCTATTTAATAGATGCCATAGTATAGGCCCAGTCCTGGCCTACGTAATTCCTCGATAAAATATCAGAAAAACGTTCAAACAAATAAATTAACTGTACAGGGAAGCATTACCCCAATTTTCAACTGAAGAACCATTCAGCCTATGTAATAGATGCCATATATAGGCCCAGTCCTGGCCTACGTAATTGCTCGATAAAATACGAACGAAAAACGTTCAAACAATCAGATTGACTGTAGCCGGTAGCATTAGCCAGTCGGTATACAAGGGGGATTCTAACCCAGCCGGTGCGTATTGCACCAGGCGCTCGGTCGGCGGCGGTTCGAGGCGTGTTGAGTGGGAGGAAGGGGGTATGGGGTGGTGGGTGGGTGGGTGGCAGGTGTGCGGCAGGTAATTGGTGGGTTGCGGGTGGCAGGTGTGTGGGAGGTGGGTGTGTGGGAGGTTGACATTTTATTGTATTTTGTGAATCGGTGAGTGATCGGTGGATGTGAGTGGCAGGTATGTGGGGGGTGGGTGGTAGCTGGGTGGGTGGGTGCGTGTTTGATATTTTCCTGATTTTAGAATCAGTGAGCGCCAGCTGGGTGAGCTAGGTAGATGATGATGATGGGAGGTGGGAGGTAGACTATGAGAAAAATACCATATTATACTATTCATCGACTACCTATCGCTCACGTAGTAAGCAAGTAGCAGGCTCGACTCGAGGGGATTATAGGGATATTTGAACGAGGCTACTTCGTTACAATACATACATACAAGTTTCTCACTTATGGACAGATGAGACCATGAATTTCAAATATTTTTAAATTTTTTCGCGAATAGCTCGACCGAACGACGAAAAAAAAAAATTTACAAGTTTTATTGCTTATGGACCGATAAAACGATGAATTGCAAATATGTTCGAGAAAAAGAGAATTGAGGGTATTTTTTTGGTAATGAAGGGGATCTGAAAATTGGAATAGATGACTATCGAACGTAAACAAATCAGATGACGTTAGTCGCCTAGATTACGGAAAGATTTAAAAACACGTTAACCTACATGAATTATGCAGAAATCAAAAAACTCGATAAAATTGACGATAAACATGGGATGAAGATTGGCATGGGTAACTGTTAAATGAAACAAAACATTATGATATGAATTGTTACATCGCGCTGTTTTCGAGAACTCTTTTTTTTCGCGAACTTGCGCTGCTCTTCGATCGCACCGAGAGAAGCTGCACGTGTACACTCGCGAGGAAACGGAAAGACTGAGCAAAATAAAGGAAAAAGGGGAAAAGGGAGAGGATCGCTGTGCGTGAGAAGCGTAGACAGAGAACCGTTGACCAGAAGCTATTTAACAAACTTTCGAAAGCGATTTTGTCGAGATGAAGTCGTAAAATAATTCTGTCATCGGAGACACGAGAAAAAAATCAACATCTTCAATGGGACTTGAGTTACTCGAGAATTCCAAAGGCATAACACCACGACTCGATCACCCAAGATGAGCACGTGGCCCCGACACCATGCTGTGAAGAAAAGTCACCAACACCAGTAAGAAATGCCGGCTCATGTACCTGGGCCAGCCGCCATCGAAGGGATTTGACTGTTGCTAAGCCGGCAGGTCTCTGTTTGCCGAAACCTACCAACACCACTAAGCATTGAGGCTCATAGCCACGAGCGCTCGATGTAGCCGAAATACACCAACACCATGACGCATCGAGACTCACCGATACGAGCTCTCGGTGACTCCAAACCTCACCCACACTACGACGCAGCGAGGCTCACAGACACGAGCGCTCCATGACTCCGAAAACGACCAACACCTCGAGCGACGATACCGACAATTTCCTTCTAACCACTATGCATAGGGCCCAGTGGGTTAGAAAAACTTCCGATTTCCTCCAACGAGTGCAGCACCTCTCGGGCATCGTTCACAGCCACCCCCGCGAATAATAAGAGATTCCCGATAGTCGCGAATTTGATAATTAGACGATTTCCAATAGAATCACGCATGCATATGAACATTGGGTCAGGTCGTCAACAATATTATAACTTTGTAATCATATTTTTTATGTATTTTTCACGTATTTCCCCGGTTATACTTTATAGCTAGCGGTAGGTCAGGTATTTGCGCGTTGCTCAGGTAACCATCATAAACCCTTCTGGTCTTTTCCCATCATAAAAAGTAAATCCGTAAAAACAACGAGTTAAAATATTTCTGCCTTTAGCAATATCTCTCATTACTCAGAGACTAAACATTTAAATGAAAAATAGGAAATGTTATTTTCAACAACTACCTCCGAGAAGTTTCTTCTAAACATTTGGATGGAATAAATAAAGATAAGTGGTGCTCGTTCGAAGAAGCGATTCTATTCATCTCGCCGATTTGTCACAGTTCTTAGAAAGAAAAAAAAGAGAAGACTCCGTGCTGGGAGAGAACAGAGGACTGCACGTCGTTGCTATGTCGCCACGACGGAGAAAGCCTCTGTACCAGCATACTCTTTAGGTAGGATAGAAGGAGAAGCGACCACGTGAGCGTGGCTGGTACGAACAAGGGAAGTCAAGAGCCACCCCGAAGGGGAGGTAACGCTTTTGTCTAGCTCGCGGGCCAGCTACGGTACACGTGATCGTACCGAGAGAGTAGGGGAAGGGTGAGCCGCCCGCGCAATGCATAGAACGTACGAGAAGGCCCACCACTCATCGATAGCCGAACTTTTCTCAACCAATAGGAACAGAGCCATAAAAATCAAGAGACAAATGCAATTCTTAGCCAAGAGTAGGGATGAAGAAAGAGAGAATAACCAAATAATAATTATTAACAATCGTTAATAATAACCATTGTTTTATGTTTTACAATAGCCAAATGTTACAATTGTCGTAAAAGTTTAACTCGAAATTTGTTAATTTGACAAATGGAAAGGTTAATCAAATTAATTAATTAAGTTAATTAAATTACCATTTTATCTGAAAAGCCGACGAAAAACCATTAAGAATGAATACCAGAATACCCTGGTAGTTATGACATTTATATCGAATTTAAATTCAATTTAATTAGATCTGTCAAATCGATATCGATCGATATTTCACATATTATTGTAAAAACCGAATGAGAATGCATGTAATAGAGTGAAGAATGAGAGCGAAATATCAATAGAGTTCATTTTTAACATTTTTGGATTTGATAATTAATTAATTCTTTATCAAGAAAATTTTCCTTTTATCAAGTATTAAAATTCGTAATTTTCCACCTAGATAGGTAATTCAAATTCGAGACACTTCCAAAATAAATCAAAAGAATAAATTGTTAATTAACAAATCCAAAATCGATCTGGAAATAGCTAATTAAAGTAATTGTTGAATATTGATAGCCGATAGAAAGAGAACAAGGCAGGCGTGGAAAATCACGCCCCGACCAAAAAGTTGCCCCTTCCACCGCGGTCTATGTCATGCCTATTTAAACTGCGCCCTTTACGGAGGGCCATGCTCATTACTCCTCCGAAATTCATCGACATCGTCACGCTGTTCATCGACACTTTTACACGACCAGTTATCTTCGAGAATTTAAAATTGTTAAAGACTTTGAAATTATTTCAAGTCTAGTTTTCCGTTTCGAAATTGGGTGTGATTTGCGTGAATTTTTCTTGTGTTTGTTAAAATTGTAAAACATTTCAGTTTTCATTTATTAACTTCAGTGAAGTTAATAAAATAAAAATCTTTGTGCTTTAATTGTATCTGTCGTGAAAATTAATTTTCGACGATCAACCCTTCGACCGCTCGGCATCTTTCTCGACAAGCCGCGGGTATCGACCAGCGATCTACCGACCACCATCACCAGCAACCTCTTTGTAACTCCTGTTCGCCGGATCCTATTTTTCTTCGGTAAGTCTTATTTTTCCTAAGTTTGCGATTTTTCCCCTCAACCCTTCCACTTTAGTTAAAAGTTTAAGAGATGTACGTGTCTCAAGTTATTATCGCCCTTCTGGCAATTATAGTGATCGTGTTAATTTTTATTCTTTTGTGCGGAATCTCCATTAAAATCACCGTTAATATCCGCGATTCGAGAGTCACACGTGAAACCCCTGTAGTACACTCGGGTGTCCGAATTTATCCAGTGTCTACTGCGCGCCGAGTCTCTCAAATTAATCCGCGAGTTTAGTTAAATTTCGATACCGAAATGAATTCTCCCTTGGTTGTCGTAATTCTCCTTAGTTGTTTTCTGGTAGTTTCTGTAATAGTTGCGATAATTTTGTACCTCCGCGCTTTTCGTTCCGTTACCCCGCAAGAAGTCGTTACAGCACCCAGTGCTCCCCTCGAATACTTTTGCCCGTATTGTCGCGATATCCACCCCGTTCATGAAAACGTTTAAATTACCCCTTTGTTAGTATTTTCGCGCATGAACTCGAACCTCTTCCCGAGCAATTTTCCGCAAGGTTAGGCTCTAAACGAGGCATCCGCGAATCATAGCCGCTTCGAATAACGCGTAAATTCATTAAGTTGATTGGCCGAGATGAGGCCGGCTCCTCTCGAAAACATGATTCGCGACGTAACAAAAATTGGGGGCTCGTCCGGGATATACAGAGCCATTCGCGAAAATTAGTTTTCTTTTTGTCGTTTCAAATTTTTTCATTGTTCCTCCATCGTTCCCTGTATTGAGCATGTGTGTGAAAGAGTGTGTTTTGTTTGGCATGATAGTTAGCTCGCCCCACCAATGCGAGACCCGTATTTTAATCCGCCACAACCATGCGGAATCGTATTTTAGCTCGCCACGAACTATGCGAGAAAACGTATTTTAATCCGCCCCGTACTAGCGGAAACGTAATTTAGCTCGCCTACCAATGCGAGACGTATTTAAAAAAAAAAAAAGTGAATTTTCTGTATTTTGTGTTTTATTGCGTCTTTTGTGTTTTGTGTAGTTCCGCGTTAGATTTTTTCCGGGTTGAATTTCAGGGTAGAGTATTTGTGAATTCCGTAAGTGTTTTTCTCGGGTTAATTTTTCAGCAGTGAACCGCGAGTGTTTTTTTTTTATCGTCATGAGAATTAGTCTCAATGTTCACCCGATCGAAGGGGAATATTGATAAAAAAGTGTTACACGAGTATCCAGAAGAACGGACTCGTAAGCGTAGCAAACCGAACAAGGGAGGGGAGCAGGGTGACGCGCAAACCACGCGATCGCCTCGCGCTCGCTCGTGCCCTTCTGACGGCGGTGCGGAAGCCACAGGTTATACCGATAGGCGCGAATCGACAACCGATTCACCAAAAAGTGAATCCTCCGATGAGGTTTTTGTTAGCAATCAACTCAGTGATAACTCAGTAGTACCGTCAAAAAGTGTAGATAATTTACCATCAGGGATTCTAGAGTCTGTTACGATCGCGCTGGTAAAGGATCCCGATTCGACGGAAAATTTCCCGGTGCGATACAAGAAACCCCTTATCACGTTCAAATACGATATCCTCGTGCTGACTGCGGTCGCGGTGACGAATTTCGCCACCGCCGTCGCACGAGGTTGAGAAAAAGAAGACGAAGTTGAAACTTAGAAAATTAAATATCATAAGATAGACTGATCGCCGCGACGAACTCGCAAACGGTAACAGATATCGCTCGAGCATTCGTCACCATAATTCCGCTGACATTGGAAGCGCGAAAACAGCAAAAATTCTCCCCGGCTGGCCACCCGCCGGTCGCGAGATGGGCAGATGGGCACGCCGGAGAAGTCAGTCCCGAGACAACGAGAGCGAAAGCTAGTCTCGGATAAACTCCTCGAGTAGCTCCTGCATAGCAAACTTAAAATCTTTCTTCGGAGATCCGCGGTCTAAAGAAATCGTTCGAAAGTCGATAAGGCCGAAGGGAGCCAAGTTAGTGTTTTGCGTCGCAGCGGTCGGTCTTCTCGTGTTAATATAGTGATTCAACTTTACGCCACGAACAATTGAAACTGTCGTGTAGATTTATAAGAGAGATGTACGATAGATTAGAAGAGCGCGAGGGTGAGTGTGGCGTGAGGGAGAAGAGAGTGTTGATGTGTGAAGAAGGTGTCAAGGAAGTGAGTGAACGTAGGCTGCAAAATATATGTAATAATCGTAAGTAGCATTAGACGGTATGCGTGTGTGAGTGGAGAGTGCCCTTTACATTTACTTTTATTTTTCTGTTATTTTATTTAAAACAATTTCTTTCTATCAATAAATCAAAGAGTTCTCTTGTATTTCAAACTATCTTTCGAGTCACCTAACCAACCTCAAGAACGTCCTGTACAGGGCGAATCAGTCCGATCCCCATAAAAATAAATATAAACTCTTCGCGCTTCACGCGAGGAGGTTTAACTCCCGAAACTGCTCCGGGACGTAACAAGTCGATAATCGAACCATTAGGGCAGTTAAAAATAAATTCACCGCGTCTTAAAATCGAAAATCCACGAAATCTAAAAATTGAAAATCCGCAAAGTTTAAAAATTGAGAATACACCGAGTTTAATACCAGAAAAAGGAAATTTTGAAACCGAGAAAGAAAGTTTATCGAAAAATAAAGTCGAGTCTTCCGGGGGAGGTAGTGTACCGTCGGGAAGCATTACCTCCACTTCAACGTTCGTCACCGCGAAAAGTAAATTAACTCCCTTCAATAGTAGCTTTCGTACGCCCGGTTATTTTTCCGCGAAAAGTAATTTTTCTAATTCAAGGCGAGACATCGGTCTCAGTCCAACATTAAAAACGCCGAGGGAACAGAAATTTGCGCCGTATCCCGCGACACCGAAATCGAGTCGGAGAAGCGACATTTTAATTAAACCGAAAAATCTATTTACCGGAGAAATACCAAAACTCACAATGCCTGACGAGGTGAGACCAGATGCCGCGAGACTTGGGTTTTTGCGCGATGCGATCCGTTTGTTACCCGAGTTTAACGGGGGTCGAGAACACTTGAGTAGGTATATCACGGGGCTAGAAGAAGCCCTCGCTATGGTAGGACCTGCCTGTGAGACTCACCTCTTGAGACTCGCGAAAACAAAATTGAGCTCCGCCGTTTGGTATAAAATATCGAAAATAACTTTTGCAAATATCCGTGAATTTACCGATTATCTTCGTAAAACGTACGATCCGCCGCATGACGTGTTTCAGCTCACGGGTGAGCTCGGTAGTAGCTTCCAGGAAAATTCAGAAAAAGTAGATGATTACGCAGATAGAATTCGTAATCTCGCCGTGAAAATTCTAGAGACTCACAAGCATGCAGACGGTGCACTTGATGAGAATGAAAAAGAGAGAATCGAAAAAATGGCACTTAGCTGTTTCGGTAGAGGATTAAAACCGGATATCCGTCGTGAAATGGGCGCCGATCGCACCCTTAGCGACACGAATAATCGAGCGCGAAATATCGTGCGGGAACTCGCAGATCTAGATCGACGCCGTAAAGGGAAAAATCCTACCGAAAAGACCGAAAAATCCGTGAAACAGAGTAAAACCGAGAAATCCGCGGAAATAAATTTTGTCGCAACCGATAGTAAACCAGGGAATAAGAATCAGGCAGGAGGTAGCTCCACCGTTCCGAGTTGCCAGTATTGTGGAAAAAAGGGACACATTGCTAAGAGCTGTTGGGCCGCGCAAGCCGCGTCTGGTCAACAGTCACCGGCTACGTGCCAAATGTGCGAGCAAAAGGGTCATACAGCGAACAATTGTCCGCTGTTGGCTCCTGCTCCACGGGTATCTGCGCCGAGCAATGCTGTATCTTCTTCAGGGCAGGTAATCGTTTGTCAGTTATGCTCGAAAAGAGGGCATCCCGCTTAGAAATGCTTCTCAAAGCCGTGTACGATCTGTGGGAAAAAGGGTCATCTACCGGAGAGTTGTTTTCTAGCGCAGCGAGCTGCCGGAGTGCAGGCGCCAGCGGTGAAACAAAATCATCCGTCGGTCCAGGTAAGTAGTGGCCAGACTCAGCCACCCGCGATTCAGTGTTATGGGTGCCAAGGATGGGGGCATTTTGCGAGAAACTGTCCCTCCCGCATTCCCAGCGGAGGTAATGTTTCGCAAAATGTACCGCCGATAGCGAGTTCGATAACTTATGCTCAGGCAGCCTCTCCTCAGTATCCTCCAAATGTGTGCCGATATTGTAAAACAACCGGACATAAATTGGAGAAGTGTCCATCGCGAATTCGTAAATACGGTCAGATCGTCACCGCTCGAGAGCCCCGAAAGCATCGACTTCCGCAACGTTTCGGACATCTCCTCGGACGGCTATATCCTCGAAGTCGACCTCGAGTACCCCGAAAGTCTCCATGATGCACACAGAGATCTGCCTCTGTGCACCGAACACAAGTGTGCACCAGACGCCAAACAACCCAAGCTGATGACGACGCAAGATTCAAAGAGCCGCTACATACTACACTACAGGAATCTGAAGCAGGCTCTAAGGTATGGATTGGAGCTGAAGCGTATTCATCGAGTGTTGCAATTCAACCAAAGTCCGTGGCTCAAATCCTACATCGACCTCAACAGCGATATGAGGAAGCAGGCTAAGAACGAATTTGAGAAAAACCTCTTCAAACTCATGAATAACGCGGTGTTCGGCAAGACGATGGAGAACGTCCGCAAGCACGTCGACGTTAAACTCGTCACTCACTGGGAAGGTCATTACGGCTCCGAGGCGCTCATTGCGAAGCCCAACTTCCACAGTCGCTCGATCTTCGATGAGGACCTCGTTGCTGTACAGCTCACGAAGACCGAGGTTTATCTCAACAAACCGATCTACGTCGGACTTTGCGTTCTGGACTTGTCCAAGATTCTCGTCTATGACTTCCACTATGACTACATGAAATCGCAGTTCAACGATCGCTGCAAGCTCCTGTACACCGACACCGACAGCTTGCTCTACGAAGTGCGCTGCCCCGACATTTACGACGTCATGAAGCGCGATATCGACAAGTTTGATACGTCCGATTATCCAGCCGAAAACCAGTTTGCTATCCGGAGAGTGAACGAGGTCGTAGGGCTCATGAAAGATGAGTGCAACGGTCGTATTATGACGGAATTCGTTGGATTGCGCAGCAAAATGTACAGTGTACGAGTCGACGGCCAAGATCGCATGAAGAAGGTGAAGGGTGTGAAGACGCGAGTCGTGGAAACGACAATCACCTTCGATGACTTCATGCAGTGTCTCCGTGAGAAAATCATCCAGCGTCGAGAACAGCATGTCATCAGATCTCGTATGCACAAAGTTTACACAGAGAAACAAGTCAAGATAGCGCTCAGTCCCCACGATAACAAACAATATTTGCTATCCGAAAGTACGGATACACTACCTTGGGGACATTACATGATACCCAATCTACCGCAACTCGTTCGAGGCACGCCGGAAGTCATGATCGAATAAAAGACGGCCAATCAGGGCGCAAAGTTCCCCGGCGCCATCAGAGCTCAACTCGCTAGTGGAGGGGATACGAGTATATCAGTAGCGAACTCGTAGCCAATTGTATCATTGCAAGGGTGAATCGTTCTCGATGGCACATGTAAATAAAAGAGCAACGCAAAATAAACGCAACGAGCTCAAAGTTCGTATCGAACTGTTTATGAAAAATATTCAACAAGTAAAAAATCTCATTGAACCAAAATCAGATCTACGTCTCATCACTGAGCGATTAAAAAATCTCGCACGATTGGATCGTACGCACCAATCCGAGCGCTCGACCCCCCACCTTTTTCTCGCTAGTGGCGGTGATACGGGTATATCAGCGGCGATCTCGCAGCCTTTCACATCAGACACTCGCAGTCGTTCTCACAATGGACATTGCAAAGCTCAACAAAATCGCTGTTTTGGAGGATTTCCTCCCGACAAAGCAACTCGGCGCGTTGAAGATCAACGAGACCTACAAGGTCACTAATTTGCGACAAGTCACAACAAAGTATGGACTGAAAGCAGTTGCCAGCCTCGATGACGACTGTCAAGTTTTCCTGCCGAAACGCATCTCGGAGGCATTCGAGAAAGACGAGATCTTGTTTGATCAAATGGTACACATGGTAGCGGAAGGAGAATTGTTCCTAAAGTACCTGGGAGGCGGAGCCTACAAGCATCAGATTGAATTTAACATCGGCAATAAATAACTTTGTATATTTTTTTATTGATAATAAATTATTGTTTTATAATAAAAATTGTGTTTTACAAATCAGACTTATTTATTCAACTATTGTGCGAAGTGTCGAATCCCACCCACTTGACGTAAACGCGATCTCCACGTTTCTTAAGCACTTTCTCCACAAGGTAGACATCGGGGTACTTGGCCTTTAGAAGCTCCTCTTCGTAGAAACCACCAGCGATTGATTCGTCTTGATAGTCCTTTAGCTTGTACGTCACTGGCGTCGTTGGCATCACTCGACTCACGGTAAAAATTTCCGTTGTCCAGTTTGGGGTGTATCCTTTCTCGAAAACGTGTTTGTTCTTGCTCACTCGTATCTTGTCACCAACACGAAATCTAGGAATCCTACGACGACGACGAGGATCGTGAGAAAAACGTTGCATCAATGTTTCAACATTGACTGCAGTGACTTCCTTTGGTTTCATTCCGATCGTGCGATGCTTGGCATCGTTGTAGGCTTTTACGAGCTCAGGCAAAATGTCGAGCCACTTGTACGTGCCTTGCAGACTAAATTTAAGCCACATTCTGTTTTTCAGGGTTCGATTGAAACGTTCCACAATCAATGCCTTGAGGTTGCTATACGTCGAGTAGTGATTGATACTGTATCGTGTCATGAGGTCCTGGAAATTCGTATTGTAGAATTCATTGCCTTTGTCCGTTTGAAGATTCGACGGTACGCGTCCTTGCCGGAGCACGGATTCCATAGCTGCAGTGACATCTTGCGCTGTTTTCCGCTTCACGGGAACAGCCCAGGCAAACTTTGACAGAACATCGATGATTGTGAGCAGATATTTGGTATCTTTGTTTTCGCGAGCGTAAGGTTGCATCTCGACGAGATCAGCTTGCCACATTTCATCGAGACCTCGCACAACGAATTTCCGACGAGGATAATTGCGCCGAGCGGGTTTATGTAGCTCTTCCACTAGTCTCTGATGTTCTATGCTGCTGCGTCCAATGCGGCAATGGATTTGGAATTGCGAAGCGCCAAGTCTAGATTCGTTTCGACGTTTATCTCGATTGTCTTCAATCTCTTCTCCACCTGATCTTGCAGAATTTGTATCTTCAGTTGTAGATCATCTAAATCCTCTCGTTGCTTAGTAGTGATGTGGAAAAGTCCGTTTAACTCTTGTCGTATTAGGCGTTTCGCGAGACTCAGATTGACAGCGTCGTTCGGCTCCCTTGACTCGGCAACGTTGCATAGTCTCTTATTCTCGATGTCGTATTGGTTGTCAGTGGTGAGTTTGAATAAAAAGCCCGGGAGCCCTCGTGTACCCTCGTTTCGTCCTAGTTGACGTCCGAACACGTCGACGCTGATTGTTCAATTAAGGTGTTTGTCACTCGTTCACTGCTATTAATAAACTATTCCAGCTTCACGCAATTCCTCGATGATCGATACAATCTCATTGATGTGACTTGGATTGCCAGCTGATCGCTCGGCAATCAGCAGACGTAGTCTATCCACGAGTTCGTTAGGGTCGTCCCAGTACACGTAATCCATTCGTGTACCTCTCCTCGCGATTTTGTATTCGGGTAACCCTGAACCGAGTGATGCTCTCTTTCGAGTCGGTGTGGCACCGACTAACGGCGCTATATACGTTTTATACTTGTTGCTGTTTTGTCTGTGAATGACTTCACCCGGACTGTAGTGTTTCCTGTACGCACTAGTCGTTTGCAGGATTTTCGCGTAATTATTCTTGTCTTCAGCGCTTATAAGATTCGCATTTGGTTGTTTTCGAAAGAGCAATTCGAACAACCCAACACTCGGATGATACTTTTCATCACCCACAATCACGTATTCCTTCCCAAAAATTATCGGTGAATCTCCAATCATCAATGTACCGTCTGCCAGCTTTCGAATTCCGTAAGTCATGTCGATATACTTTTTTCGATTCATATTGCGTAGGTGAATATATTTATCGACAGTTGTATTTCCTTCGGTTATTCCCATTGATTCGTCAGCATCCTCGTCGTCGTCATCGTCGTATGCAGTCTTGAAAGAAGAAGTTTCCCAGTCTTGATTCTCCTCCTCCTTCTTCGGCATCAAGCTTTTGATTTCATCCTTAATCTCACGTCTGTTTGTGTCGGTTGCGGTAACGAGTCGTTTCAGCGGATTAACAATTGGTTTGAACGTGTCATCCAGAGCTTTTTCCAGTGTCTGCTTGCCCTCTTTGAGAAGTTTGTATTTCCGTCTAACTGCATCCCTCGCTTTGTCGATCTGACAAAGTGTTTTTTTCTTTCGTCGGAACTCTGACGCAATATCGTCGCTTCGACCTTCTATGATACACTGACAGTTTCACTTTGCGCGCGATATATTTATAGCAAAGCAGTCGAAGCCCTTTCTGTATCGACCGCAATCGAGCCCCCTACGATCTTTGTCGATTACGAGGAATCCATGATCATCGTCGTTCCAGCATGTGAAGTACAAATCTTTGAACTGCGAGTACGACATGTCCGTATTCACATGGTCGTCATAGACGTGTTTGAGATTTACATCGTCTTGTCTAAAAATCACCAGCAAATTAACGTTACCGCGCACCAGATGTTTAGGAATCTGGGCATAGGATTGACAGAGATAAAAACAATCAATATTTTTGTGTCTGCCCATACAGTAGAAGGCTCTGACATTGTCTTGTTTCTCACAGGCGATATCATCGAAGATCATGATAGAATTGGGATGCGCGTCGGCGGGTGAAACGACTTGATCATGTTCACCGAAGGCAAAGTATTCGATACCCTGTAGGGGTGTGAGGAGTTTCTCGAGAAACTTGTACTTTGATTGATTCAGGGACTTGGAATAGAAGTAGACATTTTCGAATCTCAATCCATTGGGATGCGTGATGAGAGCGAGCAGTGCGTTAATCTTGCCGCAATTCGATGGGCCGCAAAATACTGCGCGAATACTGTTCGGCAGCAATTCACCATGGCGTGTGCGAACACTTTTTTGCTCGGTAAGAGCATCAAAGTTCGTCATCGGAAGCTTGTGCGATTGCTCTCTGAACTCCATGACGACTGAGCCGCCAGGGTATAAATAGCGCGTTTATATACCGTCGGATTCATTCACCGACTGGCCGCGCTAGCGGGATGATCGTACACAAGGGCCAAGGTCTCCTTACCAAGTTTATCAACAATCTGCCTATCGAACATCATCTACCGGGCTACCAATACTGCGGGCCAGGCACGAAAATAGCGGAACGTGTCGCTCGTGGTGATCCTGGTATTAATCCTCTGGACGCAGCCTGCAAGGAGCACGATATTGCCTACTCGAAGGATCGTGAGAACGTCGAAGCGCGTAACGCAGCTGACAAAGTTTTGGCGGATAACGCTTGGCGGCGCGTCTGGTCAAAGGACGCTGGTGTGGATGAGAAAGTTGCCGCATACGCTATAACAAACGCAATGAAGTTGAAATCCAAGTTCGGTATGGGGCTGAAGAGAAAGAAGAAGCCCACGATCATGCTCTCCAAGATCGTGAAAGCTGCCTCGAAATCAACAGGGAAAAACTCTCGAGAAGTAATTCGATCAGCATTAAGGAAGGCTCGCGATGCCGTGAAGAAAGCGGGTGGAAGAAAAAACGTTCGTGTACCGCGCATACTACCCGTACCCGAAAAAGTTGGCGGATTTTTGGCTTTTCTCATACCCCTGTTTGCCGGCTTGAGTGCAACGGGGGCGCTGGCAGGTGGCGCTGCGGGAGTGGCAAAAGCTGTGAACGACGCTAGCGCCGCGAAGCAACAGTTGAGAGAGAGTCGGCGACACAATAAGACGATGGAAGCTATCGCTCTCGGCAAAGGTCTCTACCTCAAACCACACAAGAACGGGTTCGGTCTGCATTTGGATGCGCGAAAAAAAAAAGTTTGACATCCGTCTGCCCAAACGCGCTCTAACGGACGCTGATCTTCTCAAGTACGCACGTGCTCTAGGGATTCCCCATTTCCGCGGAGTATTTATGCGAAACGCCTTACCAACTGGTGGACCTCATTATCGCGAGTCAGCTATAATTAACCTCGATGACGAAGATGGACCTGGAACGCACTGGGTGGCATATCGAAAGAATGGCAGTAATGTCGTTTACTTTGACAGTTTCGGAGATCTTCAACCACCTCGAGAGCTGATGGAGTATCTTGGAGTTGATGAGGTTCGGTACAATCACGCGCGATATCAGGATTACAACACGTACGAGTGTGGCCATCTTTGTCTGAAATTCCTATATAAGAGTTTGTAGTGCGTGCATTGAATCAGTCGAGCAGTGTTCATCGTCATGGAAGATTCATTGACTCTCAGCTTATCTGGAATGTCATCTACACTAGAAGCCCAATATTTTCCACCAATTGAACTCTCAGCCAATAAACACTACGTTCTTGGACTAGTGGAATTACTAACATTCAACTCTATACCCAATATCGACCTCTTGCGCCAAAAGGCGTATCCATCAATCTCAGGCCCAACAACAATACGCTGCGCAGCGTCATAAAGTGCAATCAAAACGTTGATTTTCGGCCGCAAGACTCAATCGCTCGTCTGTAAGGTTTCACTCAACGCGAGCTACCACGAAATAAGACTCACAGCTCAGAATTACCTGTAGCTATCCTCAAGGTCAACGCATTGCGAGTAGAGTGCAACATCACTTCAGGAGCGTACATCAACGAACGTAAGGTGCACACGATACACGAATTTTTTCCAGCAGTGCCGCCAGGATATAAGATCATCGAAATTCCATCGCAAGTCATTTACCTTCCGATCGCCGTCAAGGTCATTGATCACGTTCAAATACGCATAGTTGATCAGGACGAAGAACCGGTGAATTTTCGGGGCGAAATTATTACCATCAGACTGCACATCAAGGAAGTCAAGTAGTCGTCATGGGTATCGTCTACAACAAAGTTGGCCACGGCTATAAAAGAGAGTCAACATGGCGCCCACCCATCAGTCGTCAACGAACACTGAAGACACTAACACGTCGCAACATTCAATTTCTAAGAAGCCTAGGACTCCGAGTCGCTGGTTGAAGAAGAAAGTAACCTGCCTGATATTTTGTTTTTGCTGGAATGGAAGAGGTTCTGCACGTTCAGTCGAACGTGGTATTCGACGAATCCGTGACGCATTACGAGATTCATGCACATCAGCCCTACACTTCATCAACCTTCAACAACAGCGATGAGATTCGAATATCCATTCAACATCAAGATCTGTGCCTCTTGCCCGCACGAAGTTCGCTGCACGTTTGTGGAAGATTGACCAAAGCGGATGGGACTGTCGCCGCTTCGACGAAGTTGGTGAACAATGCCATCGCCCATCTATTCGAGGAAATTCGTTACGAGATCAATGCCATAGAGATCGACCGAAATAAGAATTCCGGATCCTCGATATGATTGGTCATTTGCACTGCGACGCATTTAATCAAGCCAAATTTTTGTTGAATGGCGTGGAAGTACGGTTGCGTCTCGTACGTTCAAAAGACGATTTTTGTCTTATTACGCGACGCTATGGATAAGGCGAGCAAGGATTAACCCTGGAGTACTTATAGCTCATGCTAAAACACTGGCTAAGACGACAGCAAAATATCCTATAACACGCGTGGAGATTAAGTCGTTTACCATGCATAGCCCGCGTAGAAAAAATTAGTATGGGATTGACTCTGGGAGGACGATGGGGGAGAGGCTGGAATTTATTTGGGATTGAATCTGGGAAGCACTATGGGCAGTCATCTGGGTTTTGGGACCCGGCTGGATGGTTTCCCAGACCTTTTCCCATAGGTTCAGTAGACCGGGGAATCCTCGTGCAATCAATCCCATACGTTTTTCCAGATTCTCTCCCGGCCGACGCGTACGACCGAGGAATCCTCGTGCAATCAATCCCATATACTTTTCCAGATTCTCTCCCAGCCGTCGGGGACGACCGGGGGAATCCTCGTGCAATCAATCCCATACGCTTTTCCAGATTCTCTCCCAGCCGTCGGGTACGACCGGAGAAATCCTCGTGCAATCAATCCCATACACTTTTCCAGATTTTCTCCCAGTCGTCGCGTACGACCAGGGGAATCCTCGTGCAATCAATCCCAAACATAGAGTCCCATATTATGTGTAAATGAAAGAAGAAGAAAAAATAGGTTTTGTCAAATGGAAGGAAAAAATAAAAAACGAAGAAATATGCCCAAAACTAATTTTTTTCGACGGATACGAGTTCCCCGAGCAAAGTTAAATACTGCTGTACGTAATCGGTGTTTGAAATTCGATGTTGGTCCCAAAAATATTGTAAAGTATTGGATGAGTCTCACATAGATGTTTTAATTTATCTATCCAAGCTTTTTCCAGTACATCATAATATTTTTGCGTCCTTAAACGAAATTTAACCACCAATTATGTACTACAGCGCCTAACTTTGCTCGGCGAACTCATATTCGCCGAAAAAAAAATTAGTTTGGGCATATTTCTTCGTTTTTCATTTTTTCCTTCCATTTGACAAAATCTATTTTTTCTTCTTCTTTCATTTACAGTTAATATGGGATTCTATGTATGGGATTGATCGCGCGAGGATCCCCGGGTCGTACGGGACGACTGGGAGAGTGTCTGGAAAAGCGTATGGGATTGATCGCGCGAGAATTCTCCCAGTCGTACGCGACGACTGGGAGAGAATCTGGATCAGCGTATGGGATTGATTGCACGAGGATTCCCCCGGTCCACTGAAGTTATGGGAAAAGGTCTGGGAAACCATCTAGCCAGGTCCCAAAACCCAGATGACTGCCCATAGTGCTTCCCAGATTCAATCCCAAACAAATCCCAGCCTCTCGCCCATCGTCCTCCCAGAGTCAATCCCATACTAATTTTTTCTACGCGGGAGTGGAATCGTCGGTGATACACTGGACAATGTAATACTCGGGCAGTTGCCGAAATGTATAATACTCGGTTTTGTGTATAACAGGTCGTTCATCGGCGACCGAACGCTGAATCCCTTTAATTTTAAACATCATTCGATAAATTTCTTATTGCTCTATGTTGACGGTCAACAAATACCTGGAAAGACGCTGCAGCCCGAGTTCGAGGGTAACCAAACCTGGGTAGATAGCTATCACACGCTCGTTTCAGGCACAGGTATACACTTCCAGAACGAAGGGCTAGGCATTTCTTGAAACGACTACGCGGAAGGCGTATTGCCTATTCGCTTTTGACTTGACACCTGATCTATCGGCTAACTGTTTCACTCACTGGAATCTCGTGAAACACGGCAGTGTGAGGATCGAGGTACGCTTCGCAAGACCCCTAGGCAGTACAATAAATTGTATCGTCTACGCGGAATATGACATTGTTATTGAAATTGATTCCGCACGCTAAGTTATAACGGATTTTAGTGCCTGAGGGTATAAAGAATCATCTCAGGCGCCGAAGAACCCCCCTCTTCTGCATACAGAGTCATCATACATTCCGTGGAGAGGGCGCTATTGGCATAAGCTGAAACCGTATTTAAGACCTGCTGCTTGCACACACTCGACACCAGTTTGTCTCTCGCCTTCAGCATGGACGCTATTATCGATATTCAAGCCCGATACGGGAAAACTGGCGAGTTTTTACCCAAGGAGATCGCCGTAACTACGCTGAAAGGTTATCATTTCGGGCATTGGGTTATCGATCCGCCATACGATGTTGGTGAACTCCCTAAAGAAGTGCGCGCAAGTAATAACCGTCGTACGTGTTTTCATCATGGCCTCGAGTGGGTTGACGGCGATACACCGTTGTCAAGAGTATATACTGCTCTAAAGGCCATGTGTCGTTACGCACCCCGTATATACTGTGACGCGTTTTTTTTTGTGGCGTCACAAAAGGATTGCACAAGAGGGTTGTCGGAGCGACGTGCTTCGCCAATTCGGGAGTCCCAGGCAATTTCGAGGGAAATTTTGAGAGAAGCGTATTTTTATTACTTTCTAGGATTTTTCTTTATTTTTTTTGGTCACGAGAAACGGAGGAAGCTGAGCCGAATGCGAGAGGAGAGTCATTTGACGAACGTTAACGGTACCGACCGCCCTGGGCGCAGGATCGTAAGTCGCAGCTTGGCGGGTTGAACCGAATTTCTCCTTCGGCATTGTTCTGGGCGCAGGATAGTAAGTCGCAGCTGGACAATTGCATCGTCCGGTACCGGTATCCATGGGCCTCTTCACGACAACTCGGCCGTGGGCGAGCGCGCAACGATTTGATGGTTATCTTTATTCGAATCCTCGCGCTCGCGAATAGTTGCGTGTAGCGAAGCGAGAGATAACGAGGCGCCAGGTACCGGACACCTTAGACTAAATTGTAAGGGGTGGGAAGAGAGAGAGAGAAGCCTCGCGCTCGAGTAACGAAAATTTCTCGAGGACTCTCGAAATAATCTCTCGTGTATACCCGAGAAAGGATTTGTTCGCGGTACCGTTACCGAGCAGAATTGCTCGATTTTCGTGGAGGGAAGGAAGGAAGGAAGTCGAGATCAATTTTTCCGAGGAGTTAAACATCTCAAAAAATGGTAAGGCTTTTGCCTCCTACTCGTGGACACGTGTGATCGTTTTATTTTGTAATTTTTACCGAGCTACACGCGGTTCGGAAGATCGTCGGGTACCGTCCCAGGCAAACTAGAAAAACTTTTCTCTTGTGCGCGTTCGGGGGGATTCCTCGAGGGAAAGATTGGCCTGTGATAGTTGGACGGCCTCGCAATCGTAAATTCAGTAGTTTTCGTTTCATTCAATGTTTTTGTTCTCGCGATTGCCTGTTAAATTTATATTGTCTAAATAAAATTGAAAATTCGAGAGATCCACTACAAATAAGTGTGGCGAGCGGTGTACGGATTCGGACGTGTGTGAAATCGTAGACGTGCGCGACGGCTTTGGCTGTTCGCTTTCGTATCGCGAACTCTATAAATTGAACGGATCAAGTGCCCGCTTCGCGCCGAGTAATTACGCGGCATAGAATTAATTAGCTTTGTTTTAGTAGGGTAATTTTCTTATAGAGTCTCTGTATTTTTAACGATTTATTTCTCATGTAAAGTGCACATTTTTTTGGATTAGAAATTCGAACCGGTGAACTGAGTAGCTGGAGAGAATTCTAGCAGGGACAGTTTTTTTTTAGGTGTCGAGTCAACGGGTACCGACTCCCCCGCAGAAATATCAAATTGTGAAAATAATCTATTGTTGCTACGACGAATAAATAATTTTTTTTTTGTGATTTAAATTAAAAGTGTGCCTCGTAATTTATTTATCGCCAAGAAAATTCAGACCGCCCCTCTACCCTTGTGTGCTGCAGTTAGTCGGCTGTCATCAATTTCGTTATTTAATAAACTGTGGAAAATACGATCGTGTCGAGCGCGGTGCTCGGCTGGCGCCCATAAAAATAAAAGAGCGATCGCGACGATTTTTTTTTGTGGCCAACGGGGTACCGGTAATTTGGTTTATTTAATTTTTTTTTTGAGAATTTATCTTCCGAGTGAGAGGGTGACACTCCGAGGAAATTTCGGTCACAATACAGAAGGGGTGCGCAGAAAGCAGAAATCCTACGCGACGTACTGGGCCGTGACATTATCAACTTGGAGGAGTACGAAGGACCAAGTTTCAGAAACATGCCGGCCTACGATACCTGGTGCATTTATCACGGCTTGTCAAAGGAGGATGCTGCAAAATGTGCTTTAAATAACGTGGGAAAAATTAAACGCTGGCTTCGGGTGCAGGTTTCAAATTTCGTGAATCCTATTTACTCGGAACCGCTGGGCGCCACGGTCAGAAAAGATCGGCAAAACGATACGCCGAAGAAAGCGGTACACATCGACATACCACCGACATCCATCCCCGCCGATCGCATCGCGAGTCGCTAGTCTACATCGCAGCCATCGTCGCCAACACTGACGATCACACGAAACCAGGAACACATTGGGTAGCCATATACGTCGACAACAATGGCCACGGGATCTACTTCGATAGTTACGAACTGCCACCACTTATCAACAAACATCATAATCGACTACGAAGAAATACCTCAAGCTATCAGTGGAGCACCAAGCCTCTGCAGTCAATCAAGTCTCGAGTGTGCGGAGAGTATTGTATTATGTTTCTTGACTATATGTGTCGGGGTTACATTATGGCTGCTTTTTGCCGGCTATTCTCGGCAAATAAGGTGAAAAACGATAATATTGTGCGACGTTACTACAAGAAACTACGATATGTGGAACTTAAACGACGACGATATAGTGTAAACGGTCGACGCAACGTTCTGGACGGCTCCGGCAATCCATGTACAACACAGTGTATACAATCGTGCACAGCCCGATTCGGCTGCTATCTGTAAAACATCAAATAAATAATAACACTAAAATTTTTCCGGTGTATCGTATTGAATACGACCCCGCCCCCACAATCCCCGACGCATCGTCAGCAGGTATAAAAACCGCCACAGACTCCAAAAGAGTCACAGTTCTAAAAGAATCGTGGAAATATACACAACTCCAATAAGATGGAAATCATCACTGGTATTCTCGTAATCGACTGCAGCAGGGACCCCTTGGAACTAACCACGGTGGAGTTGGAATACATGCCGAAGCGCTTGCTGTTGCGCCACTGGGGCGAATTCATCGATACCCTATGGGACAAGCTACCTGAACATATTCGGCGGGATCCTGGGGTTGCATCATACAAAGGCTGTACAGAACATTGGGCTCCGGCGAATCTAGAAGAGCAGCTCGAAGGGTACCCGCCGGCCAGAAGAGAATGCGACGATTTCCTGCAGGCGGCGCTCGAGCAAGAGTCGACCGCACCATCGTCAACCGAGTCTGCCTTACCGCCGACAGTGACACCACGCACCGATGTTAAGAGCACCGAAAGCGACGGACCGCCTCTTCCAGCGAAGAAGAACAAACCGGTACTACCCTCGACGGCTCGAACTCTGATATCCAATATCTAAAACTTGTATCCTCACATGAAAATTGTAAAAAAAACAAGCGCCTTGTTGGTGGGCTCCGCCCCCCAAACCCCCCGAAAAATGTCCCTGACAAAAAATGACATTTTTTAAGGCACTCACAGAGACACACGTCGCGCTACGCGCTCCGTATCAAGTATGATCACACTTTGCATTTTGCGCTACGTATTGAATATGTTTATACGTCGCGCTGCGCATTTCATCTCGGAAGAACGAATGGGGGAAAAACATTTATCAATTATGTAAATTGATTCATAGTGTTTAACCTTTATCGAATAAAAACATTTCGTTTTTATAAAAATTGATTATTATTATTGACAACTGATATTTCCTTTTTGTTTGACGATATATTGTCAAATATTCAGACACGAGACAAATATAACGAATTGCATCGCGTAGAACTTGATCAAATTAATGTAACGAATCAAATTATATCTAGCAAAGGTCGTTTTATTGGTTTAACACTTATGACCAGATTTAATTAAGTATAAAACAAACACACAAAATATTTACCAACACCATTACCATTTACCATTTGGGTGTAATGTCCCCTTTAAATTAATCCCTTTAAATGTTTTTTTCTTCCCTAAAATACACGGAATCACTTTGTTATCGTCTCTGGACAGGAAGCGAAGTATTGGAGCCGAATATTCGAAAAATTTGCTTATTCTTACGATTTTCAATGAAATTTAGTCGATATTAATCGTTGTATCAAAAAAATTATATCTCGAGAACGAACATATATATCGTCTTGGTTCTTATCGTGTATTGAAGAGGAAGTAGTACGTTACTCAAATAAAAAGTTGTAGTGTCTTGGATGCGTCCAAAATATTTTTTTCAATTTTTCAATTCAATTTTTTCAATTTCTCGATGATTTCGACTGCCAGGATTCTTCGATTGTCGATATATAAGAGAATTCGGTTATAACACTTTAAGCGTTTTTTCTCTTCCCCATAATAGACAGAATCAATTCGTTATTGTCTCAGTACGAGAGTGCAACATTGGCGACGAGAAATTCGAGAAATTTTATTTTTCTTTCTTTTTTTTTGTTTTGAGGTATGTATATTGAAACAATTGAAAAAAAAATAGAAGGGTAGTTGGAAAAATGCGAGGTAAAATTTGAATTTTTTTTTTTTCGAAAAAATATTAGAGATTTGAAAAAATTATATTGCAGTTTCCCAATATTTAAAGTAATATACATTAAAATTTTTTAAAAAAGCTGAGATTTTTTTTTTTTCATTTCAAATCGTCCCGCCACAGCGCCCGCCGCCAAGGTCACGACGCGTGCAAACTTTATCACATCTGCTATGGAATTGTCGTCGGCTTCCAAGGTTTCACAGGTAGAATAAATGGAAAAAAATAAATAGTAGCGATCGTTTTCAATTTTATTTGGCAAATTGCAATAATTTTGGATATTCGATGACTCTTCTTTGTGAAATTATAACAAAGTTTTTCAGTGCACTCGTGAAATTTCCGATTTTTATTATGAATGTGAATAACGTATTGTAAAATATTGTGAATGATTTTCGTTTAAAATATATTATTTTCGAAATAAAAAGGGCTAATATTTGTCAATGAATATGTGATATTTCGTGTTTTATTATTCGCAACCACATTTTCTTCTTTGACATGATGAAAAATTGTTTTTTGGAAAATTAAAATAACATAACCTTTAAAATAAACCCTCACTAAAAATAATTGTAGAAAAAAAATATTAAGAAATGTCAGAATGTCTTCAAATTTGCTGTGCATAGTGTTTTCGATGCAATAAACTATTGCTGAAAATTAGAAAAAAATTCGTTCGTAGTGTTATACCGCCAAATCCCGGGTAGTTAAGCCGAGCCCTGGCGATGGGAATTGCTTCCCTCAATTATTCGGGATGTATCGGTTAAGGGTTAGAACCCAAGCGAATGGATGAATCACACGAGATGTGTAACTAAATAAATTACGCTTTATTCTGTGTGCTGAGAAGCACAGTAATTCCTTTACAATAGTTGCTTAATCGTAGCTCGGACTATCGTCCGACTATAGCTAAGATATACTACTTAGCATGACCCTTTGCACGAGTCTCGTTGATAGTATACTTGTCACAAACAGCCGCACAGTATCGGATGACTTTCTGAACTGTCGCTGTGCGCTCGTACTCGCACTTTGTAGAAGATAAAGTGGAACGAGCAATTCAGCTGTTTCTCATGTTTTGAGAAGGATGCTCTGTTTATTCGATTACGGCAATACTGTGCCAATTTAATATTGTATCGATACTGTGCGTCGTGCGGCGGGTGTCGCAATGCTCGCATACCTTGGTTATTTCTTAATTCATAACCTCGGCTGTGCTCGCGATACTCGAGGGTATAACATCCCTCCCCCCTTAAGGGAATAGAAATCTATTGATTTCTTTTCATTCTATCTTGAGTGATTTTATGTTAGAACTACGTCCCATGATACCAAAAAATGACAGTTATTTTATTTAGCTTATGTGGTAGTAATCCGCATGGTGACTGTCTCGTACGGGTGTCATTAAACCCGGACAGCCAGCTGCTAATGCTGCGTTGGCTATTTCTTCGGCCTATAAACCGGTGCGCCCGTTGCGGAGCGCTATTCTCTCCTTAATTATTCTTGAAGTATCACTTCCTATATCTCGCTTTCATCGTGATGGCTCCTCCTCTAGCTAAGGTAATTGTCCATATATATATATATTTTTTTTTAACTAATATCTTTTCGCGATTTTTACACTCCGTGGTTTTCCGTCCAAAAAATGCGACCTTCTCCGGTCGAGGAAATCGCCGAAGAAAATCGTGTGGCGGTGTCTGTGGAGTCGTCGTCCGTGAAGAATCCGACGTCGCCGGTTGCGCCATCCTCGTCGATCCCGGTCTTTGACGATCGTCTCTTTTCCCGTGGTGCCGTTCGCCTTCGGTACGTCGCACCCCGGCGTGCCGATGGTCGTCCTTGCCGGGTCCCTTGGAGGTTCCGGACCTCCATTCCGGAAGGATCCTCTGGCATACGCCCGGCCGGTGAAAGCGACGATGATGATGAACAGTGGGAGTTCGTCCGTTAAGGACGTTGTATTGCCATTTCCGCCTGTATTCTCGCTTTGCTATTAATAAAAGAATTTCTTCGCGAAATCCTCTGCGTTTCCGACTCTCCTTCACGTTCGCTAATGGCATCCCGGGGTTCCCCCGGTCCGCTTGTTGCCGCTGTTGCTCGCATCCCCCTTATCTCGTGCGTTGGGGATGCTCTCCGTTGGTTCCGCTGTTCTGTCGGCGTCTCGTTCCTACCTCGTATCGCCACCTTCGTGCAGGGGGCTTCCACCGTGGGTTGCCGAGTCCTCCGTCGCCTTCTGACGATCCAGAAAATGGCGAAGACGATAATTGCTGCTAATGAGATCGCGCCGATAGAATGTTGGCCGATCATATTGATAATTTGTTGCTTTCGCGTTACTCGGGTCTCGAGTCCGTCTCGAATGTGCTGTATCCGCACTCCCAGGTCGTTCAACTCCTGTGGTGTGCTCACCACGTGCTCGAGGGTGATGTCCCCGCGCTGGTCGGCTACCAGCGGCACGCACTCCGCCTCCTGTGGTGTTAGTGTGAGGTTGTATGTTGGCACTAAATCGTCGTCCATTACCACCTGAGTTATTCGCCGTATGGTTTCGACGCGAAAATATTCTGTTGTCGCTGTGCAACGCCCGGTTAGCGTCAACGACCCTGTTCCACTCAACACAGTCTGCTCAGTCGGCATACCGTCGCAGGTGACGGTCAATGGCTCAGGTCGCGGCACGACGTACAGCCATCGTCCCGATTGCCGCAAACTCACGACAAGTGTATTTGCTAATTTTACTACGCGCTTCGGGCAATGCTGTTCCCAACCGACCGCACCCCCCACGTACGTTCGCACGTTGCAAGGCGCGGCCTCGCTTACTGCCAATGCTGGATGCCGTGGATTGCAATAAAATCTTGTGCCATCCCTTCTGCACTCCTCTAGCTCCCGTTCCGTCATCCGAATGTAATTCCGATTTTCCCGATCCACCATGACCAGTTCCGGTGACGTTTCCAGATAGTAGTATGTCTCGTTTTCCCCCCGTCTAGGGAGGGGATACGTGCGACTAACGCTGCACTCTGCTTCTCCGACGAGAGGCATCTCGATGAGCAGTGTTACGTTTTCTCCTACACGATATGCCCATGTGGTTGCTAATCGCAATAATTCCGCTGCGTTTGCCCTTGCCACTGGCCTAGGGATGCTGTGTCCCTTCGGTATGTGTGGCAAAGCCTCGGAAAGGTATTTTGTTAGTTTCTCCGGTGAGATGATAGCCGGATTCACCGTTCCTGATGCGATACCGGTGAACAAGTCGGCGATGTCCGTCACCTCGCCGAGGAATGCCACCATGTATGAGTCCAATAAGCCTAGACTCTCGACGAAGTGCTGTCGCGTGGCCAGACAGCTGGTACTATTATGAAAGTAGCCGTTGAACTCCCGCAGCATTGTATATAATTTATTGAGATTCCTCTCGGACGCGTGCGACGAGCGATTGAATATGTCGAGAGATGATTCAATCATTTGCAGCTGCTTCAACATTCCGTCCTTCATTGATTTCTGCGTCCCACGTACTGCTGATATCTCGTACTCAATTCGTTCGCCATTCGCTGCGTCGAGATTCCCTGTGATGGATTTGAGAACAGATCCCAATCCATCGATCAATCCCCGCTTGTCCCGTGGATGCTCGCCTCCCATGAGATCGTGTATCACGCCGATTTCCTCCGCCACCTTCGTGGAGAGGCGTTCCAGGTGTTCCAACATCTCAGCACAGTGACTCCCGGAACCCACCGGCTTTTTACACCTGTCTTGATATCCTTCGAGATGCCACTGGATCGACTGTTCCAGCGTCATGAGATTCGTGAGATCCATACGCAGAGCCAACGTACATACATCCGTGTACAGACTCAGTGTGCCCACGTGCTCGAAGTAAATCCCAGGTACATTACGAAACTCCTGAATCGTAACCCCGCCGTTGACTATTATCGGCAAGCAACATAGCAACATCCTGTAACAATGTTACCTTACATAATATTTTCCCCGCTTTTCTTTTTTTTTTTTTTACGACAACCTTTCCAAAAATATTTTCCCTTCTTCTTTTTTTTTAAACACCAGCTACCCCTAGCTCTCACCTCCCCCCCCCTAAATTCGGCTTCTAATTTTCCACGTATTCCCGGAGCCGATCCACGTGAACCTTCAAACTCCGCCGCCCTTTCCGAGTAGTGTAGTTGAGGGGCGGATGCACCTGTTCGATGACATACGGCCCGATCCAATTAGCGGTGAGTTTCGCCGATCTACCTTGTCGCACCGTCTCGTTGTGCAGCAAAACCTTTTCGCCGATTCCGAATTTTCTATCCTTCGCCTTTTTGTCGTGAAACTCCTTCGCACGATTTTTCGCCGCCTCCAGATTCGCTCGTGCCATCCCCCAAGATGCTCGCATCCGTTCCCGTGACTCCTGGGAATAATCGTCGTACGCATACAGCGTACCCGAGGGTTTTTTGAGTGAGGTAGGGAGCTCCGCCTCCCTCCCGAACATCAGGCTGTAAGGGGTGAAGCCCGTAGCCGTGTGGGGTGTAGTGTTGTACTGGAACATGGCATACGGTAGGCATTTATCCCAGTCCCTTTGATCCTCGGTTGTGTAGCTCTTCAGGTACTCTGCCAACGTTCGATGAGAACGCTCCAGAGCCCCATTCGACTGTGGATGATATGCCGTTGTTTGCACTTTTTCCACGTGCAACAGCTTGCATACACCCTTGAATATCGCGCTCAGGAAATCCGTCCCTTGATCCGTGAGCACGACCTCCGGTATCCCGTATCGGCATACTATCTCTTCCGTAAAAGCCCGCGCGACGTCATTTGCGGTCTGCGAGGGGAGAGGAATCGCGACGCTGAATTTTGTTAATAAATCTTGGAACGTGAGAATATATTTATTCCCCGTTTCCGTTATTGTTAAAGGCCCCACGATACCCAATGCGCCTTTTTCGAACGCCCGTGCCGGCGTATCGGTGATAGCCATCGGTGTTCGCGGCGTCGATCGAATTTTATTTCGCTGACACTTGTCACATGCCGCGACATACTCCTCCACCTCCTTACGCATACCCGGCCAGCTGTATGTAAGTTGTATACGCTTTAACATACGCGTTGCGCCCTGATGGCCACCCAAGGGTGCGTCGTGGTACTCGTAGAGTATCTTCCTTCTCTCTTCTTTGCTTAAACTTTCGCCATCGCTACGGCTCTTATCTATATAACTCGCATGGCCGTCGTTATCACCGTCGTCCGAGTGGCTGTCGCTATCGCATCGTCCGTCTCTCTCTCGCTCGCTGGCCGCTGCCGCCTCGCCTGGTACGGTGGCTGACGCATCGTCCGTCGCGCTCGAGTCACCGCTACTGGCTAGCGATGGAGTTCCCTCGAGCTCGCTGCTGTCGCGCTCTCCCTCGTTCGCGCTGCTGTTGTCGGCTGTCTCTCTCTCCGTCCGCCGTGCATGCGAGCGCGTCGTAACATATACTCGACTCAGCGCATCGGCATTCGTATTCCTTTTCCCTGCTTTATACACTATGTCGAACTCATGTTCCGATAATTTTATTTTCCATCGCATGAGTCTCGAACCTGGATCTTTCACGTTGAATAGCCACGTCAACGGTTTATGGTCCGTAACCACTGTGAATTTTGTTCCATAAATATAAGGGTGGAATTGTGCCACCCCCCATACGATTGCTATTAATTCTTTTTCCATTGTTGTGTAATTTTGCTCTGCTTTGTTTAGCGTGCTACTTGCATAACAAATTGGCAAGTCATCGCCCACTTCTCCCTGTGACAGTATCGCGCCGATGGCTTTATCGGAGGCGTCCGTTGTCACGACGAAAGGCCTCTCGAAGTCCGGATATTGTAACACGGGTGCCGTCGTCAGCGCTTTTTTCAATTCCTCAAACGCGTGCTCTTGTTTCGCCGTCCACACGAAGGGAATTTCCTTTTTTGTTAACTCCGTGGGTGGCTTCGCAATCCCAGAAAATCCCGTATAAACTTCCGATAATATCCCGCGAGCCCTAAAAAGGACTTGAATCCCTTCACGTTACGAGGTACAGGAAAATCCTTCATTGCGGCGATTTTCGAGGGATCCGGTTGCACCCCCTCCTCTGAGATAACGTGTCCCAGATACTGCGTTTCCTTTCTGAAGAAACGACATTTTCCCGACTGCAGCCATAGCTTCGCCTCCCGTAGGCGTGTAAATACTTCGCGCACTCGATCGTTATGCTCCGTCAGCGTTGACCCGAATATTACGATGTCGTCGAGATATACTGTGACGTGGATTTTTCGCTCCCGTCACAAAAACCGTGAAACAGAAGGGCTTAAGAGGCAGCACGGCAAAACGGCCAACGTTCTGGCTCTCGGTAGAGTCCCTCTCGGCAATTCAACAGGGCATTAGGTAGCTTTTCGAATTTTATTTTGATTATTTTGATTTTTCTTTCCGGTAAACGAGCGATAGCCGTATCGCGTATTCATCGAGAACGTCGTCATTGCCGGCATCTACGCTACCGACGAGAACGAGAGCGTCATCGCCGCGACATTGGCAAAGGCAACGGCGAGTCTACGCCAGCTACGCTCTCGCGGACAGCATTGGTCGACGGCGAGAGAGTCGAGAGCCGTACCAGCGCTACGGCCTCGCAGCAGCAACGGAGAGCGCGTCGCCGAGCTACCGCGCGCTCCAAAAGCAACTCGGAGGATCGTCGCTCCGAATATCGATCTCGCGATAGCGGGCGGAGGATCGACTCGAAGCCTCACCCCTCGCTGTACTTCAACAGCGTTATCCTCCGGAGAGGAATCACAGCTCTGCAACATCCTTCTCCGGAGAAGAAGAAATGGTACTCAGCCTCCTCAGGACCCTAGCAGCACCGGCATCGCTCTCGCCGTAGATCGTCGATCAACGATTCCGGCAAATCTATCGATAATCGCGCTCTCGATATTCAATTCGCGCGCGATGCGTTACCGGAGCGTCTCCAAAATTCGGCTAGGGGGCCAGGCATTAGAGTAGGCAGGGGTGGGGGTCGTAGTCCGTTTCCGCGAAATCGCGAATCGTCTCGGGGACTCGAGCGTTGTACACCGGGGAAGCAGGACGTTGCTACCGTTGCCGACCGTGCTGTCCAGCAAGAACCGACGCCTACCACCCGCGATCCCGAAGACTCGACGAGGAATTTCCCGAGGGGCTTCGTTTACGGCATAAATTAACCGGTAAGGCCGTCGTTCGTTTCCGGATAGGCTTTTCTTTAAAGTTCCGTAACATCTTAGTTTTCGGCCAAAAAGATCCCGAGCGATATTGCCGGGCGGTACGTTATCGTGCATGGCACTCAATATTCTGTAGTAAATTCGCGATCCGAAAAGCTATCGCCGGTGTGTGTCGTAATTTTATTTTATTTTATTGGTTAAGAATTTAAAGAATCGCCGAGAGGGATTCAAGTAGTTTATTTTATTGGATTTAATTTTTATGAAATTGCGAAACGCGCGAGAGTCCATAGTTTAAGATAGTTAGTAATCCGGGAAAAATCGCCAACGCTCTCGAGAACCGCGATAAACCTTTTCATCCGCCATTTGGTTAGACCGCGAAACACGCACCTCGTATCGTTTTCTTTTCACTCTTTCCGACTTTTCTTCGCGATTTTATTTGACTTCATTTATCCGACTTTCTTTAATTTTGTGACGTACACTTTTATTCCTTTGACGGTGTACTATTTTTATTTTATGACATTTTTCTGGTGTAAATTCTGGGAACACGAGGCGCGCGTCTTTTCGTCGATTTTAACGGTCTTCAATATTTTCGCTCTCGAGAGCTCGCGGTATTCGAAAGGTCGAATCGACCTCTACTTATTTGCTGCGCGAACGCGCTCTGTAAAACGAAAACCGCTACCGAGAACAAGGATTTATTTTTGACACGTCGAATAAGTATTGTATTATCTCTTTTGTTTGCTACCGAGATCTGTGTTGAACAATAAAAATTGTTAAATTCGATTTCTCGAATTTATAGTGTTGGTTCCTTCGCATTGGCCACCTGAACCACCCCCTCTACCATCTCCCCATGGCTGCTTGCTAGCCGAGCGCATATCTCGCTCTCGGGTCTCCTCGATAAAAATTTGTATCGAGAGTTTAGCTCTCGAGCCTGGCGCCCAGAGGAACCCTTTCGGTCTTGCGGGATACGGGTTTGTTCGCGGGAATTCGCGTGACAATACATAACATTTTATACCATCCAGTTCCGCTAACACTGTGTTCATCAGCCTTTGAAAGGTTGGCGGCGCATTTTTTAACCCGAATGGCATTCGTGTGTATTCGAAGTACCCCTGTGGTGTGGAAAATGCTGTTTTTTCCTTGTTTTTTTCGGCCATGGGAATTTGATGGAATCCCGATGCCAAATCGAGTGTTGTGAAGTAATGCGCCTTCCCCAGCTGGTCCAGTATATCAGTAATGTTCGGCAATGGATATGAATCACCGATCGTCGCTTCGGTTAATTTTCTGAAGTCCACGACGACTCGTCATTTTACTTTTCCCACTGCGTCACGTTTTTTTGTTACCACGAGCAGAGGCGCATTCCAGTGGCTTCTGCTGGGCTGTATTATCCCGTCTTCCAGCATTTATTTCGTTTGTATCGTAACTTCCCGCTTGTGTGCCTCCGGCAGACGATAGGGCTGGACCTTGATCGGCCTCACGCCCTCCCGAAGGGGAATTTCATGTTCGACTTCCGTTGTGCACGGCAGCTTGTCCCCCTCGAGGTGGAAAATCTGCGCGAAATTTTCACACACCTCGAGCAAAGTTCTTCTTCCTTCGGAATTTAAATGTCCCACGTCGATTGCCTCACGTATTCGCGTGAGTCGCGTGCCGCCGTTCCCCCTCTCGTCGTTATTCGCCTCGCGCGTGATGTTCACCTCGCGCGTGTCCTCGATGCCGCTCGAATTTTCTGGTGACTCGTACGGCTCGAGTGTCACCGTCGGACGCTCGATCTCCACTTCTTCTGTGGTCGTGTTTATTATACATATTGTACAGCTGTTGCCTCGTGGTATGGTTGCACAGGCGCCAAGTACAACACATTCGGCGACCTCGTTCTTGTCGGCGACTCCTTCCTCTTGACTGTATGTCGCAACGTACGCGATATTTTCACTTCGTGGTGGTAGTCTTATTTTTAATCGCCCGTCTACCAATGACATTTTATGCCCGAAAATTCGTATCTCCTTGCCTCGGAGTATATCCACTTTGAATTTCCGTATGAAATCCATCTCGAGGAATCCATGCACCCCTAGAGCCACCCCAGAAGGTACGACATAGAACCAGTGCTCGATGGTACCCGTCGGCGTCTGGAGGTGTATTTTTACTGCACATCGCGTTCGTACGCATCGGCCTCCTAGCCCGACGAGCGTAATCTCCGCATCCTCTCCTACAATTCCCATGCCGATCACATCCGCACCTACTATGCTCACCTGAGCTCCTATATCCGCCTTCAATGTCATTATCCCCCCTTTACACGTAGGGGATTTGACATGAAAATCGCTCGCGATCCCTCCGGATGTGGCGTTAATAACGTACACCTCCCGTTGCTGCGCTTTTCCCTCGGATTTATGTTGTTCGTTGCCCATAAAATCTTTTAACGTTTTTTGGCCCCCTTGAGCCTTTGGTGGGGTGTTATTACCACCAGAGATGTCCGACTTTTCCGCAGAAGTTGCACGTCACTTTCACGTGGTTCACCTCCCGCCCCGGTCCCGGTGCGGGGAGACTCTGTCGTCCAGATTTCCTCGTACAATCACGAGCGACGTGCCCTGCTATTCCACAATTATAGCACTTTCGGGGCATCGCACATCCACCTCCTGTGGAATTGCGGGGTTGACTCACCCCCGCGTTCCCCTTGTTACCACCAGTTCCGAGCATTTTCTCCACTTCAGCTGCTCCTACTACAGAATCCCGTAGACTCCCATAATTTCATGAACGCACGATCATTCGAATATCAGGGCTTAGCCCGTTTTCGAAGTTCATCTGTGCGCTTCGTCGCACAGCGGCCTCGACGTATCTCGCTCCGTGGGCCTCTGTATCCCCACATAGTTTTTCCGACCACCCCCGTGAGCCTCTCGACGCGTGCGGCATATGCTGCCACTGATTCCTTCGTTCCCTGTTTTAATAGGCAAAATTCGTACAGGAGAGCGGCGAGAGACTTCCGCTTCCCATATAATGCCTCGAGCTCGCTTCAAAGTTCCGCAATGGTACGTATCACCTTGTGCCGAAGCTCCCTTGTTGCTCGATCCTCTAATTTTCCGCTTCGCACGAGAGCCAAGAGCGTTCCCCTCTGCTGGGGTTTCACTCTTTCCCATACGGCCTCGCAGGATGCCAGGATCTCCTCCAGTCTGCTGGGATTATTGCCGTCAAATGTTTTAATATTCTTCAGCGCTAATCCCAGGCTGATGTACGGTGAATCGTCATCGTCCTCTGGTACGGTGGTTCGCCGTCGCCCAGCGCGCTCTGCCATTTTCCGTTCCACCTCGCTGGCCACGTATTCCGCCAAGTCGGCTCGTATCGCCTCCAACTCCTCATCGCCCCTTTCGAGGTTCCCCGCTACGCGTTCCTCGGCTGCCGCGGTGTCGCCTCCTTCTGTTGGTTCATCAGGAAACAGGTTCCGGCGTACCCCTGGGATCTCCACCCCCATGGGAAACAGTCTGCTACCATCACCGAAGGTGGTGGTCCAGTTCCGATCCCTGTCCACGTCGTAAATTCTCCACGCCGTTCGCCTACCGAATTACGATATAGGGCCCTCAGACGTTCGATTTCCGCCTCCATTGCTCGCGGGGTGAGGGGGACCCCTGGCGGTGGTGCGCCCCTCGGTTCGAACATGTCGTGGTCGATGTCGCCGAGTTCGTCGAACGCTGCTCCCCTGCGTAGATTTACCCCGTACAGAGGGTTCGGCGAAGAATCCGCGCCTCGAACTGCCAAGTTAGCTCTCCCTGCTTCCATTATCACTTGCTGGGTAGCCCCTAGGGCTGCTGCTACATGCTGGTCCCCTTGCGTTGCAGCCGGTGGTCCCTGCGGGGGTGGTACTTGCCCCGACGTCCCCGCCGGTTCCCCCGGAACTTCCCTATCACTCATGCGGCCTCTTCCCGCACTCTAGCCCTTTATTTTCACCCTAACGGGGTTAGTAACGCGCCTACTGGTTTATTTTGCCCCGCCGGTGTTAGTCTTGTTTTTACAAATTTCTACTTGCACTTACAGTATGCCTTGGGCCATTTCTCAGGTTGCCTTTGTGTTGCAAAGTCCTCCAGGCTCTCTCTTCGATACTGCTCCACATCCCACTGCCGGGTGACGATCTTGAAGAGGTCTGCAGTTCCTCCTCGGGGCTGGGTGTCCCGTAGATCCCCAGGTGACGGTTTTCCTCACGTCTGTATTGGTGTACAGCTAGTGATGCTCTTTTGTTACACTCTGGTTCGTTTCACTCACTTCCGGTATCCCACCGCTGCCACCAATGTTATACCGCCAAATCCCGGGTAGCTAAGTCGAGCCCTGACGATGGGAATTGCTTCCATCAATTATTCGGGATGTACCGGTTAAGGGTTAGAACCCAAGCGAATGGATGAATCACACGAGATGTGTAACTAAATAAATTATGCTTTATTCTGTGTGCTGAGATGCACAGTAATTCCTTTACAATAGTTGTTTATTCGTAGCTCGGACTATCGTCCGACTATAGCTAAGATATACTACTTAGAAAGACCCTTTGCACGAGTCCCGTTGATAGTATACTGATCACAAACAGCCGCACAGTATCGGATGACTTTCTGAACTGTCGCTGTGCGCTCGTACTCGCACTTTGTAGAAGATAAAGTGGAACGAGCAATTCAGCTGTTCCTCATGTCTTGAGAAGGATGTCTCTGTTTATTCGATTACGGCATTGCTGTGCCAATTTAATGTTGTATCGATACTGTGCGTCGTGCGGCGGGTGTCGCAATGCTCGCATACCTTGGTTATTTCTTAATTCATAACCTCGGCTGTGCTCGCGATACTCGGGTGTATAACAGTAGGTTTCAGAATTGTAGCGCCGTACGGACCTTTGACGGGAGAAAATGGATTTTTAAATGGAAAATGCCTGGAAAAAATATTCAGAGACGTCGGAATTTCTTCAAATTTAATGTGCATAGTGCTTTCGATAAAATAAAATAATGCTGCGAAAAAGAAAAAAAAATTGGTTCGTAGACTTCATAATTGGAGCACCGTACGGACATTTAGCGGAACAAAATTGAATTTTTATTTTCGAACAACTTATTAACGGCTTCGCAGTAGTTTCAAAATGTTTGTGCACAATAGTCATGATGTGATAAAACACTCCTGCGAAGGAGAACAAAATTGGTTCGCACCATCCAAAGTTACACTGTGATACGGACGTCCGAGACGATAAATTCAGTGAAAAAGCTATTTTTATTCAACCGCAGGCTAAAAGAAATATTTGCAGTCATCGGAGTCACTTCAAATTAACTACGCATGATGTTGGAAGTACACCGAAGTAAATTCGGAAAATCTAAATTTTTTGGAGTCTACACTGCGGAAAATCCCCATCGAAAGCTGTGTGAAGAGGCCTCGCTGGTCATTTTAACAGGCACTCTTCGCCTATTGTTATAGTGAGTGCCTAAAAACCAAAACGTGCAATGAATGAATAAAACGAAATATTGTTGTAAACGGCCTTTACACTGTTTGAGCGATATTTCCGTTGACTCAACATAGAACACGAATCGCTTTACCGATTGCAGAAAAGATGCTGGTAAATAGCAGTGGGCAGAAGTGAAAAATAACCCTGCCACTACGAACTCGGGAAATTTGTCTCGGCCAATAAGAACTCAGGGAATTTGGCTCAGTCAATCATGGCTCCGGGAATTTTATTACCCACGCCTTATTGGGCCCTATAACCCCAAGGGGCGCGGCTTACCGGACCCTGCTGTGGAGGAGGTAGGCACCGTAGTAGTGGGGGGTTGGTGGGCGTAGACGAGAGGGCGGAGGGGAGGGGGAAGCCATCGTCTCCCTATACCTGCACCTTACTACTTCCCCGCAACAAAGTATACAGGTCGAGCGCTACCAAGTACAGTAAAACCTCTCTATTAGTCCAAGCGCTGTTTCGGAACCTCTCTAATAGTCCGAAAATAGGCGTAACTCTGCCTTCGCTCCGCAGCCAATGAGTGAACCTCTGTCAGGGGCGAGATGTATTAAATAGGACCCTGTCGGTATAGGGCTGTACGACTCTAAACAGGCACCCGGATATTTTTTTAACTTTCCTTCGCGTTTAAAGAATTTTAATTTGACTGTATCCAAATCGACACAGATACTTAGTCAGAAAATCTATACCAATACCGGTGATTGAATATTTGTCAAAAAAGCTAGATTATCTTCAGTCTAGTGCATCACGGTATAACAAATATAGAGTAAAAGTAAAGTTTATTAATAAATTACAAATTAGTTTTGATAATAATATATTATAATTTTCGATGATATTGCATATTTGAATTTATTACAATAATATATTCAAAACTGTACTTTTCTTTACATTACTTTATCATTCATCATCAACGATGGATTTACTGAAAATTGCACTAGACTTGCAAACAATAAAGCTATACATATCTTTGAAAAGTAACTATGTGAATCGCTATAAAACTAGTGTTCTAATCACTATACCGCCAAGATTAATAATTTTATTATTCACTAGCGTCTTTTCTCATTTATAATCTTTATTATTATTGTTTACGAACAAAGCTTATTGAAAAGTCTGTACTGGTACTCGGAAAAAAAAAAATTGTTAATTCAATGGTCTGGTACTGGATGTTTTTATGCATGATCGTTACATTTAATGTACAAATTCATGCATAAAGACCACTACTAGTATATTCAATTTTTTGCAAAGTGTAAACAAAATGAATCGTCTGGCACGGATTGAGCACTACACTATGTAGGTAAAACGTTATAAATTTGAATTCGGCGACGGCGCACAGCCATGCACACAGACGCTCGGATTAGTTCCTTTGTGTAGGTAGCAGGTAGGCGGAGCCTCTGGCCTATTGTAGAGGTTCGGCGTGGACTATTGTCGAGGTTGGACTAATATAGAGGGGACTAATGCAGAGGTTTTACTGTATAGTGTTACGTCCAGCGTAACGCTCTATTTTATTCGGTTGATACTCCCATTTAAAATCAACCCTCTAAGGGGAAAGGAAAGCGAAAATCAGTTCACCGGTAATTTCTTTATCCACTACGAGATCGCCACCGAGTTAACTCCACCACGACAAGACCAGATGCCTACTTTAACGAGTTGACGGCCACAAGCCTAGATAAAACAGGCCCAGGGGACTTCAGGTAGAGGTCGGAAAAGGCGGTCTCTGACCCTTCCTCCGAGCTCTCCCCTGGAGCGCCAAAAAGAAACTAAACGCAGGGACCCACTAGTTGTCAACTCGGAGCTCTACTATTACCTTATATCGACCAAGGCCCGTAGATCCATAGACCGATAAATCTACCTTACCATGGCTAAAGAGCATCCGAAAAGGGAAGGGCTTACGATCAGTCGATTCAAGTCTCATGCCCTGGGCCACTCAAGAATGGTCGACAAATTATCCTCGGCAACGACCACGTTTTAACAGTGGAATAGTTAAACCAAATCTCCACGGATTTAGGGGAAAAAACAGGGGGTTTCGATCGGTGATCTCGGTGGAAATGGAAAGAACTTTATTTTAAAGGATAAATGAATCCCTCGGGAAATAAATAATTACAGAATAATAACCAGCGTTCGCTTGAATAAAAACCATTAACGACAACAAAAGCACAACGCCGATAATGTACTCAATATACAAGTTAATAAGAAATCTTCTTGTGCGAGATTTGTTCTCCTAAGCGCCTGTGTTTATCCTTTCATAGAAATAAATATACATAGATAATAAGTTTAGAACAGTAAGAAAGGTGAAACAACCATAGATGCAGGAGAAGGGCACGACGCCCCGGTGACGGCCGAGGGCTACGTCATTCGACGCCACCGGCCGCGTAGAGTCTCGAACAATAGTAGAAACACTCCGAACCTCCGGTCAAAGGCAATCTATATACTCCTAACGATAATCACAAAAACTCGAATCATTATGCAATCTCTTTTCACATACAACACATAGGATGATCGAACCCCGAGAAGTCTCCCACGGAAGGTCAAAATTGGCAGTTCGCTGGAGATTTGCCGAGTTCTTTTAAAAACCCGATACTGCTTAAAGGGCCAGGAACAATGAAATAGACACTTATTCATTACATTATTCATTAGGGCAAACGAGAACCATTCTAAGAAATGTATACTCCCATGACAACCTTTATAATTAATAAGAAACCTTTTGCGTATATTTACCGAATATTACTTAAATTATAAGTTAAAAGATTGATATCTTTACATTAAATCCATATCGGCATAGCAACACATAGAGTACGCGATGCAAAACATCTCCGATCCATAAAACCGGTTTCCTTTGTTGCATCGATGAGATCAATCCTATAAATAGGCTCAGGTGTAGTGCTTTCTACCGAGAAATACTTTGCCTCGGAGTCATTGCATTCCGCCGAAACTATAAACGAATTCTCAGAATATGGAAAGCGAGAAGAGGGGAATGGTGCGTACGTGATTTGTTTCGCGCCCTTTTCACTTGATACCCCACTCCGTCACCTGCGGCGTGGGCCCGACACACGCGAGTTTTGACTAGAAGAAGGGCCTAAAAGGACCCTCGGCCCAATCAAAAGGACAGATTCAAAGCACCTCCCTCATCTTCGTGGTGACTGTATCGAAATCATAGGAAAATCGATATACGAAAAGACACTCCCATAGTTATATTCCACCCCACCATATATCGTTAAGGAAAAAAGGTATAAAAACCCCCGCAATTGAGGGCTCGGGACACACAGTTACACTGACATTCAGACCCAAATTTTCGAGTAATAAGTACACTCTGCGTTACACAAATTTCGTCCGATTCGAACGTTATACTGACCAACTTGTGGCTCAGTCATAGCGCAAATCAGTACAAATCACGAGATTTTTCTTTTCGACGATTTACGAAGTTAAATTTACAATCTTTTGATAATTTGTCAAGGGATCGCATCCCGAAACCATTTGTATTTTTTTTCACTGAGTTTATCCATTAAAAAGTGTTCAATCTTCTTACATCCGCGAACCATTTGTCCTTTTTCTCACTTTTAAATAATCAACGAAAAACCAAGTCAACGAGGAGAGTGGTCACCAACGTGAACACTGTCGGCAGATCGTTACCAACCACCGTAAGTACATCTTTACAAGCGTTTATTGCACCTAACTCTCTGTATTCCTTTGAAACCCAGTGATTTGTAAAAGTCTCCTAGGGTACTCTGTACACCTGTGCCCTTCGCGTTGCCGCCTTGTTCGAAAGGACGGCAGGTACCCGTAGGGTCGTCAAAGAATCCCTCTCCGTTTCTCTTTTCAAAAACGACTCGAAACCGCAACTACTTAGCTAACCTCTCAAAACGTAAACACGGCAAGCATTTTAAGGGGCTCCATCCCAAGCAATTTTCCGCAAGGTTAAGGCTTTAAAAAGGAGCAAAAGTTGTTCCCGATATCGACACCAGTTGTGGTAATGGTAGCCCTGGCGCCCTCCTGACCAGAGCGTGCGATAATAACGGAGGCAACAGTTACCGTGCAAACTAGAATAAGTAAAAGAACGCTAGTTTGGACGTAACAAAATTTGGGGGCTCGTCCGGGATCATTAGAGTGCTTGTCTGAAAACATTTATAAAAAAGAAAAAAAAAAGGGGAAATAAATTTACAAAAAAAAAAAAAACACGCTCCTCTCACCTCCTCCTTCCTATCTAAACCATCATTTGTTCAAACGCCTCTAGGAGGAGTTCAAGTTGATGAAGTAACACACACTAGTAATAAGCCATCATTTGTTCAAACGCCTCTAGGAGGAGTACAAGTTGATGAAGTAACACAACTAGTAATAAGCCATCATTTGTTCAAACGCCTCTCGGAGGAGTACAATTTGATGAAGTAACACACACTAGTAATAAGCCATCATTTGTTCAAACGCTTCTAGGAGGAGTACAAGTTGATGAAGTAACACAAATAAACCATCATTTGTTCAAACGCCTCTAGGAGGAGTACAAATTGATGAAAACACAAACATACGCAAACATTCTCACAAACATACGCAAACATTTCTCGTAAAAACACCCTAATACTTTCATTGAACATAACGATACCAGAATATCCTACCTTGTGTATAACAAAAAAGGGGAGAGGAAAAGGGAATAATCTCTAGGCCAAAACGAGGGGGGTGGCATCAAACAATACGTGCATTACTTGAACAGGGAATTAGAAACGAACTTCACGGTAGCAGACGGAAACCCTCGAGCGAAGGAAAACCTGACGCGACACAGCTAAAAGAAAGATCACCGGAAAATTCAGTAGAAATAGATTTTCTGTACCTGACTCTTGACAAAACATTAGTTTGTGAAATTTGGAAAGATCCCCTCACGGTAAAAACTTTTGCCAGGACATCTAGGGATAAACCACAAGTAGTTAGAACCGAAAAAGTGCAGTTAATAATCACGCCTATAAAACCATTAGCAACATTTGTTGTCCCCAGGGATTGGTTTCAATAATTTTGAGTTCTTAAAGATCATTGATTACTCTACTTGCGAAAAAAATATATATATATTTCCTAAAACGGAATAAATAACAAATACTAAACGAAACAAAGGATAGAATAAGATAGAAGGGAAAAGGAAGAAGGGAACAACTAATCTCCACATGCTAGCCGAGTCCGCTCTAAGGATCTTGAGGAGATTGATTCGAAACTATTGTTATTTATTCGTATCCAACCGACACCAAAAGGTAAAAATTATTAACAAACACAAGATATCGTTCATTCGGTCACGCTCCCGCAAACATAGAAGACAAACCTCAAAGAAATAAAATACAGAAGACCAAGTTAGAAACACGATAAAAACGTAATAATTACCTTCCATTTCCCCTTGAAAAATCTAAATGAGTTCTAATAACCCCGATAAAACAAGTGAACCCCCGGCCCGTTCCACTCGCTCAACTCGATCCAATACCACTCTCCCTGACGAAATAATACACAAATACGTTAACGAACGAAGAAACAGCAAAGGTAACAAATCGATAATTACGGGAGATACAATCAACGAAAAGGAGGCTCTTCTAACTATTCACGAAACATTAAAAGAATTGGAGGAGGCAAATCAGGAGGCGGAGACTCAAATAGGAATTGCGAAAGAAAAACTTGAGAATAAGGACAGAAAGACAGACGAAAGGAAGGCCGACCAAGAACAACTAAGAGAACAATACGAACTCTTGAGTACCAAGACACAGGGTTTGACGCTGGCGGACGAAGGTGCGCAGGCCAGTGCATCTGGGCAAACAAAGCAAACGACCCCTCGCGCGGACACCGACCTGCTGCGAAGACCCAATACACCTGTACCATTTTTTGTCGACACCACCATCGAATCCGACAACGAGAGTACGCATACAGTAATTGATAATTTTTCCGGGAAAGATATTGACGCAGGTGCATCCTACTTGTCTCTCTTGGACCAAACCATCTACAAAAGTTTCGCAGATTCTACTGCGAACGAAGATAAATTTTATACGCCCGACGACGACTACGTTGTTTCTAAACTCTCCCCCTCTCAACTCGACTCTGTTAAACGTAATCTTTTCATTATAACGGGAGACAAAACTAAGTACACCGGCACGAAGCCAAAGGTATTTCTAGGAAAATTACGCAAATCAGACCAACCCCCAAGCGGCCTCAATAAAACCTTGACAACCGGAGACGAGATATTTGAGAGCCAGAGTATAAAAATTGACTCTAAGAACACCCAGCGGAATTCATACTCGGCAACAGAAAGTAGACACGAGATGGCAACGTCCGGGTTAAAGGTATCTCTCAAAGATGCGCTGGGCGTCATCCCTACGTACGACGGGATAAATACTTCATTAAATCTCTTCATACAATGCTGTGAAGAGGCACTCGAGATGCTGGATGCCTCCAGCGAGGAGCAATTAGTTAAAGCAGTCAGAATTAAAATTGTTGGAGAACCTCGACGCTCTATAGCTCAACAAACATTCCGAAGCATGAAAGAATTACACACATTTTTGAAATGCATCTACGCGCCCGCGAGGAACATCTACCAACTGCAGGGGGAACTAGGCTCCATATATCAACGTCCCGAGGAAACGGTAGTAGCATACGCGAATAGAATCCGCGATTTGAGCTTTCAAATCTTGGAAGCTTATGAGTCCGAAAATAACGAGCCAGCGGACGAAGCATTCAAGAGAAATACCACCGAGAGCCTCCCGCCATGTTTCATCCAGGGATGAAAACCCGAGATAGAAGCACGCATGACAACCGAGGGTACGATCGATGATATAGTAAAGAGAGCGGTAAAGATCGAAAAGCAATTAATAGCTCGAACTGCATTACGAGAAGGAATCAGGGACACAGGAAACGTGAAGGACGCAAGAGTTGAGGGAAAGCGACCGGTCAGGGCAATAATCGGCGAGACACCGGAATGCCAGCTCTGCAGCAAGGCCGGCCATATAGCCGTGAATTGCCCCGATAAACCGAGAGGCAAAGCGACGGAGCCTAGGTACGCAGGTAACCAGGAGAAAGTAGTACCGACTTGCCAGAACTGCGACAAGAAAGGGCACGTGGCAAGCAAATGCTTCCAGTTATTTCCCCCGAAAAAAATAAATAATAATCCATCGCCTAACACTCCCGCGATTACCGTGTGCCAACACTGCGACAAACGGGGCCACACTGCTGACCGCTGTTACAAACTCTTTCCACCATCAAATCAAGAAAATGCGCTCATCACTTGCCAATTATGCAAAAATCAAGGACACGCAGTGAAGGATTGTAATTTGCTGCCGGGTCACGCAAAGAATGCACCAAATAACCAAAATACACGTAACAACCCAGTACCGCAGGGGTTGCAGTTCGCGCAGATAGCCAATATTACGTGCCAAATATGCAAGAAGAACGGTCACGGTGCGTATTTATGCCCGTATCGGCACAACCAAGCGCAATGCCCCGCCTCTCAACAGCAAACCTTCGCAGACGCTGTCAAGAACGATTCAAAAGCGAATGGTGTTTGTCATTATTGCAAGCAACCCGGCCATTTTATTCGAGAATGTCCGGCGAAACAAGCAAACGAGGGACGATACAACACGTCGCAGGGAAACTCCAACGGTCTCCCGACGACGGCTGCAGCGGGGACCACCCAGAATACGCACCCTATACACGTGATTTCGGTGGTATCAAATCAACAAGAATAGTAAAGTTACACACGATAAAATTGCACAAGGAAAGTAGTGTCCCCACAATAGCATTAGCAAGTGGAAATCTAACAACAACAATCATTTTAATGGTCGACACTGGAGCCGGACCCAATATAATAAAAAAGGAATTAGTAAATTTAACAACAACGATCGATGATACCGAAATTCTGCAACTGAATGGAATAACTACCACCTCAATATGCACTCTCGGGCGTGTGACGCTCGAAGTCTTCGGGCGATTCGCCACGTTCCATGTAGTAGACAACAGTTTCCCTATCAACGAACGGGGAATATTAGGATCGCAATATTTGGATGGAAACAGAGTGGTAATTGATTACGAGAAACGACGATTAAAAATGCAAGAGCTGAAAATTCCTTTCGCTACCCAGGAGACTATTGTAATTCCAGGGCAAACACGCAAACTCTGTTTCGTTCGAGTAAAAAATTTAGAAATTCGAGAGGGACATCTCCCTACACTAGAAGCCGGAGGAGGAATCGAGATAGAAACCGGAATGGTAACCAACGAGAACGGAAAAGCATATATCTACGTAACCAATACTAACCTGCATACAATTAATTTGCAAGTACCAGTATTGGAACTATTGACGGAAACAAACATTAACGGAGAGGAAAAGGAAACACGAAATAAGGAAAAAAATGGAGATTTTAACTTTTCAAAACCTGTGCCTTCGGTGAAATCGGAGCCCGAGGGGTCTTTGGACAACGAATCCAGGGGAAACAGGGAGGAGAACTGTACGACAAATAATGATACAAAGATAAAGAAAAAGGAAACGGGAACAACGGCCGAGCACCGAGAAACGACTGTTTCTCTCGGGCGGATATTCGTGTGTTCCACCGTCAATAAATCGGAAAATGAGAAGAACAAATTATCAAAAGAAGAATTAATTGAATTCGCGAGTATAACTCCACATGGGTCAATAGAGGTATCAAGTGAAACCAAAGGATCTTGCGACCAGTTTATTAAAAAAGTAACACGAAACGAAACTAGTAAGGGAAACAATTCTGTTGTCACTGCGGACTACGATAGCCCAGGTACTTCAAAGGGTCTAGGTATGACCGAAGGGAGTTACAGTGGTATCGGAGAGGCGAAGGTTGACGAATTATATTGCCACTCGAGTGAGGTGGAGGAACGAAAGGAAAAGAATAAATCAAGTACGAATAGTCGCGAGACCGTGAAGTTAAAAGCACCCATCTTGGTGACCAATAAAAATCTTGTAGGAAAAAACTACCCTTTAGAAACCGAAGAGGACAATATGGCAATGCAATACATAAAGGGCGTAACGTTGAAGGAAATCTATAGTTTCGCGAGAATGTCAAACCATGGAAAGATTTCGAAATTTCATAAGAGTTACACCATCGTAAATCTCCAACTGGCAGAAAAACTACGCACAATGGGTACTTCCCGCTGCATCCAACCCTTCTCGAAGGAAAGTTTTTGCTTTACACTCTCAGCATCTCATACCGAAGAACGTTTCGAAAAAATAAAGGCTCTCCTTCGACTAGACGGACTGAATAGCGAGGAAAAATTTAGCATCGAAACGTTATTATGCAGTAGCTCCCATCTCTACCACCTGCCGGGCGAAGCATTAACATATACTACGATACTGCAACATCGGATTCCCACGACGGACGATCTCCCCATCAACACGAGAGGATATCGTTGGCCCGAATGTACTGTAACGCGTTTTTTTTGGCGCGTTACAAGAATTGCGTCATCGGCGGATCTGGTCCCGTCGAGCACACGTTGTCCCCACCGACAGAGTCCCCCAAGCGATCTCAAGGGTTCAGAATTAAGCAAGCGAATAAAATCATTAATTTCTTTGTTCTTTTATTTATTTCTTTTTCACGAGCATCTTCGTCGGCGAGAGATCTACGTTTAGCGTCATTCGAATAAGAGTATCGTTCTGGCTAACGGTACCGCTCCGTGGTCATCGCCTCATCTCTCATCATCCCATAACACCGAAAAGCATCGCTCTGGGCGCACCGACAACGGAGAAGTCGCAGCTTAGCGATGTCAGCATCGTCTCATCGATGTCTGCACCCCGGCACCGACGTATACGAAGATTCTTCAAGCGAAACGTCGTGCGATGGTTCGAACGGGACGTCAGCGCCGTCTTCGTTCGAATATTAATTTCGCGCGAGCGATAGTTCGCGTTAATCGTAGGGCGTCGCCAGGTACCGGGGTACCGAAAATATTAGTAAAGGGAGGGGAGAGCGAGACCGCGAGACGAATTAGCGTAGATCACTCGCGGACTCTCGTCGTATCTTTTGTGGTGTGAGGACGTGTGCTCGAGTGATCAAGATGGCCGGAGGACAACGCTGCGCGAAAGGGTGTATCACCTCGGTACCGGACCGATCGCGGCTCGGGAATTATCGACGGGTTGGAGGGTTGGCAAAATTCCGATAATTCCTCATCGAACATCAGTCTCTCGCCGGTAAGGCTGTCGTCTTTTTCCTCGGACGCGTCAATTTGTTATTTTGCTTTCGATTTATTATTTTTGGGTGTCCGCGCGCACTTTACGCGACGACGGTTCTCGTCCCAGGCAAATCGGAAAGGCTTCTCTCGGTGACGCGAGGGATTCGTCAAGGGAGAAGTTAGCCTGCGATGGTAGGACGGCCCGTCTCGCATTTTCTCGATTTAGTTTATTGTCGTATTATAATTTATTTTGAACCTTGAGATCGTTTAGTTTCGTAACGTAACTGGTATAAATTTAATTTACGCGAGAGATCCATTCGAGTAAGTGTGGCGAGCGTTGCAGGGGTTCGGACGTGCGGGAGTTAATCGTAGGCGTGCTTCGACGGCTTTGGCTGTTCGAACTCGCCATGCGAACTCGAAAAATTAAACGAGTCCTCTGCCCGCCTCGCGCCGAGTGATCACGCGGCTTAGTGGGGTTTTTAGAATTTTTCCGACACGTCTTTCGGTACCGTCGGATGCGAGATGTACGTCGAGCCGCGAAATTAGTAGGGACCATTATTTTTGTAATTGTTAATAATTTTTTTCGTCGAGAAAATTCAAGCCGGCGAACTGAGTAACCGGTGAGAATTTTAGTAGGGAAATTCTTATTGTTGTGTCGAGTCATCCCGGGTACCGTCCCGGAGAAAAATATCGTGTGACTTATATTTTTGTCGAATAAATTTATTTATTGAGTTTTCCCCAAATTTTGCTAATAGTTAATTGTTGTATTTGTTTGTGATGTACCCCATTTATAAATCGCCAAGCCAACGAACCGCCCCTCTACCCTTGTGGGCTGCAGCTAGTCGGCTGACATCGCTGTTCGTTATTTCGTGAACTTTGGAAAATCCGATCGCGTCGAGCTCGAGGCTCGGCTGGCGCCCTTCAAAATAAGTAAGCGATCGAGACGAATTTTTGTGGCCAACGGGGTACCGGTTTTGTTTAAATATTTTTCTTGAAATTTTATTTTCCGGGTGCGAGGGTGCCACTCTGGAAATTTCGGTCACAGTACAAAGGACGAAATAGAAAAACAGGTGGACGATATGCTGGAAAACGGGGTGATAATACCTTCAACTTCCCCTTACAATTGCCCCGTGTGCGTAGTGCCGAAGAAAAACGATTCCAAAGGAAATAAAAAGTGGAGAGTGGTGTTCGAGTATCGGGCCCTTATTGAAAAAACAGTTGCCGATGCCTACCCTATCCCGAATATCACAGAAATACTGGACCAATTAGGCGGCGCGAAATATTTTTCCGTGTTCGATTTAGCATCAGGATTTCATCAAATAGAAGTCAGTCCCCTGGACGGACATAAGACCGCATTTACAACACCGAGAGGCCATTTTGAGTTCGTACGAATGCCGTTCGGACTCCGAAACGCCCCGCCCACGTTCCGAAGAACGATGGATCTCGCTCTAAATGGACTATTAGGAAAAGGAATATTTGTATACTTGGACGATATCGTAATTTATTCACGAGGATTAGATGAACATGAGATGATTTACGGAGAACTAATGAAGCGACTAGAAGCAGCAACTCTGAAACTACAACCGGATAAATGTGAATTTTTAAAGAAGGAAGTCGCCTACTTAGGGCATGTCATCGGCAACGACGGTGTCATGCCGGACCCTAAAAAACTCGAAGCAGTTCGCGAATTTCCCTTACCAAAGAACGTCAAAAATATTCGACAGTTTTTGGGACTAACAGGCTACTATCGGCGATTTATTGAAAGTTACGCAAAAATATCAAAGCCTCTCACTCTTCTTCTCCGGAAGGAGGTACCATTCACATGGGGCGGCGAGGAACAGGAAGCTTTCGAAGTTTTGAAGGAAAAATTATGCACGGCACCTGTGTTACGCTATCCAGACTTTTCAAAACCTTTTATTTTAACAACGGATGCCTCGGGGATAGCAATTGGTGGCATTCTCTCTCAGGGGGAAATAAATCACGATCATCCATGCGCCTACGCATTCCGCGCCTTGAATCCAGCCGAAGAACGATACGACACCTATGAGAAAGAGGCCCTAGCGATAGTGTACTGTATTCTTCATTACCGCCCTTACTTATATGGACGAAAGTTTACGGTCGTAACCGATCATAAGCCTCTAATGTGGTTTCGCCGAGCCGCAGATGGAAACTCGAAAATTTTAAAATGGCGGTTGAAACTGGCTGAATACGAATATACGGTGGTATATAAAGCAGGAAAAACGAATGTGAACGCCGACGCTCTATCGCGAAATCCTGTCCGTGAGCCCATCAACCCCGACGGCATATTTATGATACGCACTAACCCGGCGACGAAGACACGCCATAAACCGGCACGAGGACTGACCGACGAAGAAATTGCCGAGTATTTGGCTCTAGATAGCGATGAGGACACAGACGAGACTATAGATCCCGATGAAGCATTGTTAGCAACCGACGAGGAAACGTGGGAACCACCAACCTACGACGATATCTGTACGGCCTCAACAAGCGACGTCCCTGGACTAAGCGGCGAAATGCAGGAAAATTACAACCACGAAAATCGCGAGGGTGACCTTTGCGACATGAGTTACGAGGGAAGCCTTTCGGCCGGACCATCGAAAAGACGTAAAAAATCTATTCACAGGGAAAGCCCTCTATTGGAAAGAAAGGACAAAGAATCCTTTGGCGGAACCTGCAAGCGTCAAGGCAAACGAAAATCCATTATCGAAACAAGCTACGGTAATACAGGAGAAGACAACACACCCTTACAGGTGGTCGAAGAATTCGAGTACCCAGAGACCGAACCGCCAGTAAGAAACACCGTACCCTCGGACAAAGGCAGTGATATAGGGGACGAGCCTATACGAAAAAAACGCTTACACCAACCTCTGGTCTACAGCGACTCTGAGAACTCCGACGACGAAACTACCCCTACTTGTGTACACCGCAACGAACGCAAGAGACCCGGAGTCAACTTACCTGACAATGAACGGGGGCGTGAGAATTCCAAAACCCTCAAACAGTCTCGAGATCTATTCTACAGCCGTAAGGACAGCATGATGTTTTTTGTAGACACTAGGGGGCTGCCAATGGACAAGGGGGCACAATCGCTAGTAGACCGTGAAGAAATGCCGAATTTAAAGAAATTGAAACTACGCGAAGCAAAGGCAGTGTCTCGACGAAACAATAAATATTTTATTGCGCTACCCATCCGTGAAAAATACGAGACGGACCAACGTTAATCCTCGAAAACATTGTCGAAAGTTTAAAAAGTTGCCGAAACCTCGCCGAGGAATTAAATTTACAATCCATTAGCGTGGCAAAGTCTTATGCTATTTGCAACGTGCATTGGGAGAATATCGTAACCCAACTCCGTCTTTTATTCCAAGAGACCGAAATAAAAATCATAATTTGTTTAGAAATTATTAAAGAACCGAAGGAAGAAGAACGTGAGGAGATAATAAAGGAAAAACATTGTTCCACTGTCGGCGGCCACAGAGGTGTGAGCAAAACGTATAATCGAATTAGACACGAGTACTATTGGAAAAATCTAAAACAAGACGTACAAGATTATATAAGGAGATGTTTAAACTGTCAACTAAAAAAACTGGTGAGAGTCAAGACGAAGCAGTCAATGGTAATCACCGATACGCCTCCCACTGCCTTCGAAAAAATAGCAATGGATATCGTGGGACCATTGCCGAGAACTCACAAACGAAACGAATACATATTAACAATGCAGGATCAATTAACAAAGTTCTCGATTGCTGTAGCATTACCAAACGCCAAAGCAGTAACAATAGCCGAGTCATTCGTCAAAAGATTTATCTGCAATTTCGATTCTCCGCGAGCCGTACTGACCGATCAGGGCACCAATTTCTTGAGCAATTTCATGAAGCAAATTTCAAAATTGTTTAAAATCAAGAAAATTAAAACCACTGCCTTTCACCCACAATCAAACGGCTCATTAGAAAGATCACACCACGCCCTGGGCGAATATCTCAAACAATACACGAACCAAGAAAATAATTGGGACGATTGGGTTGAACTAGCTATTTTTAATTACAATACGAACGTTCATGAAAGTACGAGACACACACCCTATGAAATGGTATTCGGAAAAATCGCGAGAACTCCCTCGAGTTTCCCTCTCGACGATCTCGACAAACTTGCAACGTACGATGAATATTTAACAAGATTAGTTACGCAGATACACGAGATTCAGAACCTAGGGAGAATAAATCTCATAGCTTCCAAGGAAAAGGCCAAGATATATAAAGATCGGCATATTAATCCAGTTACGTTCAAGGTTGGCGAACCTGTATTTCTGCTTAAAGGGCCAAAGCCAGGGAAATTCGGAGATCAGTATACGGGACCATTCGAGATATTGGAAATATTGGGAAAAGGAAATTTGCGTATCCAGCTCCTGGGAAGAACGTGCATCGTTCACCCCGAACGGGTAAAAAAATCGCACATACCTGTACAGAAATGATGGGAGCAAGTAACACCGGGGGCCCTTCAAAAGGCCCAACACCGGACAAGAAAAGGAAACAACCGCAGTACCATCGGTATCGACGCAAGGAAGAGAGACTGAAGAGCTTTGCCGGATGGCCAAGACCGTATATGAGACCCGAGGCACTCGCCGCTGCGGGATTTTATTACGAGGGATTAGGAGACGATGTTATTTGCTTTGAATGCGGAATAATTATGCACGATTGGAGAATGGGCGAAGATCCTCTTAGAGAACACAAATTGGAGTCGGTAGAGTGCCAGTTCGCCAACGGAATTCCATGCGGTAATATACCAATAGGAGAAGAAAAACGGAAGGGAAGAAACTTCGCCTGGTTACGGAATAAAAATGCAAGGGCCCCTCCGGAGGACCCGCCGGTGGAAAATTACTTGCATCTAACGGGAAAGGGAGCGATAGTTCTTCCAACCCCACCTAACCCCCCGACGTCCCCACATCTCCCAACACCCCCGGAACTCCCGAGGTCAACGGACGTTTTTGACCATCTTCACTCTCCATCACTATCTTTAAATAATAATGAACAACCAAGTGACCCTCCCGTATGACATTATGAAAACCACGAAGAAGAAAATGCGTACGTCCTGCCTGACCCCAGACCCGTGGAAGCGAGTTCACGGCCAAGCAACAGGAAGGCAACAGGAGGAAAGAGGATAGCGACGGAAGTCATTAACGTGACTGTATTACCAAACGGGAAAAGGAAGACAATGAATAACTCCCAGGAAGCTGAATCAACTCAGAGCACGGAGATGCCTATAACACCTCCCATACGCCAACACTGGGTGACGGAAGCTCCGGCATCCCCGCGTTTTGCTCCAACAACGGCAGCTCCCGGAGGTGATATAGTACCCCCCGCAGCAAACAACGGAGGCGCCGTCACGCACGAAACTCCAACCATTGTTCAAGCGGTGTTGAAAAAACCCATGTACGGTCAGATAATTACTATCGAGCCCCCTACTCATTCAGAGTATGCCACTTACGAAGACCGATTAAAAACATACGTGGAATGGCCCGTAGCAATAGAACAGTAATGAACCATTACCGAACATTTTGCCAAAAGAAAATCAAACCAACCCCTACGGAAAGAGCGCCATTGCGCGAGTACGAAAAAAGCGCTCTAATCGACTGCATCCCCGCCGGATTTATCGCACCCGGAATCAGACTAGACGATGTCGTCTTCGACAACCTCTGCCGTTACTGCGGACGGAATCGCGTTTCAGGAATTTACAGCCCGTGCGCACACGCAATAGCATGTTACGAGTGCGCCATAGCCTCGACTCAATGCGATCTGTGTCAGGAGGAAATCAATTGCGTGCGACACATGGTAATTATTCCCGACCGCGTTTACAGCGAATATGACAAGGAAATAAGCCCATCAATGATACAGGAGGCCCACGATTTAGCCAGAAGCGCCATCCGAACGCTCCAAGCCCTCACCCGGTAGTAAACCAAAAAGAGAGAGAGGAAAAAAGGAGCGAAATGAAACTCTTAAAAAAAAAAAAAAACAAAATAAGAGGGAATCGTCATAAGGAAAAATATATACATCGAAAAATTATGATAACCGTATAACCATTCGCTGGCAAGTAGAAGGAAATATGATAAATAAAGTTAATAATAATCTTATAATAACTAAATCATAGAAATAATTTAACTAAGAAAGGAAAAAAAGACGAGAAAAATAATACAAAAAAAAAAGAAGAAAAAAAAGCAACAAACAAATGAAAATACAAAAAAAAAGGAGAGAGAGAGAGAAAAATATATATCTTTTTTTTTTTTTTTTATATAATAACAATAAATGGCACGTAGACATATTAAAGACGGTAGATAAACATCAACAACAAATATAACAAAATTTAAAAAAAAGTGTGGAAAAAGGGAAATAAAGAAAATAAAGGGAAATATATACATAATAATTAACAATAACCCACTAAATATTGGCAATAAAAAACCAAACAAGAAACAACGATAGAAACAATACAGCGACGGAACCAAACAAAGACGACAAGACGATGAAAGAAAGGCGACGATGACACGATGAAAATGAGACGCAAACAAAAAAAAGGGAAGGGGAAGGAGACCCATCGGACTACACCAACACACAAGAAAAACGATACAAAACGGTTTGAGTTAAAATACCCTTTCGGGACTTTGTTTATTAACACAATGATAATTGTATTTATTATTATTGTATTTATTGAGTTTACCGGGCGCTCAGTCTATTGAGACCATTGTGCCCGAGCCCTTTCGGGCACTTAATACTACGAATTAAGGTTGGGGCATGAGTCCGGCCTCTTCCGCAAAGCGGAGAAGCCCCTCAATGCCCGTCTCCTCTAAACTTAGCGATGCGAAGGCAGGGGCCCCGAAGACGTTCATACGAACGTCCTCCAGCCTCCCGCTCTCCGCGATCAGGTGGAGGGGGGTCTCCTCCGCCGCGCCGCAAAGAGAGCACAGCAGGTCGACCTCCCACCCGATACGCCGAAGATGTTTACCTGTGAGCCAGTGTCCTGTGATCAGGCCCACTGCCCATCTCAGCCGTTGTCTGCTAAGAGCTGTCAGTTCGGAGCCCAGCCTTTCCGAAGGGCCCCCGATGAAAGCTCTCGCATGAACCGCCCCCGGTGATGAGTGCCACAGGTTTGCGAACTGTGCAGCAGTCCACTTCCTGACCAGCTCCTTCACCAAACCCGAGGACACCGGAACGAATGCAGAGGTGGCTCCCGCGGACCTTACGGTGCCCCGCTTAGCCAAACCATCTGCCTCATTGTTCCCTAGGATCCCGCTGTGTGCGGGCACCCAGAGTAACTTAACCCTATTGTCACGAGCAGCCCGTGTAAGGGCTTCCATGCAACTCCGTGTCAGCCCGGACCTAACCTCAGTTGAGCTTAGGGCCTTAAGTGCTGCCCGGCTGTCGCTACAAATGTATATGTGCTTGCCCTTATAGCCCCTACGTAGAATTTGTTCTACGCAGGTTCTAATTGCAAGCATCTCAGCTTGGAGTGTCGTGGCCGTGGTCCCAAGCGCCAAGGATATCCTGGTTCTCGGGCCCCCGCTCCACACCCCAGCTCCTGTCCCTGTAGAGTTCTTTGACCCGTCCGTGAACCAGACGAGCCCACCAGGTGACAGTAACCTAACGCCGCCATCCTCCCAGTCCTGTCTGTCCGGAAAGATGACAGCGTAATCCTGGTGGAAGTGGTAGCTGCAGGTGCCTTGTTCCCCGCCGAGCGCAAGGGCCTCCTCGAAGTCCCCACATAGGCCCAGCAGAGATGCATGGCCCCTGGTAGCTTTCCTCCACCTCCCTCCAAACTGTAGTCGTACCGCCGCACTGATCGCCCTACCTTTGGCGATAATGTCCGGGGGCGCCATATTCATTAGCGCCCCCATAGCTAGGGTGGGAGTTGTCCGGAGAGCTCCTGTAGTCCCTAGCAGTGCAAGCCTGTAGACCTTATTCAGTGTCTTCCTGTTTGCGTCCCGCTGTAGCGCGGGCCACCAAACAAGCGACGCATAAGTCAACTGGGGTTCAATGATGGCCGTGTGAATCCACCTCACCACGGCCGGTCTGAGCCCCCAAGTTGCGCCAAACATCCTCCGACATGCCCAGAAAGTCGCGATCGCTTTCCGAGTCTGTTTGGCGATGTGGCTTTTCCATAAGAGCTTGCTATCCAGAGTCACGCCAAGATAGCGCACCTCTGTAGAGTAGCTAAGCTCCGTTCCAAAAATAGATGGAGGCCTCACCTTGAGTTTCCTTCTATTCGTAAAGAGTACCATCTCCGTTTTGCTTGGGTTGACCCTCAAGCGCTTCGATGTGCACCAAGCCTGCACGTGGTCCAATGCTCTTTGCATTCTCCACGTCATTTCCCCAGGGTGGGTGCCGATTGACATGATCGCCACGTCATCCGCATAGCCCACCACCACTACCCCCAGCTTCTCAAGTTCAGCTAGGAGCCCGTCAATGACCATCACCCACAGGATAGGAGATGTAACTCCCCCCTGTGGGCAGCCCTTTTTGACGAGCGCCCCAGCGGTCGAATCCCTGAGGCCAGCGGTAACCGTTCTCGTACGCAGCATGCAGTGAATCCAGTTGATGATCGAGGCCTTCAGTCTGAATTCCCTGGCCGCCTCGCAAATCGAGTCGAAGGAGGTGTTATCGAAAGCTCCTTCGACGTCTATAAAAACACCCAAGGCCGACTTGCCTCTATGAAGAGTCTCCTCCAGCAACCTAACGGTGTAATGAAGGGCCGTCTCCACGGATCTGCCAGCCTGGTATGCGTGCTGGGAGTGGTGCACAGGTCTCTCGACTAGCGCTCCCTCTCTAATGTACCTATCAACGAGTCTCTCCAACGTTTTCAGAAAGAAAGACGTCAAGCTGATGGGCCTAAATGACTTGGCTAGGTCATATCTGTCCTTCCCCGGTTTTGGGATGAAGACGACCCTGACCTCCCTCCAAGCTTTCGGTACGTAACTTAGCGCTACACATGAGCGGAAGATACGCAACAAGGGTTTGTATAGGTCCTCCCCGGCCTCCTGCATGAGGGCGGGGAAGATCCCATCCACCCCCGGGCTTTTATACCTTTCAAAGGTATTAATTGCCCATTTGATCCTCTCGGAGGTAACAACTTTCGTTGCAGTGTCCCAGTCCCTGGCAACCGCCTCCACAATTGGGGCAGCCGCTCCTGCGGGTTCTCCCTGGCCCGTTAAAACCGATCCAGGGAAGTGTACCTCAAACAGGTGGGCCAGGACCTCTTCATGGCTCGACGTTGCCCTCCCATCGGGGAGGGTTAGAGCGTCGAGTCTGGTTGAGGGTCCCGACGCAAAAACCTTGCGTAGTCTGGCCACTAAAGGTAGGGCCTCGAGCTCGCGACAGAAATTGCGCCAGGAGTCCATTTTTGATCTCCTTATAAGCTTTTTGTACTTTCTCTGGGCCTCCTTGTAGGAGTCCCAGTCGGAGACTACGTTGGTCCTTAGGGCCTTGTTTAGCAGCCTGCGGGTTTGGGCCCTTGCCTTGTTCAGGTCTCGGTTCCACCACGCTACTTTTTTGCTGCCTACTCTAGTTTTGAGTGGGCATGCAGCCTCATAGGATTGGACCATAGCGTTCTGTAGAAAACCTACTTCCCGCTCGATCCCGCCCTTGGTCTTCGGCCACCCCCGGCCCCCCTCGAGCCTCCCGGCGAGCCCTTCCTTATAGGCGAGCCAGTCGGTGGCCCTGGGGTTCCTGTAGGTGTCCGCCGGCCGAGGTGCTGCATTCCCCTCGATGCTAAACTTCAGCTGTCTGTGATCCGAGAGGGAGTCCTCCTCGCTCACCCGCCAGTCCAAAATCGCCCGAGCCACCTCCGGTGTGCCCAGGGTCAAGTCCAAAACCTCCTGTCTTCGTGAGGTGACAAAGGTTGGCTTCGATCCTCTGTTGAGGATCTCCAGCCTAGTCGAAGAGAGGTACTCCAGTAAGGCCGTACCCCTCCGATTAACATCGGAGCTGCCCCACACCGTATGGTGCGAGTTCGCATCACATCCGATAATTACGTTCAACCCGCTTGCCCTCGCAAAATCAATGAGGGCAGCGAGCTCCTTTGTCGGTGGTGGATCCACCGAGTCGTAGGGTAGGTAAGCCGAGCATATTACTATCTCGGCCTGCCTGCTCCCTACGTTGACCTTGATCCTGGCTGCCGCTACATCCCTGGAGCAGTGCCGGGCCAGCTTGAGAGCACTGTACTTCTTGTTAACAAAAATACAGGCCCTCGGATCCGGCCCTGCATCCGCATGAATAAGCGAACCCAGGCTACTATCGAACCCTCGCACCTGTCCCCCGTTGATCCAGGGTTCCTGTATGAGGGCTACATCTGTTTGCTCCATTGCAAGGTCCCGGCTTAGAATAGCCGTGGCCGCTTTGCAATGTTGCAAGTTAATCTGCGAGAACCTGGTGGCTCCTACAGCTGCGATGGCTGCAGGTCCTGCCGGTCTCTCACCAAAGAGGGGTGGGGGAAGGGGAAGGGAGTGGGATGCTGGAGTGGGGGGAGGGGGAGATTTGTAGGAGGTACGAGTCCGATGGTCAGCCATCGTGCTCATCCTCCCTCCTAACCGAAGTGGCCGGCTCCGCGCGTGGTGCACCAGGCGTCTCAGGAGGTCCTGACGGGAGTGGGCCCAGCGTCCTTTGAACGCCGCGCTCCAGCCCCGCCCGTCCCTCTCTGAGCGCCGCCTGCGCCAGCGTGGGCCTGCCCCTCGGCGCCTTACCCCTTGCCGGTCGGGTCTGAGTGCCACCGGCCGCCGGGGTCCCAGTGCATTTACTGCCCGGGCCCCCAGCAGCCGGCCGCTGCTCTCTCCGCCAGAAGGAGGGTGGGTGGCTCCTAGCGGACGGCATATCTGCCTTCGCTGGAGCCATGACCCTAGTCGGCGTCACGACAGGTCCCCGCGGAGCGCAGGGCCCTGTCGTAGGCGCCGTGGTCGCTTCAGCCGGGGTCTTTTTTCCCTCGGCCGTTGCAGGGAGCTTGGCAACCGGTGTCGGTCCCGACTGAATAGTCGGGCCTCCCGGTGCTTTCGCTCCGGTGCCAGCGGGTGCTCTCTCCTCAAGCCTGTGTTGGGCGTCGCCGAAGCGAGCCCGCCCCAAGCCGCAGTGGGGAGCGTTGCCGCACTTGGCTAGCACCTCCATTGACGGGGCATCCACGCTCAGGGTTAGATGAACGTTGCCGTTCACCACCCTCCTACCCCAAAACCGCCAAACTTCGGGATTGAGGCCAGGATTCTGGCGTTTCAGCCTCCGCAACAACACGTCGTTTTCCTCCGTGGTGTTGAAGAAAACCGCCGACGTCTTCTTCAGCCTCGGGAAGCTATCCCTCTCCAACGCCTGAAGGGTGGCCCCCTCCCATGGCTTCAAAGACGGGACGACCTCCTTCAGCCACCTCTTGGCCGTGTCATCCGAGCAGGTTACCCACATAGCTCCCTGTTCGCACCGGTGCCCGTCGAAGCAAGGGAGCGCCTGCCCCGTAGGGATGGCGTCCAGAGCCTCGAGGAGCGCCCGTGCTAACAGTTCGCTCTCTTCCTGCCTGAGGACCGTCACCGGGAAGTCAGAGGGCACTATGGCCACCTTCCTGTCCGCGATGACTGCATCCCCAAAGCTGGTCGGTTTGGGGAAAATCCTGCCCTTCTTCACGGTCTTCCGTACTTCCGGCGGGGTGGGGTCCGCTGGTCTGGGTCGTTTCGGCCCTTGTCCTGCCCCCCCATTATCCCCGTCACCTCGTCTGGGTGTACTGCTGCCCGTTAGCCCGTGAGGGCCCCCGTCAACAGCAGCACTAGTTCCGGCGACTGCCAGGTCCCCGTCGATTGGCTCGGTCGAAGAGCCCAGACTGTCCTCGCGGATCTTCCGGGCCTTCTTCTTCGCCGCGCCGGAGCGCCTGGCTTTTCGTCGCCTGCGTTGGGGAGTTGCAGCGGTCCCGGCTTTCGCTGAGCCCACTTCTTCTCCACTGTAGGCAGCGTCCGAGTCCATCGGTTCCCCAAAGGGCAAGGAGGTTTGCATCTCCTCGCCCTGAGGGTTCCCTACGAGCCCTGCGTCCGCCGCCTCAAGTGCTGAGTCCTCTGACGAAGCCTCAGCACCAACTACTTCATTTTTATTGTTGTAAAGACTCGACATTTGAATCCCACGAGAAGCTAGGAAGGGTGTGTCCGCCTACGCAGAGCCTGCTTGCGTAGGTAAGGCTAGAATACAGGTGGGGGGCGCCTGATCCCCACGGGGTATCGTTCGCGACACTACAACCCAAGTGCCATGCATCCCTTCAGCACGATGACTTACACCTTAGGATTCGGGGAGGTGGTCCGCGGCAGGGCCTTAGCGTCCCTGATCGGCTTTTACCTCGACCGGTCAGCCTATAGCACCCGCAGACCAGGTCCCGATAGGCCCGCCGCCCCGAGATGCGGCCGTCTCTGCGACGTTCCGCCTCCCGGGACCTACAGTCCCCTCGAGACACTTGGCCCCCTCCTATCCGCCACCCGGAGACGCGCCCGGTTGGCAACTCAACCCAATCGCCCGCTCCCCCTTACGAGGATCAGGCAATATCCGGGCAACACAATGATAAACACACGTAGATGAAATACAAAAATATATATATATATAAAACGGAAAAAAATGACAATAAACAACTGAAGAAAAGGGATGCTGAAAAGAATATATATAATAATAAATAAATGAAGAAAAAAAAAAAAATAATAATAATAATAAAGAAAAAGGAGTAAGGAGAAATAATAATAAAAATATATACATATCACGAATAAATAATAATGAAAAAAAAATACATATAATAAAAATAAAAAAAAACGGAAAAAAATATATAATAATAATAATAATAATAATAATAAAGGAAAAAAGAAGGAAGGAAAAATAATAATAATAATAAAATATATAAATATCACGAATAATGAAAAGGACAAACGAAAACGATGAAACGGTGAAAATAACGAAGACGATGAAAATAATGAAGATGATGAAAGCAATGAAGACAAGGGAGACGATGAACGCAGACGAAGGAAAACAACGAAAACAACGATGAAACGATGAAGAACAGACGAGGATAACGCAAACAACGAAGACGAAGGAAAACGATGAACGCGAGCAACAAAACCGATGGAGACGAGCAAAAACAATGGTGACGAATGAAAACGAGGGAGACGAATGAAAACGAGGGAGACGAATGAAAACGATGGAGACGAATGAAAACGATGGAGACGAACGGAAACGATGGAGACGAACGAAAATGATGGTGACGAACAAAACGATGGAGACGAATGAAAACAATGGAGACAATAAAAATAAAAGGAAAGGAGGGCCAATCGGACTAAGCCGACACGCACGAATAAAAAAAAAAAAAAAAAAAACCACAAGAAGACATAAAAACAGCAGGAACTTCTTTTAAATTACCTCTTTCAAGGCTATTTATTTTTTTTTTAAATATATATATACAGCAACAAAATTAAGGTGATACAAAAGAAAAACCCTATGGCAAAATAATGCCTAAACTAATAATAAACTAAAAGCTAACATTAAAACAAAACCTTACAATCTAAAGACTTAAAGCTAGGCTTCCCTCCGAGAGATCATCACTGAAAAAGAAAGAGAGAACAAAAATTAAAAATCGAAAATTAAAAAAAAAAAAAAAAAAAAAAAAATGGAAAAAATGGAAAAAAATAAATAGAAGATAAAACCACAACTTACCAAACGACGACGCAGATGACCTCTTGACGGTGGAGAACCGTCCCGCCTCCGCAAAAGACCTCGCCCCAGATTGGGAAGCAGCCCCTCAAAGTCCTCCCACAAGGAGCGCTGTGCCCGGTGAACCAAGCGACCCCCCGGGACGCCCTGCTCCGCCGCAGGGGGACTCGCAGGAGATGGCGGAGGTGCCCAACACATTAACCTCTCAAACACCACCTCCACGTCGGGACTTCCCCCCCCTGTACGGTATGAAGGGAGATGGAGTCGGGACCCACACTTTGCGGGCCTTCATTTCCGCCGCGTAGGTGGCAAAACGCTCCCTCTCGTCGTCGTACACCGACGTTTTCCTCGCCACCGCAACAGAGGACTCAGAGTCCCAATCCGCGAAGTCCTCCTCGTAAGGCGACATACCAAACAGAATTCGGAGGGCGAATTTATCCTCCGAATAATAACCCCATCTGTAAGAGAAAGCAAAAACAATGTAAGGAAAAGAAGGAAACGCATAGAAATAATAAAATGTATATTTCCCAACTTACGGAGAAGAGACACGGCGCTCGGTTCTGGTGCGCTGTACCAACTCCTCAAAGGCTTTTCCCCGGAGGTTTCTCGTCCCTCCGGAGGGATACGATACCCAGAGGACATCGTTCACCTCGCAGAGGTCGAGCACCTCATTGGAAGAGAATTCAGCGTAAAACGGCATGTTGTAGTTGAAGATTTTCTTTTTCGGCGACAAATCGAAAAGGAAGAAGTGACTGATGAAGAAACTGCAAAGACCCGGCCCTTATATACCCAACTCAAGTGAGTTTCTCTCCACCGGGGAGGAAAATAGGAAAACGGGGATGAACGGCCAATGGTCAGTACCTAGGCAAAGGAAACGCCACAGAAAAGCCCAGCTGGAAGGGCAGGGGAACGCGAAAACCACTGAACGAATAGGAAGAAGCGCTCACCTTACCGAGAACGAATAGGAACCCGAAGGAAAAGGAGGAGAGAACGATATTCCTCTGCACGAATCTATGCAAAGCGAACGAATAGAATAACGAATATAGGAGAAATACGAATAAGAGATAAGAAAACCGAAGGAAACCATATAAACAAGGGAAACGAAACAAATAAACACAAAACTTAAAATGGCAATCTCTCACAAAATTTATTCAAAAAGGAAAAAAAATATAGAGGAGTAATAATCAAAATAATAACTAAACAATTCCTCATGACATCATAACCAAGAATGGCCCCAATAGGCGGCAGATTATGCTGAAATAAGAGAATTCATCGCTGTAAATAAGAAGGAAAATGCAAAAAAAAAAAGAAAAAAAAGAGAGAAAATCACAAACCAACAAAGATGCCGGTAGGGCTGCCGAGGTACGGGTTGTCGCACGCCGACAACCTCGGCCAGCCGATCGGAAGGCCTCCCGATAATCTCCATAAAGAAAAGCCGGCGAAGGTCAAAAACGTCTTCGCCGGCGTTTTAAGTAACGTAAGTCCCAACTGAAAAAAAAGAAAGGGGGTAAAACCATGAGGAAAAAAAGTACGCCAACGTCGCCATGAAGTAAGAATAAACTGCGCACAAAGCACCTACCTTGCTTCATTCAACATTCTTCTAAGAAAACGCACTCGACGAACCCCTTTCTGCACAGGAATAGAAATCGTACCCGGTACATGTGGATTGCTATCGAGCAACCTCTGCAGGGAAGGAGTCATGGGCTCACGTACACGGGGCATATTTATTTTTTTTATCTCAAACGAAAGACACACTCAACAGGACCAACTCTTGACAAGACGAAGGAGATGATAGAAATAAAAAAAATTTGGAACATACACGCTCTTTTAATCAGATACGGTGAGGCTCTAAGAAAAGAGAGAGGAAACAAAGGAAGGTCCCCACCCACCCCCTAATCCATGAGTTAACTCCCTACGCCCGGAGGAGCAACGGAAACACATTACATCTTACCAATAGACAGCACGCACCCCCCCTCCTTCCCGACCTTAGAAGCGCTGCTGCGCCCGATTTTTACCTATAAAATCGATGACATTGCAGATGGAAAAGGCGTTACTTACCCAAGGAATAGTGCTCTTACTGTTGCTGTATTTCCCACCCACGGTGGAAGGAATAATCGGATATGACTGCACCGGCGCCACATTGAATATCACGACTGTATCACTCCTAGAGATCGGCGAATGCGACATTCCTACACAGGAAGTGAACGAAACTGCCGTCTACATACAACTATTACAATTGAATCAATATTCCTCCATACAAGTGTGGCAATGTAAAGTTGAAATATATCGCGTAATTCGCCGATGTGGCATGTGGTCGCACGGTATGGATGTCTCCAACGGAGAATACGCATACATCGACTCCGTATCACGCGATATTTGTGCTGACCTTCATAAAACAGGAAAGATTAAAATCGGACAAACCGAAATATACGGAGCCGATGCGAATGGCACGATAATGCGACCCATATCGATAGCCGGAACCGTGAGTCAAGACGCATCATGTGAGGGGGTATATTATTCCGACCCCTATGGAAATTGGGAAAAAGTATACGTAAAAGGCACGGTTAAAATTTCCCTCCGTGATTAGTCTGCAGACGTCGACGTAGACACCAATAAAGTTCATTTGAGATCAGGTATGCGGTGTGAGCTTAGCGAAGGCCGTTGCGTTGACATCGATGGAGGTGATACCTATTGGGAACCTTTCCCCGAGGATAGCTGTCACAGCAAGCAATACGGTGTACTCTACGAGGGCCCTGCTAAGCGCACCACTGACACTGACACTAAATACAAACAAACAATGTACTCACTAACGGAGGGAGATGTCATTTTCGCTTTAACTGCTAAGGGACACGCAAATGTATGCGGATACACGTTAACTCGCACCGAGCACCCAAAATTACTGATCGTAGAAATACAAAAGGGAGACCCATTCATAAAAAAGGAAGCAATATCTGTAAATAACCTCGACCTCTTTGCATATGTAAATTCTAAATTCGTATACGTAGAGAAATACATACGCACACAAATGAAACAAATGTACGTGGATGTCCTCACGCAAAGATGTAACCTCGAAAGACGAGTCTTGGAAAATACTATCAGTCTCGCCAAACAATCACCCGATGAGTTCGCTTATAATATAATGAAAGGGCCAGGATATATGGCCGCATTGTCAGGAGAAGTAGCCCATAGTGTAAAATGCATTGCAATGGAAGTAAAGATCCGAGAAACGAAGGAGTGTTATACTCAGCTACCTGTAGAGGTAGGGAACCATTCCTACCACCTTACGCCGCGCACACACATACTAAAGAAAACAGGGACCCAAGTCACCTGTAATACGCTCGTACCGTCTATGTACCGTATCGGAGGAGAATGGTACTCCCTGGAACCCCGACCTATCCACGCTACGCCGCCAACTATACTTAAGCCCCTTTCCGAACACACATGGACATATAGGAATCCACAAGCACTCGCCACCAGTGGAATATATACGCAAAAAGATTTAGACGATTTGCGAGAACATATCATGTTTGCCGCCGAACGTCCAGCCATCCTAAACTCCGTAGCAAGGGGAATAGCAGGACAACCCACCATTACGCAAGGAGGAACTATTGCAAACTTAATCGACGAACAAGCAATAAACAAAATAATCGAGAGTTCATGGGAGAAATCATGGGGATATTTTTCAACCTTTGGCACCTTTAGTGCAGGGCTAATTGGCATCGTCATGTTGTGTAGGGGAATAAAACTAATTATCGATACGGTGATACACGGGTACGCTCTACACACTGTATATGGTTGGTCATTATACCTCATCGGAGCTGTTTGGGGCTCCGTAACAAGCCTACTACTGCATTTAGGAAGAAAACCCCCCAAGGATAACCAGGGTAACGACAAGGACGACGAAGAACCCACCCCCAAAACTCCACTACAACCCCAGCCGCCGAGCTACTACGCGGAAAACGAAAGGAAAACTACTACCTTTAATTTGGAACCCTTTCATTTCGGGTTCGACCCACGAATTCACGAGCTGCAGCGGACCTTGAATTCCGAGACACCGGGTCACCAATATCAAGTACCTGTGACGATACACCAAGCCACTACCCTGCCCTCGTATTTTAATCCGGAAGCCGCGACTTTGCCGCGCAGTACTCATGGAAGAATTAACCGAACAATGGAAGATAAAATACATTACAAAACCCCTCGACCCATAATAACAAATTACAAAACAAATCTATTGGAGCACGGCATGGAAACGAAGGAGTTAACACCACTAACACAGGAATTAACGGCCCCCTTTGCAACAACACTCGCGGCTAAGCCGCGTGAATGCATTCCCCAGCCACCACCAGAACCAGTGCCACGCATAGAAAGGGCTCAAGTATCTTTAACACCGGAACAAACTGAACCCCATACGGAATTAGAAGATAGCATGGAATCATCAACGAGTGAGGAAGCTATGGCGAGAGTATACCCAACGCTTGAAAAAATTAAAAGAGTCACCGGCCACACTCCATGCCCCGAAAGAAGACAGATGTTCCTTTCCCTTAAAAGACGTTTGAACAAATAAATAAAGAGGAAGAAACGAGGAGAAGGATTAATGGAAAATTTTCGCATCATTAATAACAATTAACAAAAATAATCCTACACCAATAATAATCTATAAAGAAATCTGAAACGATATTTCTCGTTAAAGGAGGCTCCTATCCGGAAAATCCGAAAGCCGGAGCAATAAAGCTCGGCAGAAACGCAGGAAAAAGAAAAAAAAGGGGGAAAGGAAAACCAGGAAGTACAAGAATCTTGCTATTGGAAAGACATTACAATGGCTCTTCAACACGAATGCGCTCCCAGTTTTCGTGAAACAGTAGTACGGCTGTACTCCTTCCTGCCCTGGAGTAACAACGCCGTCAGACCCCTTGACCTGGCGGAAGCAGGGTTTTATTACACCGGCCAGGGAGACAAAACTACGTGTTTCGAATGCCAACTTAGTCTAAGCCAGTGGGAATTCGGAGATAAACCCATGGAAGAACACAGAAAATGGCAAGACAAGTGTCGGTTTGTACGGGGCCTTTCCCTGCGGTAACGTACCCCTCGGAGCAGACTACTCTAGCATACCCCTTGTGCGCCCACCCCATGTACCGTATGACACCAGGAACCCCAGCCCCCACCGAAGTAATGACCAGGGAGAATCATCTTTCGGCGATAAAGTTAAAGGACCCGTCCACCCATCGTATGCCGGTTATGGCACGCGTCTCCGGAGTTTCGCGAAGTGGCCAGCATCAGCACAACAATCAAAGGAGGACCTAGCGAGTGCGGGATTCTTCTATACTGGGAAAAGCGACATGACAATATGCCATTTCTGCGGAGGAGGACTAAAGGACTGGCTTCCCACCGACGATGCGTGGGATCAACATACGGAATGGTTCTCCAAATGCAAGTTCGCGCGAACCCGAGGAAGATGCTCCGAGACCCCAACCACCGACTACCCCTCTTACGACTCTACTTCCTCTTCCTCCTCCTCTCCCTCTTCCTCTTCCTCTCCCTCGTCTTCTTCCTCTGACTCCTCTTCCTCCTCCCCCGAAGAAAGGAAGAAACGTGGTCAATTGATGTTGTTTGCGTCCATGAGAAGATTATCCCGCAGGAGATATGGGCCACGAGCGGAAACCACGAAGCAAGAAGAAGAAGCTGCGAGCGAAACCACGAAACAAGAAGAAGAAGCTGCGATCGAAACTACGAAGCAAGAAGAAGAAGCTGCGATCGAAACTACAAAGCAAGAAGAAGAAGCTGCGATCGAAACCACGGAAAAAGAAGAAGCTGCAATCGAAACCGCGGAAAAAGAAGAAGCTGCGGCCGAAGTAACGTTTCAACACAAAGGAAGCCCGATCAAACCAAAAAGGACTACGGTTAAACACGGGAAATTCGGTATCGAAAAAGGGGAAGCTACTATCCTCGAGGAGGAAGTAAACGACGCGCCACTATTAGAAGTCGCTGCGAGGAATCTCCCCGAACACGGGAATTTGCCCCCCCCCCCCCTACAATCATCAGGAGCAATACATTCACCCAGCAGTATTACGATGAGCCAAACCAACGGGAACGCTCTGTGCGAGCTATGCCACCAGCACCAAATTGGCATAGTGATCCTACCCTGTCAACACGCCAATCTTTGTGCAGGCTGTGTGAAACAACTGAGACAATGCATCTTGTGTGGAACGGCTATCGAACATAAAATTAAGATAATCATCGCTCAGGAAAATAACTGGGATTAGGATAAAAAGCCCAGTTCTTCCGAACTGCCATCCGGAGAAAGCAATGACAATTACACCCAAGGAAGTGGTTAAGACTAACATTAATAATAGTCATTAGGATAGCCAGTCGACAAGCCTAACGAAAACGCTGGAAAAATAATATTAATAATAATAAATATAAAAAAAAAAAAAGAAACACCCTCTCAGCAAAAGGAATAGGGGGACAAATAAAAAAAAAAAAACATAAAAAAAAGAAGAATAACATAGATATATATACATACTACATAAGCATTAACCTACTCATTATCTGTATGTGCCAGTATCGCCGACATGTCTCGATGCACATGTACAAGGGGAAACCAATGCAACGAGAATCTGGGGAAACCTGCGAGACCCGCCAATCCCGGCGAAACTCTTCCCATCGAGGTGGGCCGGAAGAAACCCGTATGCCTCGTCCCCGGAGCATCCAGACTCTATTGCTATTGGAAACTAACGCTGCGAATCGACATTGCTAAAAAGGATATCGAACTATACGTCCCGCCGAAATGGAGGGCCTTAACACCCGAGAGATTGGAAGACTGGGTCGGACGGCTGCGTGACCGACCATTCGAGGACATTGTATTAGGAAGAACCCAGTATCATTGGACCATCGACGTCCTCCTACCCGCTCGCCAGGATTACCGAACGGTCCCTATTCACGGCAGGAATGGGTGGCCAAATTTTTTCGAACCTACACCTATATGGAACCAGCCGAGATCGAGCCACGAGACGGAACGACTCGCCATCACTATAAACCGCAGCCCGCTTCCCCCCTGTTTAGGCATGGGAAACGTAGTATGCTACTGGCGAATGCGGTTGCCAAGAACGTCGCAGCCAAGACGATATGTATGGGTACCACCCGAGTGGAGAAGACTCACCGATAAGACTCGATCCCTGTGGGCGCGCAGACTAGGCGCTAATTCGGAACAACCAATCGAACTGGGAGGAACGCATTATTACTGGGACTGCGACACTCTAGTCCCCTATGGCCAGAATCCCCAGTCAATAGAATACGAGGGATGCGGGAGATATAAGCCTTTCAATGACCAAGACGAAAGCGAGCCGCCACCTCGCAGGCCAAAAACCTGGAATCTCCCTCCACCGCCCCTTAGTGCGATACAACGCGGCGAAAGGAGTAGCCAGTCGAAGATTTATACTTCTCTTCTACGAGAAGAATCAAGACCGATCCCGAAGCTAACAGTAAGATACCTGGAGCCTTTCGACCAGCAAGACGGTGGTGTCTACACGAGCCCCTACCGGGTACTTGAAACCGATGTCTGAAGAAAAGGATAGATGAAAAAAAAATTATGAAAAAAAAAAGAAAAGGAAAAAAAAAAAATATACATATATAGATATACACGCATTAACAACAACCCTAGGAACTACCTCATAAATCTAAATAAGATACTAAAACCTAATATAAAAGGAGACGAAAATATGAAAACGATACATATATGTATAGACGTATATATACATATATATAAGAAAAAAAAACACAAAATACTATAGGAAACTTATAAAAAAAAAAAAAATATATATATATATAGACACATATATCCATAAGCTTTATAGGCATATACACACCTATACTTAATCTTCAATAATAAAACTATTAAGAGAATTAACAGTGTGCAATCCACAGGAAATGGTTCAATATAAACTTATTATGCCGATCGACAACACCTACGTGAAGCATAGTAAATCATACTATTGGAGCATCCTCCCAGGAGTCTATGTGCCCCCGGAATGGAGGGATGTACCTAGCTGCATTCTGGAAGAATGGTGCCAGCTGATACCCGGGGAATCCGAGTCGGCCGTCATCGGCGGAACTACATACTTTCTACACTACGACCTATTACTACCCTGGGGTCAAGCCGCGCAATACATCATGACGGAGGATGATTCTCTAGCACAACGAGCAATCGAGGAACGGCCCATCGAACGAGAAATGATACAACAAAGAGCTGCGCTTCCTCGGAACCCTCGCGCTCGTAGACGTTTGATCGCCGATCTGCTCAACCTATAGCGCATTTCGACTACAAGGATCACCGATAAAGTTAAGCAATATATTCATAAGGAAATATAACCGATAGAGTAAACGGAAAACCTAGGAAGGGAAAACAATAACAATAATGGCCGTAATAATAATTTTTCTTCTTCCTCCTCGGCAATTAATACGAGGAAGGAAATCTCTTGCTTTAAATATCTACTCAAAATCAATATATTAAGAAAAGAAAATGTACTACCAAGGGATAAACATAGAGGCGAAGGAAAATAAGCGCAAAATAATATACATATAGAGTTTCTCCACCCCGCATTGCGGAGGTGATTATTAGGCTTCCCCTAATAATCAACTTAAGGGGGGGAGGTGTTACGTCCAGCGTAACGCTCTATTTATTCGGTTGATACTCCCATTTAAAATCAACCCTCTAAGGGGAAAGGAAAGCGAAAATCAGTTCACCGGTAATTTCTTTATCCACTACAAGATCGCCACCGAGTTAACTCCGCCACGACAAGACCAGATGCCTACTTTAACGAGTTGACGGCCACAAGCCTAGATAAAACAGGCCCAGGGGACTTCAGGTAGAGGTCGGAAAAGGCGGTCTCTGACCCTTCCACCGAGCTCTCCCCTGGAGCGCCAAAAAGAAACTAAACGCAGGGACCCACTAGTTGTCAACTCGGAGCTCTACTATTACCTTATATCGACCAAGGCCCATAGATCCATAGACCGATAAATCTACCTTACCATGGCTAAAGAGCATCCGAAAAGGGAAGGGCTTACGATCAGTCGATTCAAGTCTCATGCCCTGGGCCACTCAAGAATGGTCGACAAATTATCCTCGGCAACAACCACGTTTTAACAGTGGAATAGTTGAACCAAATCTCCACGGATTTATGGAAAAAACAGGGGGTTTCGATCAGTGATCTCGGTGGAAATGGAAAGAACTTTATTTTAAAGGATAAATGAATCCCTCGGGAAATAAATAATTACAGAATAATAACCAGCGTTCGCTTGAATAAAAACCATTAACGACAACAAAAGCACAACGCCGATAATGTACTCAATATACAAGTTAATAAGAAATTTCTTGTGCGAGATTTGTTCTCCTAAGCGCCTGTGTTTATCCTTTCATAGAAATAAATATACATAGATAATAAGTTTAGAACAGTAAGAAAGGTGAAACAACCATAGATGCAGGAGAAGGGCACGACGCCCCGGTGACGGCCGAGGGCTACGTCATTCGACGCCACCGGCCGCGTAGAGTCTCGAACAATAGTAGAAACACTCCGAACCTCCGGTCAAAGGCAATCTATATACTCCTAACGATAATCACAAAAACTCGAATCATTATGCAATCTCTTTTCACATACAACACATAGAATGATCGAACCCCGAGAAGTCTCCCACGGAAGGTCAGAATTGGCAGTTCGCTGGAGATTTGCCGAGTTCTTTTAAAAACCCGATACTGCTGTAAGGGCCAGGAACAATGAAATAGACACTTATTCATTACATTGTTCATTAGGGCAAACGCGAACCATTCTAAGAAATGTATACTCCCATGACAACCTTTATAATTAATAAGAAACCTTTTGCGTATATTTACCGAATATTACTTAAATTATAAGTTAAAAGATTGATACCTTTACATGAAATCCATATCCGCATAGCAACACATAGTGTTCGAAAGGACGGCAGGTACTCGTAGGCTCGTCAAAGAATCCCTCTCCGTTTCTCTTTTCAAAAACGACTCGAAACCGCAACTACTTAGCTAACCTCTCAAAACGTAAACACGGCAAGCATTTTAAGGGGCTCCATCCCAAGCAATTTTCCGCAAGGTTAAGGCTTTAAAAAGGAGCAAAAGTTGTTCCCGATATCGACACCAGTTGTGGTAACGGTAGCCCTGGCGCCCTCCTGACCAGCGCGTGCGATAATAACGGAGGCAACAGTTACCGTGCAAACTAGAATAAGTAAAAGAACGCTAGTTTGGACGTAACAATAGTTATACACCAATATTGGATGCCCTCATGTTCCAACGTTTTATTCTCGTGAATGACTAAATTAATAGAAAAAATAATAGCTGTCTTATCATATAAATCGACTACTAGCTTTTACAGGAGCCCTTCAGCAACCCTATTCGTTTATGCGTTCTCGAGATATGAGCGTGTGGCTCGAAAAATACACACTTTCACGATGTTTTCTTCAGATTGTCCCACTTTCCATGTTCTGTCCTCTGAAGTCACGGCCACCGCCGCTGTGTTGTGTCGGTGTGCTCGTGCGTGAGTCACGCCCACAGACAAATTATCGATCGCGCTAGCCAGCAAGCACCGATTCAGAGTCAGCTGTGTACACGATGTCACAGCTACCCCTTCGATGCATCATTGTCAACTGTGTACACGATGTCACAGCTACCCCTTCGATGCATCATTGTCAACTGTGTACACGATGTCACAGCTACCCCTTCGATGCATCGTTGTCAGCTGTGTACATGACGTCACAGCTACCCCTTCGATAATACAGGACATGGATGGGTGACCGCCCGAATCGGCGATCCAGTACATGGATGGGTGACCGGTGGATGGGTGTCATAATGTACTATTAAACAATAGAAATTCCTTACTGATTAGTTTAAATAATAGAAATTGACGTCTAATTTATTTAAACAATGGAAAATCACTACTTATTCGATTAAAATTCGAAATACATTTCTAATTTATTTAAACTATAGATATTCACTACTGATAGTGGAAAAAACCAAATTCATTATTAATTTGTTTAAATAATTGAAATTTACTTCTAATCTGTTGAAACAATAGAAATGCGATACTGATTAGTTTAAAAAATCAAAATTGACCCAGATTTCAAAAAAGAATTAAATAAAAAATTAAAACATTTTTCCTGCGAAAAAAAGTTAAAAAACGCCACCAAGTACTGTTATACCCCGAATATCGCAGGTATTACCGAAAGGCGAATTGTGCAATAATAGAAGGATGCAGGCAACACGTGTGGCGCGACCGCCGAAACCGAACGCCTCGCGAGCGATTAAGCAATCGACGCACCGAGCGCGCGACTCTCATTCGCGGTCAATTAATGCAGCGCGCCAGCAGTTAACGTAACGCGGAGCCTCCAAATCCTCGAACAGAATCTGGAGCGATAAATAATAAACAGCAAGCAACGAAAAGCGGAGATTGTCGTAATATATCCGGTGTGACGTATTTTCCCGTATCGCTACGCGACTCGAAACTTTGTATCGGAACAACAAAAAACAAAATCAAAAGCTCAAAAAACGTGACTATAAACGCGATATCGAACGTCACCTTCGGCCGCTCACCCTCGCGGATGCATCAGCGTCCCGGTGGGGGCCAGTTAATTTTATTTCGCCGGTATTAACAACCGGACCAATCTGGGGGTCGGTGGAACGGGCCGACCCCCGCTAGGACGAACAAACGGAACAATAAAACGTAAACTGAAACTAAACTAATCGCCAATGTACTCGCGAGAATAACCGGTTGCGGAAATGCGCGGTTGCTCAGGAGGCGATTATGGTAGAAGGGTCGCGATCCGTTACCAATAAAATGGCGCACGAAAAATAATAATTTATTGGCGTTAAGCCACGGGATCGCACGCTCGTGTGTCGCGAGCACTCAGCTGATCCAAAGATCGAAGCGAGACACGCGACCACGAGCGCGACACGAGAACGATAAAATTCGATAATTCAAAAAACTCACCGAAGCGTGTAAATTATCCACAAAAGGACCGAGAACTGCATGACCAGACGCACGAGAACTTACACGTATGCACTGCAACTCGAGAGCGTCAAACACAACGCATCGATCGAATAATCGACTCGTGAGAATTCCTTTCGGAAAACCACAAGGATAGCACACATGGTATTGCACGGAAAGCACGATACTCGCTCGCACTGACAGGTAGCGGAACCCGTGAGAGCGAGCGAGACACACACGTTGTCGAGATCTAACTATAGTCCGGCGTACGCGAGAGCGCGAACGAGAGAGCGACACACTGGTCGACAGCCAGCACCGACCGTCACGGGAGCGCGAGAGAGAGCCCGAGTCACCTCGAGGGCAGCTCGCGATAGACTGATTTTCCTACGATAACGAATCGAAATCGTTATCATTATTATTGCGGGAGCCTTGACCGAGAGCTACTGCCCTCTCAAACATAACGTTACTTTGCCGAATCGAGACGATACTAGAGCGGGGATTTGAAGAATCCTTGCGATCGCTACCCAAAGTCAATGCGTGAGATACAAGGCTCTTCTCAATTCTAATGCAGCGCGAGGTGTTCCATCCTCGCCTGTAACTCGTACCTCCGCCTGATCTCAACGCATTGCACTTTACTCCAGGGTGCCGGGTTCGCACCGGTCTTTCACCTATTCGCAGGACTCTTCGTCGAGTCTCTCCTTCACTTGTGCTTTTATTTGCTAACTTTGACCCACCAAGTGAATTCGAGAACTTCGACTAACGGGACGAAGCTAAAACGGTAACGGAATCTATATCAAATTGTTTAATTATTATTCTATTGAAAGATTTGAAGAATTATTAAATGGCAATACAAGAGTAATAAATCGGAAAGAAAAGAAATAACTCGATCGCTATCTTCCGAGAGTTTAACGATATATTTAAGTCGCTGGCAGAGGCAGAAAACGGGAACGAAAAACGGTAGATGTCTCAATTTCCTCAGAAATATGATGTTATTTTATTGTGTGACGGTGATTCCGAAAAATCACGTCACAACTCCTCACCCCTTAGGGGAGATTTCGATCTTGCGTTCGAAACGGTAGTGAACCCGAAGTGTGCGACAATGAACTCAAGCATCTTCTTCCTTGGATTTAACCCAATGGGGTTCCGGGAGCTTTACGAGATCTTTACCTTGCGTAGCAGGTAACGGGAGCCACTGACCTCCTTCGCGGGGATCGGCGAGGATTCGCGATCGCCTTCGCGGAAAAGCAGTACGAGAGGGTTGCGCCTCTCGATACGGGAACTAAGATCGGATCACGGCCCGTATTTCGGTTGCCGCGATCCTATCTCTCACTCACAGTTACATGTCGGTAGCTTTTCCATTGGTGAGGGAGACGGGAGACTCGCGAGAGACAGTGCCTCAATCGCGGCACGAGAAAGTAGTTTTGCCAATAAAAAAAAATAAAAAAAATAAAAAAATAAAATTCAATTTCAGGGACGACACGAGTAGTCAACGAAATTGTCTACGTTACCATTCCCGCCCTGCACGTTGTTTCCGACGGTGGATGGCGTCGTAGCGGGATCCAATTCCCCGAGAACTGGAGGTGATTCCTCCTACGAGATCCAAGGCCTTTCGGCCGTTTAACGAGAGCTATGGCGGGTGCCATGTGCGGGAGCCTGGACGTCTCCGTCCATTTATCGAGATCCGAGCTCGAAGGTTCATAACGGGAGCTACGACCGAAGTCGTGTGCGAGAGCTTGACCTCCAGCTGCTCGATCGCCGAGGCCAAGGGCCTATAAGGCGAGAACGGCGAGATCAGGACGCCCTAAGGCGCCTATGCGGGAGCCTTGCGTCCCGGTTTAGCCTTCTTCTTTCCCCGCCTCGTTCGTCGATGCCGGGTGCCCGCTTGGTCAGCAGGGAGCACAGGAACCGGCAACGCAGTACGTTCCCCGGAGCGTGCGACGTCGGGCTCACCCGACGCTGGAGGCGACAGCCTTCTCGGCTGAAGCTCCAGCACCACGTTCCAGGGGACGTTTCTGCCCACTCGTGGGACATACGGTCTCTCCCGCTCCCAACGACGACTGCAGTAGGGGCAGGTACGCACGGTTTTTCCCTTGCGACCGCACCGACGGCAGAACGTCCTTGTGGGCGGTCCGAGCGGGCACTGCGTGTAACGGTGCCCCTCTCCTCCGCTACCCCAACACGCCTGCGCCAACACCCGAGGCAGGAGGTCGACCGGTCCGGCCGGTCGACGTTCCTTCTGCGCCGTTGGGCGAGGACGCGAACGGATCGGTCCCACCGTCCGCCGCGTATCCCTCTGCCCTGCGCCGATGGTAGTGGCGACGGCCGCAGCGTAAGTTTTTGGCTCCGGGATCGCCTTCGGTGGCAGAGGTGCCGACGGGAACTTCGGCGGTACAGGTACCGCCGGACGGGAGCTCCTTTGCGCGCCGTTGTGTTTGGCCACGTTGGCCTTCGTCAACGGGGCAACAACGGGCGTCACCGACGGGATCTTCTTCCGCGGCACTTGCGCGGCCGATCGAGAGCTTGCCGGGGTCGGCAGGGGTGCTGGTGAGGGCGTTGCCCCTCCCGCACTCAGGCCTGCTCGACGACGGCGTTGTCGGGGTCCTCGCGTCCGGGGTAGACGGCAGGGTTGCCGACTCCCTCCCCGAACGTCCTCACCGTTGCGTCCACCGCAGGTGGGTCGACTGGTGGCGCTTCCCCCTGGTGTGCGGTTCCCTGCAAGCTCCCCGGCTGGCCGAAGCCGGCGACCGCCGGGCTCGGGGATTGGGGTGGCCGACCGACTGGCTTGCCGGCCAACGCCCCAATCGTCCGCACCAAGGCGTCCGCCGACTCCGCGCTCAGGTGACCCGGGCGAGCGAGGGTCGCCGCGCATGCCTGGGCCAGTTCGGTAATCGGAGGCCGCAGGAAAAAGTCCTTGCGGTCCTCCAGGTTCAAGGTCTCCCGGCACATATGGTCAAACCATTCTGCGCCGTCCTCGATTTCCATGACCTCCTCCTCGGGGTGGGTGGAATTGTCCATGTTGAGATCTGAAAAGGGGAACGGGGTTAGACCGGTACCTCCGGTGGTCGATACGGTTTCAAGTCCTTCACCGCAATTTTCTCCATTGATCGCCCATCGAGATCGGTAAGTTCGTAAACTACGCGGGATATCTTCTTCGAGATCATAAACGGCCCTTCGAAGGGGGCGTTCAACGCTGCCGAGATGTGTCGGGTTGCGTTCGAGAGCGTGTGGGATCTTCGTGAAACGAGATCACCGACTTCGAACGTACGATCCCGGTGACGGAGATTGTACTGTCCGGCTTGTCTTTGGAACGCTTCATCGAGAGCGTGGGTGAACGCAGTCCTTAGGGTGTCCAGGCGGGCCATTCGCCTCATCCATTCCCCAGGAGGACGCGGCACAATCTCGAGATCCCCTTCAACTTCCCGTCGTAACGAGGTAGCGGATGAGGGTTCGCGTCCAAAGTTTGAGAATGCCGGGGTGGCTTGCAATGAGCTATGGAACGCGGTATTGTACGCGAACCGGAACTCATGCAAATGGTGATCCCATTCGCGATGATTTCCATCGAGAAATGCGCGGATCATAGTCTTAACGACTCTGTTCACGTGCTCGGTAGGGTTAGCTTGGGGGTGATACGGCGGTGTCGTGTCGTGCCGTATCCCCACTCGCTCAGTGAGTTGACGAATGTCCCGGTTAATGAACTCGGTTCCATTGTCCGTGAGCAATACTCGGGGTACGCCCCAGCGAGTAACGATTGCATCGTCGAGAACTTTCGAGATCGATTTTCCATTGGCCCTTCGAAGAGGGTAGACCTTGATCCACTTCGTGAAGAGGTCTTGGATAACGAGAACATAAGCATGTCCCGTAGACGCTGGCGTTAGCGGTCCCATGATATCCGCTGCAATCGTGGTCCAAGGACCATCGACCACGCGATGACCCATGAGGCCCGCGGGAGCTTGTTGCTCTTCCTTGCAACGTTGGCAGGTTTCGCACTGCCTAACGTTAGCAACAACGTCCTTGAACATACCAGGCCAGTAGTACGTGGTGGATAGACGCCGGTACGTTTTCTCAACGCCTAAGTGGCCGGCCTGCGGGAGCGCATGACACTCTTGGAGAGCGACATGTCTTGATTCGCGAGGAAGTACTAGCTTCCAAGCGTCGAGATCCTCGAATTCGAGATCAGCGAGATCAGATGGTCGATGGAAATATAGTCGATTGTCGACTATCTTCCAATCCGGGAACTTATCGGGCCTTCGTGTGACGTCGCGAAAGTGTCGTCGATACCACGCATCCTGAGTGTCGCGAGCGCACCTGGCAGCTTCAGCTTGACCCTCAGGGATTCTCGAGAGCGCGTCGGGAACATGGTGCAACGCGCCTTTGCGATGTACTATGTTGAAATCGTATTCCAACAGTTCCAAGGCCCATTGGGCGAGTCGACCAGTGGGGTTCTTTAGATTATGCAGCCATCGAAGACTGCTGTGGTCTGTAACCACGGTGAAAGAATACCCCTCGAGATAACAACGGAACTTTCGTATCGACCATAAGACGGCCAGACACTCTTGTTCCGTTACGGAATATTTCCTTTCGGGATCCGTCAGAGCGCGGCTCGCATAGGCGATGACCCGCTCCTGACCTTCGATCACCCGCGTAAGTACGGCACCTATGCCGACTCCGCTAGCGTCGGTCTGTAGCGTGAATGGTAGCGCGAAGTCTGGGCAGGCGAGCGTGGGAGGGCTCGTTAGCCTCACCTTCAACGCATCGAGAGCTTCTTGCTGTGCGGGACCCCACTCCCAGGCTTGCGCCTTTTTTGTCAGCCGCGTCAAGGGTTCTGCGGTTGTCGCGAACTCCGGTATGAAGCGGGGATACCACGACGCCATGCCGAGAAAGCGGCGTAGCTGTCGGATATTTTGAGGAGTTGGGAACTCGAGAACAGGTGCAACCTTTGCGGGATCAATCTTGAGTCCCTCGTTATTCACAAGGAGCCCGAGGTACTGGACTTCCGAGCGACAAAACTCGCTCTTTTCGCGATTAATCGCGAAACCGAGATCTTCTCGAGAACCTTCCGAAGCCACACCAACTGTTCTTCGAAGGTTCGAGTAACGATAATGATGTCGTCTAAATAGACGAATACGTGCGGATACATTTCCGCCCCGAGAAGTCGATCCAGCATACGCTGGAACGTTGCGGGAGGGTTCGTGAGACCATACGGCATCCGCTTGAAGTGGAATAGGCCTTGGCCTGGGACCACAAAAGCGGTGATCTCACGAGAAACGGGATCCATTGGGACTTGCCAATAAGCTTGGCTCAAGTCCAATGTTGAGATGTAATTGGCTTGCCGCAACTCATCGAGAATACCCGTCATATTAGGGATAGGATAAGCATCCTTCTTCGTGAGTGCGTTAACTTTTCTGTAATCAATACAGAAGCGATACTTGCCATTTGGTTTCTTGACCATTACAACGGGACTCGCCCAGTCACTGCTGGAGGGCTCGATAATGTCGGTAGCCAACATCCGGTCTACCTCCGCCCACATGACGTCGCGGATGACCGGAGTTACGAGATACGGCTTCTGCTTGACTGGAATACTGTCGCCTACATCTATGTGGTGAGCCACAAGAGAGGTGACTGCCGAGTCAGCAGGGATATCCGGTACGTGAACATCGAGAAACTCGCGTAAGCGAGTCGTCTCGTCGGGATCTGGAGTCCGCAGGCCGCAGCACATAGCTACGCGCGGTACGTCGTCCTCGGGAACAAAGGTGTGACGTATCTCCGGGGTATCACGGAAATGCCATGACTCCCCGAAAAAGTCGACAACCATTCTAGCGGAACGCAAGTAATACAACCCAAGTATCAGCTCTTCGGAGAGCGACGGTAGGTGGAGTGCGAGGACGTCGGTACGGCGATCCTTTAGGATCGCCGGTACCTCGGAAGCCGCCTCTATAGTCTCCACTTGACTATTAGCGGTCATTACTGGCCGGGGCGGAATCCTTTGGGCTGTCAAGCCGAGACTGGCAAGGAACTCTATTAGGTTCGCGCCGAGAAACGTCCTGGTCGCGCCAGAATCTACGAGAGCTCGTACGGTTCGACCGTAGATGACAACGTCAACTCGAAACGCGATAACACGGCTGTGAGCAGCTGCGATCACGATTACGTCGTTTAACGACGTGTCGGGAGCGGGGTTGATGTTCGTGAGCTGCCTCTGTCTCTTCTTACGAACGGGAGCGTGGTGACAGGGCTTCGGTACACGGGAGCTTGGCGAGAAAGTTTGTTTCGGGGCGAGGCTTTCGGTTCCAGGAGGCGCGGGCGAATCGTTCACACGCCTCATTGCGCGTTTCCCCGGTTACATGAAGTGCAACGGGCCGATGTCACCCCCGAAAGTCCGCATCGGTAGCAGAAGAGTCGGCGCGACTCCTTGCAGTCCCGATGACGGTGGCCGGACTGGTCGCAATTCCAGCACTGGGTATTTGCGGGAGCTGTGGGGGCGTCCGTACCCGGTTTAGGGTTTGGCGCTGCCCCAGCGGTAGCTTCCCGTTGCTGCGGGGTGCCGCGCGGTGGTTGCGCGGCTTGCGGCTTCTTCGCAGCTGTACGGGGGGCGGGAGGTTGTTTCCTCCCTTGGGGAACTTGCCTCCGCCGATTGCGGGACGGGACGAGAGCCTCGAGGAAGTCGAAGGGCTCCTCGACATCCTCCGTTGGGGGCGGACTCTCAGCCTCCACCTCGCGTTCCTGAGCTGCACTTACTCGTGCGCGTCGAGGAGCTGGTGGTAGCGATTGGCGGGGTTCGCGATACGCGAATGCGGAGCAGAGCGACGCTTCCGGTTTCGGAGGTGGGCGACGGGACTCCAGGCTCCGGATCACCTGTTCACGGCGACCTGCCTCCCGCCCGAGATCTTTCATCGACAGCCGGTCGTGAAACGAGATCATTATTTTGAACGGGGGTAGCATATTTCGATATGCATACCGCACCCGTTCCTGCTCAGTCCAGGGTGGACTGAGACGCGAGAATAGTCCGTTCATGCAGCTCAAATAGGCGCGAACGGACTCGCGAGCACCTTGGGTCCGGAAGGCTATCTCTTCGCGTAGGGCGATCTGATAGTCGGGATTGGAGAATCGCTCTCGGAATGCAGCTTTCGCTACCTCCCAATTCGCCAGTAGGCGGCGCTCCTCCCGATACCACATCCGGGCTATACCCGTCAAGCAAAACGAGAGCGTCTTCAGGAGATCCCCATCCTGAATCGGGATCAACGATCGGCCCTCCTCGATGAGGGAAAGGAAATCTTCCACATCCTCATGGGGCTGGCCCGAGAATGCCACTCCCCAGCGTCGAACCTCTTGGAGGACGCGCTGAGGCGAGAGCCAGCATCTACGAGGCTTCGGTGTCTCCGAGTCCTCGAGTTCTGCGAGATCCGCGGGGTCCAGCGTTAATCGCCGTCGGACCCCCTCGACAGGCGGGGGTGCAAGATTCCCTTGACCCCCGGGTGGGTTGGCGGGAACGCCAACGTCTCCCTGCTGAGGATCGGGAGCTCCTGCCGGAGGTGGCGGGACTACGGGGGGCACAGCACCTACAGGTGGAGCCTGGAACAATCCCGCTCTGCGCCTGAGTCGACCCGCGCGTGTGGGGTCGTCTGCCCGCAACCGACCCTGGTATCCTCGCGGGGGGTTTCGGGGCCTGTCCTCTCGCTCCCCTCGATCCGACTCGCCGGAGAGGGAGGAGGCAGCGTCGTCCGATATCCTCCCCTGCGTCTCGTCGGGAGCCTCCTGCTGGTCGTCCGCCTCCTGCTGGTCCGGGTCTGCGCCTCCTCTCGCACCGTCTTCCGACATGGTGCGGGGGTGCTACGACCGGCGACCGCTGGGAGCTATTCAGCGAGCTGGGAATCCGCCGTATCCCAGCACGATCGCCTACTTCTCCGTAAAAGGCCTGGAGTCGGGAATATATTCCGAACAGCGAGTCCCCAGTCGCGTTCAGGAAAACGGGATAATGTCTCAAATAGCGAAAGCGAGTCGCGATCGAGAAGCGAGAGCCAGTCTTCGAACAGCGAAAATTACTTCGGGTTCAGAAGACGCGATAAATCCCCGGGCAGCGAAAGTAATTCGCGTCCGAGGAGCGGGAGCAAATCTTCGAACAACGAAAATTATTTCGTGTTCAGAAGGCGGGATAAATCCTCGAAGGGCGAAGGTAATTCGCGTTCGACAACCGAGAGTAGTTCGTTGAACAACGAAAGTTAATTCGTGTTCGAAAACGAGAGCGAGATTCCGAACAACGAAATTTAAATCGTGTTCGACAGCGGGATAATAATTCTCGAACAGCGGACTTCAATCCGCGTTCGAAAAGCGAGAACAAAGGTTCGAACAACGAAATTTTAACTCGTGTTCGATCGCGAGAACGAAATTTCGACCTGCGAAAATTAATTCGCGTTCGAAAATAAATAATGCTCGAACAACGAAATTTAATTCGCGTTCGAGAAACGAGAACGAAGGGTCGAACGACGAAATTTAATTCGCGTTCGACTGCGAGAACGCAATTTCGAACTGTGAAAATTAATTCGCGTTCGAAAATAAATAATTCTCGAACAACGAAATTTAATTCGCGTTCGAGAAACGAGAACGAGGGGTCGAACGACGAAACTTAATTCGCGTTCGACCGCGAGAATGAAATTTCGAACTGCGAAAATTAATTCGCGTTCGAAAATAACTAATTCTCGAACAACGAAATTTAATTCGCGTTCGAGAGACGAGAACGAAGGGTCGAACGACGAAATTGAATTCGCTTTCGACCGCGGGACTGAAATTTCGAACTGCGAAAATTAATTCGCGTTCGAAAATAAAGGGACAAAAGAAAAAAATATTTTTGTGAAAATTATAAAAGTCTTTTCGAGAGCTCGCGAGGGTGAATTATATCACCCTAATCACGACGGGAGCAATGGGCGATCAAGGGTACCCCCCAATGAAAGCGTATCGGTACCTCGAAACGAGGATACTTACGTGAGTTGAGCCGAAAAATCGTCTAAGTCCCAAAGATAATTTTGGTAAATCGCGAACTAATTGCGGGAGTGCTGGTGACTGTTCACGACAATTATTCACGATGAAATGATCGATGAATATTCGATTTCGGCGTTCGAGAGCGAAAAGGGCGAGGAGTAGGGATTCCTGGAAACTCAAAAAAAAATTGTTTGTCACAATTTCGAGTGCCTACGTGACCATCGCCAAGGCTCGGCACCGGCCTCTCCCCCCACCCCAGCACGCGAGGCGCGCGAGCGTCGAGGGCGAGACTGACTCGATAATTTTCGAAAATTCGAAAATCCGCGAAAATTCCCGATGCCGTGCCTGCCAGGCGCGTCGGGAATCTTATGAGCCCGAAAAAACATGTTACCATTTCTTTTCAGGGCTCCGGGAGTCGACCAGACGAACGAGCGAAAGAAAAAAAAATTTTGAAAGAAAACAACTTTCACAAAAAAAAATTTGAAAAAATCAAGAAAAAAAAAATATTTTAAAAGAACTTATAGAAGGGAAAAAAAGAAAAGAAATAATGTTACGCCGTCCGTCCATGGTTCTCGGTAGCGCGTGGGTTCGTGCGAACAACCACAGCGAGAGCGCGTTACGAGTAACGCGGGAACAGCGACAAAAAAAAAATAAATAAAAAAGTATGTCGATCGGGATCGATGTTCGCGAGACGTTTTCGGCGAGAAAACGGGAATTTTCTCAAGCCAATAGGAGTCTCAGCGTAACGAGAAGAGGAAAAAAATTATAATAGCAAAAAAAAAAAATTTTCCCAAAAAAAACAAAATTCATAATAACGGAAATCACGAGAGCAAAATGATTTGGCTATTTTATTGGCGTGGCCCCACGTTGGGCGCCATTTGTGACGTATTTTCCCGTATCGATACGCGACTCGAAACTTTGTATCGGAACAACAAAAAACAAAATCAAAACTCAAAAAACGTGTCTTTAAACGCGATATCGAACGTCACCTTCGGCCGCTCACCCTCGCGGATGCATCAGCGTCCCGGTGGGCGCCAGTTAATTTTATTTCGTCGGTATTAACAACCGGACCAATCTGGGGGTCGGACGGGTGGAACGGGCCGACCCCCGCAAGGACGAACAAACGGAACAACAAAACGTAAACTCAAACTAAACTAATCGCCAATGCACTCGCGAGAATAACTGGTTGCGGAAATGCCCGGTTGCTCAGGAGGCGATTATGGTAGAAGGGTCGCGATCCGTTGCCAATAAAATAGCGCACGAAAAATAAACCTTTATTGGCGTTAAGCCACGGGATCGCACGCTCGTGTGTCGCGAGCACTCAGCTGATCCAAAGATCGAAGCGAGACACGCGACCACGAGCGCGACACGAGAACGATAAAATTCGATAACTCAAAAAACTTACCGAAGCGTGTAAATTATCCACAAAAGGACCGAGAACTGCATCACCAGACGCACGAGAACTTACACGTATGCACTGCAACTCGAGAGCGTCAAACACAACGCATCGATCGAATAATCGACTCGTGAGAATTCCTTTCGGAAAACCACGAGGATAGCACACACGGTATTGCACGGAAAGCACGATACTCGCTCGCACTGACCGGTAGCGGAACCCGTGGGAGCGAGCGAGACACACACGTTGTCGAGATCTAACGATAGTCCGGCGTACGCGAAGGCGCGAACGAGAGAGCGACACACTGGTCGACAGCCGGCACCGACCGTCACGGGAGCGCGAGAGAGAGCCCGAGTCACCTCGAGGGCAGCTCGCGATAGACTGATTTTCCTACGATAACGAATCGAAATCGTTATCATTATTATTGCGGGAGCCTTGACCGAGATCTACTGCCCTCTCAACCATATCGTTACTTTACCGAATCGAGACGATACTAGAGCGGGGATTTGAAGAATCCTTGCGATCGCTACCCAAAGTCAATGCGTGAGATACAAGGCTCTTCTCAATTCTAATGCAGCGCGAGGTGTTCCATCCTCGCCTGTAACTCGTACCTCCGCCTGATCTCAACGCATTGCACTTTACTCCACGGTGCCGGGTTCGCACCGGTCTTTCACGTATTCGCAGGACTTTCGTCGAGTCTCTCCTTCACTTGTGCTTTTATTTGCTAACTTTGACCCACCAAGTGAATTCGAGAACTTCGACTAACGGGACGAAGCTAAAATGGTAACGGAATCTATATCAAATTGTTTAATTATTATTCTATTGAAAGATTTGAAGAATTATGAAATGGCAATACTAGAGTAATAAATCGGAAAGAAAAGAAATAACTCGATCGCTATCTTCCGAGAGTTTAACGATATCTTTAAGTCGCTGGGAGAGGCAGAAAACGGGAACGGAAAACGGTAGATGTCTCAATTTCCTCAGAAATATGATGTTATTTTATTGTGTGACGGTGATTCCGAAAAATCACGTCACACCGGTGATCGCAATATTACCGATTATCGCAATAATGCTTCGTCTTTAAAATTATGTTGACACGCTCGCTCCGTATATATCGATACGAGCGCGAGCATCAGACAGTCTGGGATGACTCATGATACAGGGGGTCCGATTGACTCCTGAAACTGTGCGTCTGGTCCAAGGGATTCGTGCAAGGAATCCAAGTTACAAGTATTGAACGTGATAGCGTGTCGAACCCGAGTACTATCGAAAAGTGAGTTATATAGTGTGAAATAGAGAATCGTTCAGTAAGCGATACTGAATTAGTGTTATATTGTAAAGTGAAATGGTGAATTGTTCAGTAAGCGATATTGAATTACAAATTGTATTTGATTGTCAAACTGTTCAACCGTTTTTCTACTTTAATGAATATCATCTCGATCTACGTTCAGTGGTTCTCACTGGAGTTCCAACTCCTAACTGGTATAATCCCTTTTACTAGTTCGGGTTAAAATCCCAACCTTCGAGCGCGGACTGGTCAACCGAGTTTCGGCGGTACAACAGTACCAAGAATGTGCTTTGTTCAAAAAAATGTTTAAATAAAAGAAGCCAAGTAGGATTATTTTTAAAAATCAAGAAAAAGTATCCTTAAATTTCAGTTCAAAACCTTGGCGTCCCAGTGTTAGCTCTCATACACGGCTCGTTAGGAAAATTGAGGAAAACGAAACCGTCACTAATCTGAAATGTGAAAAATAGGTTAAGGGAGGTGAGAGAGCGGAGGGTGGAGGAGTGTAGTTTGTGATTAGAAGTGAAGGTAGTGGTCATGGTGAGTGCGGGGGGTAGTGGAGACGGTACTCTCGGACGAAGGGGGTACCAATAGTCAAGGGATAACTAAGTTGGTACAGTGTTTAAATCAGGGGATTACAGGTTATAAAATGAGCCTATGCATTGATTGTGACAAAAATTATCCGCATGTATTAATGTTATATTTTATCTTACAAATATTCATTAACTCATCACGGAAATTAGAGTACGTATCAAAATTATGAACCGATCAAATGAGGTTCAGGTCCACATCAATGCACATTCACCGAATGCCTCCGCGATTTCCTAGCCAACCGTGTCCGACAACTAACACTGGGACGTCAACGTTTTGAACTAGAATTCAAACCAGCGTTTGTCTGTTTGACAAAAAAACAAATTGTTGCAACAAACTGTATGTTTGTTTGTGTGTTGTTTGGCATTTGTCTTTTAAGGTAATTTTGTGCGAACAGTCTGACTTCACGTAAGTTTCAGAGAAATGAGAGAGAATTGCAAACACTTCTCAGTGCTCTAAAAATCTGTAAAAAAATAAGCATATTGGAGGTGATGAAATCATCGATTTTGCATAATAATAATTTCAAAATGTTATTAACTAATCATTGCAGAATTGAATTCTTCAAAGTACATGGTCGATTGTTTCCAAATTTCGTGAAAGTAAGGATTAGACGTTTGTCTAACCTTCAAAAAAAGTTTGGTCAATATGGTAACACGGATACGTTTACGGTGATCGAAAATGTAATCCATCATGTTGTTTGATAGGGAATGCCGACAATAAAGACTTTTTTTAATAATTTTTTTCTCTGGTTCTGGGTAGTAAATCGTGCTGCAACTTCAGACGTGTATTGAAGACGCATTAAATAATGAATACACCAAAATTGAACAATATCTTAATAAAATCGATACCGCACGATAACTACCTTAACCGTACATTTTCTTGATTTTTTAAAATAATCCAACTTGGCTTTATTTATTTAAACATTTTTTTTAACAAACCACATTCATGGTACTTGGCCATAAGATTTTATATTTAACAAAAACTCATGTGACTAACGAAACCGACGAGGCCGCATTACATATTAATAACTATAATTTAATAAGATGCAACTCAAATAGTCGAAGAACGCGAGGAGTATTGACACTTGTGGAACAAAACATACAGTACAAACGGCTATCAAATAGAAATATAATGGATTATAGTTTGTAACGTACAGTAGAACCTCGATTATCCGAATCAATTGGGACCGGAGCTGGTTCGGATTAACGAAAATTCGGATAATAGAAATGTGAAGTCGTGTTAAACGGTTTTGCGCGATATATATAAAAAAAATTAGAGTGTGCATATATTTACTTCGAAGTCATAACGCACTCGACTACGAGACTAGTAGATTAACGAAATCAAATTTTTAATACGTGTGTTTCTGTTTGCTCGGCTCGAGGAACTAATAAATACTGCGCAAATGACCGACGTGCAAGCAGGGATAGCGCTGTGCGAGACTACGTGAGCTCGAGCATGCTTGAGTCCGCTTGCTGTTTGCAACTTTGTAGCGCTCAACAATGTAAGGACAACAAAATTTTACACCATGGTTCGGATAGTAGGACGTTCATCCGAACCAAGCTGCGGTTCGGATAATAGAGGGTTCGGATAACGGGTGTTCGGAAAATCGAGGTTCTACTGTATATCATTCTCCTAACATGAGTGACGGAATATTTATAAATGAAATAACAATTGATCGTGAAAATTTCTTACATATGGGACATATCATATCACTTGGAGATTTTAACATTGACATGAATAAAACTAATCAATATTCTAAATGACTTTTAAAAAACTCACTTTATCACGGATTTAAGCAATATGTTACGAAGGACACAAGAATCTAAAGACTTTAGTAGTATACGGTGCGCTATGGCGCCCCCCACTCCTATCCCCACTCCTACCCCCTCCACTTTTTTCAAAAAGTGGTGGGTGGGGAAGAGTGGGGGTAGATGGCCTTCCCCCTCTTACCTCCACCACTTCGGTCCCGTTTTGAGCTCGGTTTGAAGTGGTGGGGGTAAGAGTGGGGGTAGGCTGCAGTGGAGATGGCCGTAACGCACCTTTTGTTTTTTCACAAATCACATAATTTTTTTTTATTAATCATAAAAAACGAGACTCACCATTTGTTGTTGTATTTATTTCTCTCTCTCCGCTCCCATTTTGTCTCTCTCTCTCTTTCACACTCCTGTTCACTGTGTCACTCCTGTTCACTCCTGTTCACACTCACTGTTCACTCCCGTTCACACTCACTGTTCACTCCTGTTCACTCCTGTTCACACGCACACACACGCATTTCACTCCTCGTCGTCGGCCTCGTCGTCGGCCTCGTCGTCGTCGTCGGCGTCGTCGTCGTCCTCGGAGTCCTCCTCCTCGTCGTCGTTGTCCTCGGACTCTTCGTCGTCGACGTCGAATCCCTCGTCGTCCGATCCCCGAACGTATGGGACATCCGGGTCGACGGTGTCGAGGACCGCTGCCGCGATATCTTTGAATGACCTGTTATACAAGCGTATAACGAAGTCGTTGTCCTCCACATCATCATCCTCGCAGATTATATAAACGACGAAATGGTCCTCGTACGGTCGATCCTCCGGATGGCGACCTTCGGCGCGGCGGCGATCCAGCTCCTGCTGGTAGCCTTCGGCGTGGCGGCGAACCAGCTCCTGCTCTATGTACTCTTGTAAGGAGCTGGACCATTCATCGGCTATAGCGTCGACAGCACGTGCAGTGCACGCGTCGTCGAGGCATGTCAAGCCATACACTGTACACTGTACAGCCAGAGCCGGTACAGCGTACGCGAGCGGATGTACAGTATGTAATTCTGTTATCGTGCACAGCACTCGATCACCGCTGTCCACCATATACACTTCAACAATATTGTCGTCGTCAATATCAATAATTTCGCACCGCACTGCGTGGTGAGCCCGATATAAAATACATGCTGTACCGCTTTCAGCATGCTCGCGATGTAACACCCACTTACTTCTATTTTCTTTGTAAAATTCGTCCATCATCGGGCTTAACACTTCTAATGTTATAGCCATCTGCACCGTCCTCAAGAGAACGGTGCAGCGATCGATGATTTTTATTAATTTACACGTAAACCCTTGACCGAAAAAGTCCGCACGGTAACGTGGATACATGTTTTTTTTTTTTTTTTTCGCGAAAATAAAAACCGCACGTAAACCGCAAAACACAAAAACCGCACGTAAACACGTAAACTGCAAAACACAAAAACACGTAAACCGCAAACACAAAAACACGAAAACACGAAAAAAACAGAGCGAACGTTAATAATTGAAGCGCGGACTTCACTGCTCGAGCTCTGCCAAACGAATGAGATATTAACGAGATGCTGTACGCTATGACACACGATGGCGGATGCATTTCCGAAAAATTAGTGTCAGCAGATTTGCAGGTGGTCATCCGGCAGTAGCGCGCACATTAACGAGATGAAGTACACTATGACACACGATGGTGGATTCATTTCCGAAAAATTAGTGTCAGCAGATTTGCAGGTGGTCAGCCGAGGGGAGTAGTGCGCACAATGTAACGCAATAACTCTACGTGTTTTATTGGAGGGTGGCCAATGACTGTACCTCGCGAAAATCAAACGGTACAGTGATTGGCACTCCTGCGAGATAAACGGGCTAATCGAATCGATGGTACCCCGTGATCGGCGTTCGCCTACCACCCTCCGTTCTCGAGTTATAACACCCCGGAGTTCGATTGCGTCACAGCGTATCTCTTATATACGGTAGTAAGCTATGCCAATGACTGTACCTCGCGAAAATCAATCGGTACAGTGATTGGCACTCCTGCGAGATAAACGGGCTAATCGAATCGATGGTACCCCCGTGATCGGCGCTCGCCTAGGACCACTCGTTCTCGAGTTATTAAGGTTTTATTGTGAGGGGGTGGTAACTCCCCTCAGACTCAGCCACAGAAGGAGACTCCTCCTCCTCCTCCTCCTCCTCCTCCTCCTCCTCCTCCTCCTCCTCCTCCTCCTCCTCCTCAGAGTAAAGAATAAAACTTTATTCAAATAGGCCTATTTCAAATTTTTCAGTATACAAACAGCTTCTCTCTGCTACAAGCGACGATGAAGCAGCTCTCATAGACGAGACGCGCGCGGTAGAAGACCGAGATGCGTGGCTACAGGGTCAGCCTGAAAGCCGTAAGTGTTTAAAAAGTCAAACCTATTCAAACTAATAAGTAAGTCAAACTAATGAATAATAATAATAATAATAATTAAAAAATTAGCAGAGACAGAGACAGCATCCGAAAAAGAAGATGACGACCCTGTGATTACTGCTGTTATAGAGGCAGCACGTGCAGTAAATGAGGCGGAACGACTACAGCATGCAGAAAATTGTAAGTATTCAAATCTTGAAAAAAAAACATTGTTCTAAATTTACATAATAATAATTCTGAAAAAAATAGGGGGCGAGGAAATAGCAGGACCCTCAAGGTATGCTCCTGATGTATCAGAGAGTGTGTGGGAATATGCGGCAAATCAGTTAATGATATATCCGTGGGGAACAATAATACCACCACCACCACCACCACCAACACAAGAGGAACCAGAGCCGGGAATACAGGCTCATGCAGAGCAAGCTCTAGGGGGAGCAATAGGCTCACCACCTCCACCACCACCATCACCACCACCGCAGGCAGATCAACCTCAGGAAGAGGGCTTGCCTCTAGATCAGTTTGCTCGGGAAGAGGAGGAGGAGGAGGATCAGAACCGGCCGAGGCAGTTACCCCCTCAAAGAGATGGTGATGCGTGGTTCGAGCATCTGCTGAGGGAAGATTCAGGTAAATTACTCTTTTAACCTATGTGTATGCGCCTTGTTACAAAAAAATAAGAGCGTCTGTTTTCTATCAGGATATTCGACAGCTGTCTCACGGTGAACATAGAATGAAGATGAACATCAGTGAAAATATTTTTACTTAAACTGATTCGTGATATGCAAAATTTGTTAATAAAAATGAATAAAATACAAAGGTGATTAATTCATCGTACCTCATACTATTCTTTAGACATACAGTCGGGAGCAGGAAGACCGCGAGATACACGACCGTTTAACGACATACAACCACCAGGAAATCGCATCGAAATACTTCAGGACACCACACGCTACTTTAAGCGCTTCAAATTGCGCGGCCGAGAAACAACTATGAGCATCCGTAGTCCTCCATCCGGAACTAGCGCAATGAGTTGGATTGAAGGAGCATTCAACGATCTTGTCACGCACATCACAAACTCGTGCGAGGGTGGGGATTATGTAGGCATATCATTCACTGCCAGTAATTTGACGCATGGTCCTGTCTGGCTTTCTTTCCGTCCTGCTCGCGATTACGTATTCGAAGATATATGGGAACTCATAAGTAGCGTGGGTCAGAGCTCTGAATCTTTCAATATCGATGATGAATGCCATATAAAAACGTGTGTTGTCAAGGGTATTGAGGGTAGAGGACGGCGAAAAGGTTTATCGTACGAGGGCCTATCAAAGAGATCCATTTTAACGATCTGTAATCATGATAAATTATGTTTACCTCGTTCGTTGGTAGCAGCGCGTGTGCATGCGGAACGAGGTGAAATACGCACGGGGGAACTACATAAAAAATGGCTACAAGTGAAAGAAAGTAATCGTTCAGCCCAAAAAAATGCTGCACTCGAGCTAACCCAGTGCGCAAAGGTTAAAATACCAAAGAAAGGATGCCGTGTGAATGAAATTCGTCAGCATCACGATTACTGGGCTCGAGAAGGGATAGCCATTGTAGTTTTCGAATTTTTGAGTCTGGGGCAGCGTAAATGAATATCCATCTTCAATGGTACGCAAACCGTCTTGAACATGGTAGGGCAAGTACGGCATACGTTATACATTCTGTATTACGAACGCTCGCAGCATTTCCAACCGATTCTTAATCTTAGAGGAGCAACAGGTAGTACAGGTTTTTGCACACTATGCAATACGCTTTATCGTAAAGTAGATCATAGTTGTCCAGGTGAGCGTTGTCCACGATGTTTCACAACGCGCTCATGTAATTTGCGGACAAAAAGAACAATCATGTGTAGGGAGTGTAATCGAATTTTTTGGGGCGAAGAGTGTTTTGAGAGGCACCGTATCCGCAATTCGATAACGAAAATGCCGAGTGTTTGCGAATCTATCAAGTGCTGTCCCAACTGTTTTTGTACACTAAGACCGCTAATTTACAAAAAAAGCACGTGTGTGGTGTAGGTTACTGCAAAACATGTAATGACGACAAACCATTTAATCATTTATGCTTCATGAGCCCACTCGTTCGGGAGAATGAAAACAAAAAACTACTGTTCATGTTTATGATTTTGAAACACAACAGTGTACACCCTTGAAAGGTACCACGGATATATACGTACACGAGCCAAATCTCTGCGTGGCTCAGAGGGTTTGTACGGAGTGCAGCGATAAGGAATCCATAGAGGATCCTTGCGAATTCTGTGGCATACATGAGTTTGTATTCAAGCATAATCCTGTAGCTCAACTTGTACAGCTAGCGATGGAAAAAAATGAAATGTTTCGGCAAAGAATTTTAATTGCTCATAATGCAGGCGGTTTCGATGCGCAGTTCATTCTACGCTATCTTATCGACGAAAAAAAGACGCAGCTGCCGTCGTTGATAATGAACGGTACAAAAATTATTACCATGCGGTCAGACAAACTTGTGTTTCTCGATAGTCTTCACTACTTTCATATGCCTCTGAGTAAATTACCAAAATCTTTCGGTCTACCTACCATCGCAAAAGGTACTTTTCCGCGCCTATTCAATAGACCAGAAAATCAGAATTATATCGGGGAACTACCGTCGATTGAATATTATTCCGCTGATCGTATGTCAACAGCTGAGCGCAATAGTGTATTCGAACCCTGGTACAACGATATGAAAAACACGAATTATGTATTCGATTTCCAGAAAGAAATCGTTTCCTACTGTAAGAATGATGTTACGATTTTGAGACAAGCCTGTATGGCTTTTCGGAAAATGTTCATTGACAAAGGGAATGTTTGTCCATTCAAAGAGGGTACGACAATAGCCTCAGCCTGCTTTAGAATTTTCCGGAAAAATTTTCTCAAACGCAATGCTGTTGGCATCATACCTAGAGGGGGCTACAGATGGGCCAACAATCAGTCAAAGAAAGCAGTTTCGTGGCTCGTATGGATGGAGCATTCTCTTGGTCAGCGAATCATTCACGCCGGTCGAACGTGCGAGTTCAAGCTACCTCAGAATTTGTTGGTAGATGGTTATTACGAAGATTCTGGTCAGACGCATGTGTTGCAGTTTCATGGTTGTTACTGGCACGGTTGTCCGCGCTGCTTTCCGATGAAGCGAGATCGCGAATACGGAGACGGTCTATCTATGAACGAACGTTACGAGAGAACGATAACGATAACTAATAAGATACGTAGTAGCGGCTACACTTTGACAGAAATTTGGGAGTGCGATTATGAGCGTATGCTGGAGACGAATGAGCAAATGAACGAACTTGTGCAGAACCATGCTTTGACGACTCTGGATCCTCTTAATCCGCGTGATGCATTTTTCGGCGGTCGTACGGAAAACATGGTAACGCTGTACGATGTTAAGGATACCGAACAAATACGCTACGTCGATGTATGTTCTTTATATCCGTATATTTGTAAATACGGCAAGTACCCTGTAGGTCACCCGCGGGTATACGTAGGTGATGAGTGTATGGAGCTCACAGGGCCCGATAATAATGATCTTACGAATGTTGAAGGTCTTGTTAAGTGCACGATACTGCCACCGCGAGATCTCTATCATCCTGTACTACCGGTGCGTATGCATCAACGATTGTTATTCGCTCTGTGGTGTACTTGCTGTGAAAGCATGAATCAAAACGACTGTACCCACGAAAATTCAGAGCAGCGAACGTTCAATGGGACGTGGGTGGTCGACGAGTTGCGAAAAGCTGTATCGTGTGGTTACGTAGTGATACGCGTAGAAGAGATTTGGCAATACGAGATAACGCAGTATAATCGCGATACGCGCTCAGGTGGCCATTTTACTGATTATATAAACACGTTTTTAAAAATTAAACAAGAATCCAGCGGGTGGCCTACGGAGTGTTTGCACAATGAAGATGCGCAGCAACAATATATCGCGGATTTCGAGCATTCTGAAGGTGTCAAATTGGATAAGGGTGCCATAACGAAAAACAGCGGTTTGCGTCAAGTAGCTAAATTGTGTCTCAACTCTTTTTGGGAAAAGTTTGGACAGCGCGAAAATTTACCGCAAACCACCATTGTGTCGACGCGCGCGGAGCTCATGGAAATATTGACTAGCGCCGAGTACGAAATCACTGGTGTTCTACCTGTCAATCATAAAATATTGTATGTCAGTTATATAAAACATGACGACGCTGTTATACCATCGGGTATAGCGAGTTCTGTAATCGCTGCCTATACAACAGCGCAAGCTCGCTTGAAACTGTACAGTTACTTGGAATGCCTAGGACAACGCGCACTGTACTGCGACACCGATTCGGTTATTTACGTGACAAACAATAATCCTGCCGAGTATGAACCGCCGATAGGACAGCTTTTGGGAGATTTGACAGACGAATTAGAGCCGGGATGTTATATCAAATCGTTCATTTCCGGAGGTCCGAAATTTTACGCATTCAGAACGCATGCTGCTGACGGTACCGAAAGCGAAGTGTGCAAAGTTAAGGGAATAACGCTAAATTTTGCAAACAGTCAATTGATTAATTACGGTACGATACGTTCCTATATAGTTGACGACGACAAAGTAGTGCCAATTGAGATAAAAGCTGACGCAATTCGGCGTACACCGTTTCACCATGTCGTCACACGGACAGAAAAAAAGAAATGTAAGCCGTCAAGCATCAAACGGCGACCTCATGGTCAATATAGCTCTCTCCCGTACGGTTACAAGTGTTCTTAAGTAGGCTTCTCCATAAAAAAAAAATGTATATAGTGTAAAAATGTATATAGTGTAAAAAATAAAAAGGACTTAGTCATAGAGAGTTTACTAATTCGACCAAATGGACACGCGGTGGAAACATCCCTGGACTTCGATGATCTGTGGCCCCACGGGCTGTGGTAAAACGTATTTTGTGAAAAAGTTTTTAAAGTATATAGCGTGTATGAACAGTGAGCCATTTGAGAGAATTATTTTTTATTATTCCGAGTGGCAGTCAGCATACTCCGAGTACGGTACGATGATTGAATTCCACGAAGGCCTGCCGCAAAGTGCTGATTACGCGAATGATCCGCGCTCTAAACTCATAATAATCGATGATTTAATGCGCGAAGCATCCAACAATAGCGTTATAGATCTTTTCACCAAAGGCAGTCACCACAAAAACCTCAGCGTTATTTTTATCACTCAAAACTTATTCCATCAAGGCCACGGACAACGAGATATTTCACTGAATGCTAACTATATAGTGGTGTTTAAAAATCCTCGTGATCGTGCTCAAATTCAGCACCTTGCGCGCCAGGTATATCCGGAAAACCCCAGATTTTTACAAGAGGCCTATCACGATGCAACGTCTAGACCGCATGGTTATCTGCTACTCGATTTGAAACAATCTACACCCGATAACTGCAGATTTCGCACTTGTATTTTTCCCGATGATCCGCATCATTTTGTGTATATTCCGCGCAAACAAATAAAAAACAGTCGCACACGGGACGAGCTTCCAGTGTTACGTTTGTAATGGGGAATAACGGTTCGTCTGTCAGTCAGGAACAGCGTAACGCCATTTTGTATAAAGAAAAGAAATCGTCGACAGTTCGAAGCGCGTGCGCATGTGCCCTCAAGGTTCTCCGGAATAGTGTGCCACCTCGCGTACATACTTCAAAAAAAAAGTAAAGACCTTCAACGCACTGTCAAAAGTTTGACAGTTCTACGCCTGTGATGGCACGCAGCGGTTCACCTCTCTGTAAGAAGCACATTGCCATATTGCAAGTTCTACAACATCTCAACAAAGATCAGCGCGAGGCTGTTTTGCGCAAAGCCGACTCAGCTATGATACGGTGTATTTGTGAGTGCGCACTAAACATACTTCGCGGTAATGTACCGTTGAAGCCAGATCAGAAGAAGAAATTGCAGCGACATGCGCATGTTCTCCGGTGCCTGGCTGCAAAGAAAGGTTGTTGGAAAAGTAAGAAGCGCTACGTTGTGCAGAGCGGCGGATTCTTGCCGCTCTTACTAGCACCCATATTGGGTACAGTTCTGTCAAATCTGATAGCCAAATAATAATGGAGCATGCAAGAAAAATGGTACTTGTGCCCGAAGAAAATCTGTCTCAGCTGAGTGCTCAAAATCATCGGCAAGCAATTTTCAACGATGCTACGGTATCACCCGACACACGAGCTATCGGTGCTACCTTGAGTCGATTGGATTCGGAGATGAATGAAATTTTGAAGTCTAACGCCTACAAAGATGATAGGGAAAAGTGGTCTGCATATTTCGCTGTACTGCAACGCTGTCGTCCTTTTATCGACAGCGAGCGAGCTCAACAATACTTGACACCTGCGGCAAAAACTGAGCCGACCCCCATGCATATCTATGAAAAGAAGAACTCAACGCATATGCATGATTCTGTCATAATCGAGAGCATACCAGTAAAATTTCGCACAAAGGCGAAACTTCTATTGCGCCGCCTGCACGAGGTACCCGATCCGCATTTTTCTTGGGACTCTGCGGGCGTTGTCTCTATTAGTGGCAAACCCATCAAAGAGTCGAATATTGTTGATCTTGTGAACGATGCCATGCGAGCGAGAAAAGCCGCAAAGCCTGCGGGACGAAAAGCGTTTGCCCGATTTTTGCGAGAGATACAGGCACCGCGGGAATTTGTTGGAAATGAGGAATTGTGGGCTGAAACACGTGCCAATTCAACACTGCAGCCTATCGACAGCGGTGACGGCAGCAGTAGTGCCACTTACGGTGAGGGCAATAACGAGGAAGATGAAGAAGAAGAAGAAGACATCAGTGATATAGAAACGGAATTCTACAGCGATGCATATCAATCTGGTCGCAGAGGTCCAGGCAGTGACAGCAGCAGCAGACCTAGTCCCGCTCGTAAATCAAAGGGCCGTATACAAAGTGGAGGATCTGGATATAATAAGAAGATTACACGTGTAACCTGGGCAAATCTTAAATTATGAAAACATTGGAAAAAGTGTACTTTGATCCGGCCCATCCTGTATCGTTGTCGGGAGCTACTAATTTACTACGATTGGCGCGCAATAAAAAAATTAGTGATGATAAAACACTACGATGGTTGGAAACTCAGGAAACTTTTACCAAACACAAACCTGTGAGACAGCGGTTTCCACGACGTTTCTACAACGTGCGAAATATTGATGATGTTTGGGAGGCTGATCTCGTAGATCTACGCTCACTCAAGGACTACAATGACGGTTTTGTCTATCTTCTCGTAGTCATCGATGTTCTCAGTAAATACGCTTGGGTTGAACCCCTGCGAGATAAGACGGCTTCATCCGTGGCTAAAGCGTTTGCACGCATATTAACACAAAGCAAAGGAAGATCACCGATTTGTCTTCAATCGGATAGAGGTAAAGAATTCATTGGTGCGGCATTTCAAGCTCTACTGAAGAAGAAGAATATTCTATTTCGAGTTGCGAGAAATCCCGATATAAAAGCCTCTATCGCAGAAAGATTCAATAGAACATTGAAGGAAAGGATGTGGCGCTATTTCACATATTCTAGACAAAAGCGATCCATTGACGTTTTACAGAATATTGTTTCGGCATACAATCATACGACGCATAGTAGCATAAAAATGGCTCCTAGAGATGTAACACTTGTTACAGCCGCTAGGGCGCGATCTAATCTACTAAAATGCTATGATAAAACGCCTGAGCATGAAAAGCCTCCTAAATATCGAATAGGAGATATCGTACGTATCAGTAGCGCAAAAGCAGCCTTTGCAAAAGGTTACGAAAGTGGTTGGAGTAGTGAAGTCTTCAAAATACATCGTATATCGGATAGCTGTTGGCCTACAGTATACGTCTTACGCGATCTTCAAAACGAGGATATCGACGGCATCTTTTACGAGGCTGAATTGTCGCGAGTGCAGGAAGTTATTCAAACGAAAAAGCGTAAGACAAAAAATCATTAGAATGAAAGACGAGTTTTATATTGTATTACCTAGTAATAGTAGCATGGCATATTATCCCGATAACACAACAACACGCTACACTACTCACTTGCCGCAGTACGGGACTTTGCATGGTAATTGGGCCGTTTCATTAGCTGAAATACATATACCTATGACCATTTTACACGTCCCTCCGGAGGGAGAACGGAACTTTATCAGTGTAGTCACGAATGCTGTGACACCTGCTCCTGGCGCAGACACAGATTTTAAAGAAGACCGTGATTGTGTACCGTCGGGAATCTACCAAAATATAGATTCTCTACTCGAAGCTGTTAACGAAGTTTCGTGTGTCAAAGGGCACTTAAGATTTCATTGTGGGAGTAACGGTTACGTTACGACAGAGACTATTTCCCATAAGTGTACGGGTCTAGAACACGCATTCTTATTTTCGTCTGAATTAAATAAAATTTTAGGTTACACGCATAGTCAGGCCGTTGTAGTCCAAAATGGCACTACGTACACTGTTCGAAGGCCAGCAAGTCTCACCAACGGTGTACCAAATATGTTTTTCGTTTATACTGATATCTGTGAACCTTATATAACAGGTGATGTCCATACACCTCTGCTCCGAGTCGTACCATCAGCAGCCGCTGACAATTCTAATTTTGGGGCCATGAAAATTAGAAGCTTTTCACCACAGCGCTATGTACCTCTATTGCGCACTAACTTTCAAACTATAACTATTGATATAAGGGACGAATTCGGTGAGCCAATCGCATTTGAGTACGGGACTTTGACGGTGACGCTACACTTCAAACGTACAGATTAATAGAATGGACATCTACAGTGATTACTTTGATACACAGACAGGGGATGGTGCACGGACAGGCCACGGTGGTATTAGCAATGTATACGTAGGATCGCCAAATCAGCGTGGACACGGTATTGGCAGTTTTCTTGGTGGTCTGTTCAGACGTATTATACCTCTCTTAAAACAAGGGGCACGAACCGTCGGTAAAGAGGGACTACGTGCGGGTGTTAATGTAGCTAGTGATGTATTGGATTCCGGTATGCATCCACGAGAAGCTTTTAAAATGCGCCTGCACGAAACAGGTCAAAATCTAAAACGAAAGGCAGAGGAAAAAATTGATACTCTTATGAAAGGTTCTGGGTATAAAGGGGCTAAACTTAGTAGTTGGACGTAATCTACTGGTGGACGCGCGTCTCGTCGCATCGGGTCGAAAAAAAAACGAAAGAAATCGACCGTGAGGAGAAAACATTCGAGAAAAGTGAATAAGAAGAAGAAGAAGAAGAAGTCTGTGCCACGAAAATTTGGAGTCGGTATAGAGAAAAAACAGAGGAAGAAGGTGAGGTCCGTGGCTGATATTTTTGCCTAGAAAAAAAAAAATGGCTTTCCTGCATGCTCACTCGTGCGAATGTATGAAGTCGGAACTTGAGCTATTTACGTTGCCACCGACTCAAACAACGATTGAGGGAACGCAATGGGTATACTATAAACCAATTTCATCACTGACCGATGATTCGCCTATCGAGTTTGTGGTGCCTGGCCACGGAGATGAGTACATTGACTTAGCCCATACTATGTTGAGTTTGCGTGTTGAAATACCAAAGACATCCACAAAAGATGAGCAGGTTAAAGTGGGTCCTATCAATAACCTATTACATTCGATGTTCAATCAGGTTGATCTATACTTGAACCAGAAACTTGTATCGCCTCCTAACAACGCTTATGCGTATAGGGCTTATATTGAAACACTTTTGAATTATGGACAAAGCGCAAAGGCCTCTCATCTTACGAGTGTTCTATGGTACTCAGACACGGCTGGTAAAATGGATGACTTGAATGATGGCAACACAGGGCTTAAAGCTCGCAGTACTTTACTAAACGATGGCAAAACAGTCGATCTTCTTGGGCGTCTTCATTGCGATATTTTTAATCAGGACAGATTTTTGCTGAATGGTGTTGAAATGCGATTGCCCCTCGTGCGCACCAGTGACGCATTTTGCCTCATGACCACTTCGAAAAATAGCAAGGTCCGTATTATTGAAGCATCGCTTCTTGTGCGCCGTACCAGGATAGCTCCCGGAATACTGTTGGCTCACGCAAGAGCTCTGTCTAAAGTTACAGCCAAATATCCCTTAACGCGAGTAGAGGTTAAAGCCATATCAATGCATGCTGGTGTACATGGGGACACTTTGGATAATGTTATACTTGGTCAATTGCCCAAGCGCATAATTATCGGTTTCGTGAATAATAAAGCCTTCAATGGCGACCGCACACTAAACCCATTCAATTTTCAAAATTATGAGATCAACTATCTCTCTTTATACGCTGACGGCGTTCAGATACCCTCGAAAGCTCTCCAACCGGACTTTAGCGATACCTCTCTGTATGTAGATGCTTATCATACGTTGTTCTCAGGCACGGGCATTCATTTCCTCAATGAAGGAAACTGTATATCACGCTCAGCTTATCCGTGGGGGTACTGTCTTTTCGCATTTGACCTTACACCTGACCTTTCGGCAAACAATAACAGTCATTGGAATTTGGTGGAACACGGTAGCGTTAGAATAGAAGTACGATTTAAGGAATTTTTAACTTCAACAGTTAACTGCATCGTATATGCTGAGTATGATAATGTATTGGAAATTGACTCATCCCGTCAAGTTATTGTAGATTTCAGCGGCTAAGCTATGCTGCGCGCTGATTCCTCAGTTAACATTGAGAGCTCGAAGCATCAAGATGTCGCGCGACTCCATGAGTGTTGTAATTGATATACAAGGCGTTAAAGATAAATTTAATAACTTTTTGCCTAAAGAAGTTGCAATTGTTTCGGTGACGAGTGATTACATCGGATACTGGCTTGTAAAACCACCCTACGCGTATATAAATTTACCCCCTGATATAAAACGGCAAAACGCCTGGCTCAAAAGTCATTGCCACGGCATAGCATGGCCCGAGGGTGACAAGACTCTAGAAGCTATCGAAAATATTCTGAAGAAAACGGCTGAACAAGCTGATAGAATATTTACCAGAGGCGCTATCAAAACATCGTACTTGACAAATCTCACAAGCTGTTTTATTGTAAACCTGGAAGAAGAAGATAACGAGCATCCCACCTCGTTCCATAAACTTGATGGTGGTCACGGTACTCGTTGCATATATCATAGCGTGCTGCATGCAAGACCCGCGTACAACTGTGCTCTGGACTACGCTACAAGAATCAAAGAGTGGCTCTGTCATGAAGATCGCTTTGTCTATTTATGGGAATATAGGACTACAGGTTCCATAGCCCTGTCGGAGCCCGAGAACGTGAAGAAGAAGAAGAATGAAGACTGCGACGAAACGGGCTGATAACAATTATGAATAGCCTTCAAATTCTTCATTGTCTTCGCGGTATAGAAAATCATACAACTAGAGTGTACCCTGCAGATCGCATCTCAAAGGTGTTGACGAAACCGGTAGCGATTGTCGTTAATACAGATGGACACAAACTCCCCGGGACCCATTGGGTCGCCATGTACGTCGATCGAAGTGGACATGGATGGTTCTTCGATAGCTACGGACTCCCACCAATCATACCGAACCATCTCATACGCCTCCGAAGAAACTGTCGACTCTTCCAATACAACACTACCCAGCTTCAAGGAGCTAGTTCACAATGCTGTGGACATTATTGTGTCATGTTTCTTCATTATATGTGTACTGGACTTGGTATTCATAAGTTTAAAAGTGTATTTTCAAATAATTTGGAGCGGAACGATAAAATAGTTTACGACTATTACAAGGCGTATATTAATAAAAAAAAACATAAATTAATAGCTCTTGGCAATAACGCTGGTGCTACCGTAGGTGGCAGTTACAATAAGAAAAATAGTGGTTTTAGTAATAGATATTTACACTGCATACAGAGCTGCTGTTCTCGGAAACGTTGTCTCTAAATATTATAAATTTATTCAATAAAAAATAACATATAAAAAGAACACAACGAATTCCTTGTCTTAATCAGTCTTCCTCGCAAATAATGCTGAGGTTAGCATGAGTCACTGGGGGGTAGCAGCAAGTATAAGCGTGCTGTAATTATATACGTATCACCTTGAAAGATACGTGCATCTGTATTAATGATCACCGCCATTTTCTTCAAAAAGTCGGGTTCAGCAAATATTATATTTCACGTGAAGCTGAGATTTGCATGAGTCACGAGTACTGCTGCAATAGCAAAGAGGCCTCATACGGTGATATCATTTCTTCTGAAAATGGTTGTGGAGGGGGCATCAAATAATAATCTCGTCAGTTGTCATTGTTCTCATCAGTCGTTCTCCGGTCGCGCTACCAACATCAAGTCCATTCAGAGAAAACAGCGCGAATTAAAAAAGCGAATAGAAAGACACTTGCAAAATATCAGTGCTATTAAAGAGTTAATACATTCAAGAACTGAACTTTGTCTTCTAACACGCTCGTTAAAACACCTCAAAATCTGAAATGGATTTCTCGCGAATCAACAGAGTAGGAAGATTGACGGAGTTTCTGCCCGTGAAGAAGCTACGTGAGTTGAATGTTGATAAAGACTACAAAATCACGAATATCAGATATGCCAATACTAAATGGGGCCCAAGAATCACCATCGATGTGGAGAATGAGTTTACGTGCTTTCTACCATATCGCTTCGTCAAAGCTTTCGACGAAGACGCAGAGATGTTTCGACAAATGGAGGCATCGGCTCAAAATAGCGCATTGTTCATGCGCTATCTTGGGACGGAATATAATAACGTCGAGTTCAAAGCAGCGCCTCAGTGATTAGTGCGGTAAAACCCATTCGGAGTGACACACCTATTTTTTTTTTTTTTCGAGAGTTGCATTATGGATGTTACTGGCTACACCGAAGTGGAGGGGATAAGAACGGAAGCATCTCGGGCCAGAATATAATAACATCGAGTTCAAAGCAACGCTTCAGTGCTGTTGTAAAACCCATTCGGAGCGGCACACCTTTTTTTTTTTTTTTTTGAGAGTAGCATTATGGCCGGTACTGGCTACGATATCGTGTTTGATATTCAAAGTTTTAAAGACAAGCACAATAAATTTCTACCGAAAGAAGTAGCAGTCGGAGCAGTGCATAAATTACGTCATAGAGCATTATGGGTTGTCGCACCACCTTACGATATTAGTGAGTTACCACCACAAGTACGTGCGGAAAATGATTGGTTAACTGCCAATTATCATGGGATACATTGGTCCCAGGATGGTATTACTATTGAAGAACTGTGCGATGAGCTCTACGAAACAGCGGAAAGTGCTGGTGATGACGCAATTCTTTACGCCAGAGGACGTGATGCCGTACATTTTTTGGAAGAAGTTACTGGTCGAAAAATTGAAAATTTGGGCAACAATGAAGATCTACCATTGAGGATTGATCCTTCACCGTCAACAACAGTGTGTTCGTGGCATGGTCAATATGATGGTGAAGAGAATATTATCTATAATTGTGCTCTCGTCAATGTAAAAAAACTCCAGTATTTTCTTAACCCCTTTCCCCTTGATAGAATGTGGAAAGATATCGTTGGTTTTCCGGAGCGTTAACGTTACCTTTAACGACGACGAAAAGAATATTATCTATATTATTATTATCTTTGTCCCTTTCCCCTTGATAGAATGCGGAAAGATGTAGTCGATAAGAAATGATTATATTATTTGGGTATTGTTACGATAAGAAATGATTATATTATTTGGGCATTGTGAAGAATAATAATAATAATATGTAATGTACATAAATAAATAAAATATGTGATATGTGAAAAAAAAAACGGTGAGCGATGGCCATCTCCGCTGAAGCCTACCTCCCACTCTTACCCCCCACCACTTCAAACCGAGCTCCAAACGGGACCGAAGTGGTGGAGGTAAGAGGGGGAAGGCCATCTACCCCCACTCTTCCCCACCCACCACTTTTTGAAAAAAAGTGGAGGGGGTAGGAGTGGGGATAGGAGTGGGGGGCGCCATAGCGCACCGTATACTACTGACTTTCTCGAAGTCTAACTTGAGCGGTGAGCGTCTCTCGCATGCCAGGTATATTGCGAAGATTTCCTCGAGGTTTAGCTTGATCGGAGAGCGTCCGTGGTGGTCCAGGTGTACCACGAAGAGTTCCACGAGGTCTAGGTAAATCGAAGAGCGTTTCTCGCGTTTCAGATGTACCTCGCAACCTTGCTTGAACGAAGTCGGTCGATCAGTCACTGCCTCCTGATTTAGATTTGAATGGGCTTAATGAGTACTTTGTCTCTGCGGCGGGGCGCCCCTTGCTGCCTGCTGTTCCTGAGTTGCCGGAAATTTTTGAGGAAAATGACGTTGAGGTATAGCTGAGGGGCGTCGACTTTATTTTGACGCGGTTACGGAGAATCATGTGAGGAAGGCCATTGAGTGTACAACGAGTAGGTGTAAAGGGCCGGATGGCTTGCGTATTTGGTACTTTAAGGTATTTGGCGCTGTTATGCGGCCGATTATTGCGCAAATATTTAATTATTCCGTACGATACGGTGAATATCCGTCGATGTGAAAGCAGTCGTGTGTAACGCCGCTTCGCCAGGTGTCTTCCCCTGTTGCTTTCTCGGAATATCTCCCGATCTCGTTGTTGTACGCGTTATCTAAGGTATTTGAGAAAATAGTACACGACTAGGTTGTCGGTTTCGTTCGTAAGTGGGGCTTGCTAGACTCACGGCAAACGTGATTTCGTGAGGGTCATGGCACGCAGATGACTGTTTTAAGGGTGGTTGATGATATCCGTGAGGGTGTTGACAACCATTAGGTAATGATAGCAGTTTTCTTTGACTTTAGTAAGGTGTTCGATTCGGTCGATCATGCAGTATTGTTGAAAAAACTCAAGTTGCTTGGTGCTTCTGGTCCTTTTCTTCTAATATAAATTCTAACTAAATTCTACCTCTAAATTCTAACTCACCATCTGTTAGCGACCATTTCTACTTGCTTTGTAAACGTGTGGGTGTGTGTGAGTAATACGGAGCGCTTCCGTGGAAAAGGACGAGGGAGCCACAATTGACGCGCGGCCGTTCGTGACGCCCTCTCCTTCCTGTAAGTACGCGTGAGCGGAAACGAGAGTAGATAAGAGAGTCTCAAGCCAGGCTCGATCAGTGATAGATGTGTCCCGATCGATAAAGTACGAAAGAGAGAGATAGAGTATACGCGCGGGGTCGAGACACCGACGAAACGAGAAAGAAAGGGAACGTCTACGACACGAGACCGCGCGACGCCTAATAATTAGCCGCGAGTCGGCGAATGATTAGTTGTTTGTTTAAATATCCGCGTATTACTATTTATTTTGTTAAATTATCGTTTTTCTTATCTTCGTAATTACCACGTTTCTAAAATAAAGTGTTTCCTTCTACGTTCCTCGAGTGTTCAAAATCATTATTTCCGAATACTCCAAATATCCGAACCCGTCACACGTAATTGGAGCATTTCAAATTAATACACGAAAAAAATTCCCTTCCACAGAAAATGGCCTGTCGGGAGTATGCAGCTACCAATAATTAAGGAGGTTTGTAAAAATACTGACTTACCAGCTTTATTAAAAAAAGTAATATATAAAGGAAAACAGCCAGCATATTTACGCTTTAAATTTTTTTTCTTGCTTGAAGTCCATGGACAGTATTGTCGATTTGGAGAATGAAAAAGAGTCCGTGTCGGCGCAGACGGTGGCGGACAATTTCATCTCAATTCAGATGGTAAGAAAAATACCAGCTTAAGTCTGTGACTGTGATTTTTATTGTCACCTTTTTTTCTTCGTAGACACCGGATTTAAATCTCCCCATAGAGATGAGGAGCGATTTTACGAACTGGCCGCAGCGCTTAAAAGATTTAGCGAAGAATTTCAAGTATGATAATATACATAATCTCGCCTCGTACCAACTTCTCGAAGAAGATACGATCGAATTTGGATTACTAACTGATAGCCTGCAGTTACGATATCAAAATATCGAGATTTCGATCGTACCGATATACATTCTGACGCAGCTTGCTAGGCCTGACAAAGGTCCTACCGATCATTTGAACGAACAATGCCGGAGACGCCTCGCGGGCATAGTCGCAAATTGCCGGCTTGCGTATTGTTGCGGCGTAATCAATGAGTATGTATTTCAGTAATATAAAATACTGACTGACAAATTTTGGCATTAATTTACATTAACCATTTCAGACATTTTGTCGGGTACTTATTTTGGCGAAATGGGTCAGACATGTGAGTATTATTTATTAATTTCTGACTGCTCTCAGGGCAAAAAACCAAATCACGATTAAAAATGTTTTGTTTCAAGCTTTTGCGTTGGCTACAATAGCCTCTCCCACTACACCCCGGAAGCAAATAAAAAAATAATCGAAAACGAATTTCGAAAAGCATTGCCGAGGATGCAGCCAATTCGAGTGAGTTCACGCAATATTATAGTACGGTAGTAGTAGTTTATTTTCATGTTACGTGTACAGAATGGCCGATATCCTCTTGGAGTGATGGTTGTCGATGATATGACGGTAGAGCCAAGGGTAAATGATAGAAAATATGGCGAGCCGGTATTCGAATCCAGGTTGTTCGTCTGAGTATTAACTTATTCAGCTCTCCAGCAGGTTATTCTAGTTTCTCGAACATGTGGTGATGGACCAGATCCTGGTGATGGTGATTCGAATCGGGGTATCCTTACTGTCCTGAATATGTTGGATTTTTTATATGGATTTTGGAACTACGTGGTTAAACCTGAGGCAATAAGCTTCACTAATATATGATTTTTTTCATCATTTAACAACGCTTCAACAACAGTCGAGGAATGCTTGCGGCTTGCATCAATGTTTATTTGTATCCCGACTATCGAACGTATGTAAAATCATCATAAGTAAAAATAATAGCGTAGCGATATAATACTACTGCATTATGTTACTATTATTATGCGACACTAGTAGGCCTGGATTAAATAAATGAATAATTTTGATATAATTCTACTTTTAGGACGTATTAACGCGAATATTTAATCGGAGCGATGACGATGTTCGCGCGTTATTTACCTTGAGCGAAGTAGAAAGCTATCGTTTTCAATTTCTGCGGAGGGTGGCGTACGTTTGGGTGAGGAAATTTGAAAAAGCGTGATACCTAAAAATCTCGGAGACTGACAGTTGCAGTTTTTTAAATGTTTTATGGAATGTTCCAGTCTCTGGTTCCACGTGCAGGGTTGGAGGATGAAATTCTACAAATTTCTCGTCTACAAAAACAGAATCTTTCTCAACAGGTACGTCCGGTCTTTAGACATCAGAAGGTACGAACTGAAATAACGTTTATGAAAAACACACAAGTGTAAGTGTGTGTGAATGTCTGTGAATGTCTGCGAGTGTCTGCGAGTGTCTGCGAGTGTCTAAATGTCTGCGAGTGTGTGTGAATGACTGTGAGTGTGTGTGAGTGTTTGTGAGTATGTGTAAGTGTCTGTGAGCGTCAGTGAGTGTTCATAAGTGTCTGTGAGCGATCACAGACGTACATACACTTTTTAAGGCTGTCTGTGAGTCCATGTGAGTGTCTATGTGACTGTCCGTGCGTGTCTGTGAGTATCTGTGAGTGCCTGTGAGGCAAACATACATGAAAAACCTCGACTTCCGATTATATGTATAAAGATATCAAGGTTATATCAAGATATCGTTATACGTTTTTCTCGTAAGAAGTCAAAGTCAAGACTGCACGTTATTATTCGCATCGAGAAGTCGATCGTTTATCCGAAAGTCAATTGTTTCTCTTTATTCAATGCTTTATGTTCCAGCTTTCGGTCGAGCGCGTGTTGGCAGAACCAACGATGGACACATTGACCAATTCGTTACCTATTGATTCAATGATCCAGCCCTTGACGGCCGAAAGTCCCAACGACGAAAAAGAAAACACAAACTTATCGAAGAGCGACAAAGTATGAATTGAAATTTTTTTCTACGCGGGAATCCTCCTGTAATTGTGCTCGGCCTGTTTATAAATAATTAAACCGATTACTCGTGTGTTTAGAAAAACATCTCATCAACGAAATGTCGCATGGGTCGGGGATGCCCGGAGCTATCGTTAGGTTCATCGTCGTAAGTAAAAACGCCATCTGTGACCCGATAGGGATAAGTTTAGAAACAATACAAGTAAAAGCATTAATATTCATTTTTCTCTCAACAGTAATCTTCACAAAACAAAAAAAAACAGATGGCGCAGGGAACACCCGTTAAAAGGATCGCTCGGAGAATTAATAATTTTGTATTTGTAAGTTTAATTAGCATAGAAGGCAAAAATAGCACAACAATAAATAATTGTCTATATCGATTAAGGCGACTGAGTGACCTAAAAAAATGAAAAACAACAATTTTTTTTCTCGGTATCTATTACTATAAATGAAAATTGAATTTTATCTCCATAATATATATACGTTAGAGTATCTCCTTGAATTTTTTTGGAGCCTTATAGTGTATCGTACCAGAAATGGACACAGCCAAACTTTTTTCATTTGTCGCAGGTTTTGAACCGAACATAGTTTGTTACGAAGAAAATAAGCCGTCGAATACCAAAATTGGTGCAGTCGTTCTCTCTGAAACCTGCGACAAGCGAATGAATCTATTCATGTCGAAAAACGAATTTTGAAGTGACTTGAAAATAATCGACTTTCATGACTTCCTTAAAAATAATTCATTTTTTTGTCGTCGCATAAGAAACAAACCTTTTTTTCCACAAAAAAAATAAAGATAATTGAAAGAAAAGCAACTTACTGTTATAGTTCGACAGTCAATGGTCGGTAAAATAGAGGAACGGCGCGCGAGTTATCCGGAAGAAAATGAAAGTATGTTTAAGGCATGCGTATGAAAGAAAACGTTGAGACAGATTCGAGATAGCGGAACGCCAAGACGAGGGAAAAACTTCTCTGCAAGTTTTTGTACAATAAAGATATAAAAAAAGCAAAAAATAGTACAGAGTCTATTACTTTATGATTAAAAAAATCTAAAAATTGAAAAAAAAGGAAATACTGGTACGTCAAATAACGTTTGAAAAGGAGGTTAAAAAACGAGATTTTTCACTATTTTGAGTTAGTATCACTTCGAAAATATCGTTTTCACTACTTCCGCTACAAATAAAGAATCTATAGCGTTTATTGGAAAAAACTGTCACGACTGGGCACATGAATAAAACACAAAGTTTTTTACGCGTTTTTGCCACTCGAATAATAATCATCGCTGCTGCAGTACGCCGGTTGATCGTAGACTCAACGAAGCGCAGTAGCGGCGATAATCTGACTCTCATCGATTAGACCACCGTAGGTCGGTAAATCGTTACCTACCGAATGCAATTTTAACATCGTTTATTGCTTCTGTTATCATTTCTTTGTTTTTTTTTCTGCTAACGGCATTGTTTTTATTATTATATTGCCTTTTTTTTGTATTGCTAATTTTCATGCAATAATTATTTTTCTTCTCACTAAAATGCTCATAACTTCGGTTATTTTAGGAATTTTGATCTGAAATTTGCGGTGCAGGTAGTACAACAGTATTCAGAATTTTTTTTTTAAAAGATCGATTTTTTTAAAGTTTAGGTGACTCAGCCCCCTTAATACTAACTTCAGAATTCATTTATACTTTTTAAAGTCGTTTTTTTCAACAACGTTTCTTTCAGTCGGGAGTTTTTAAAAAATTTGCATTTTTTTATATACATAACCATTTTTTCAGTTTGCGTGTGACGAGTGCGGCAAAAATTTTACGCTACGTAAGAATATGCTGCGACATATTCGTTCGGTGCACGGAAAGGTCACCTAGAAGTACATGGCGTGCAACGCCATGTTTTAACGGGACAATAAATTAACGGAACACAAAAGGCAGCACCACTAAAGTGAGATTTTAATGTTGTCAGAAATTTATTTTTGAAAAAGTTGAGTCCGCATTCGCAGATCGAATGAAAATAATTTTCGTCGCGACGACGGTATCGTAACGGTTATTTAATCGTTTCGATTTTTCGTCCTGGTGACTGTTTCGCAACGTTTTTTCGATATTTTCGTCGCGGCGACTGTTTCGCAACGTTTATTTTTATATTTTCGTCGCGGCGACGGTTTCGTAACGTTGATTCGATTTTTGCTATTTTTCGTTGTGGTAACTGTTTCGCATCTTTTTAAAAAGGGTCATCAATGTGTCACAATACGGTGGCATAGGCAAATAAGTATTACTGCAAATATAGCACCGATTTGCAAAAGAATAAATGAATTGATTTGTATTGTGAGGAGATTTTCTCGACCCAACAACCCCGTCCCCGCCGCCGAGGCGATAACGGAACGAACCCACAACGAGATAGACATAATCCTGCACCTCGGGATGCCCGGGCGCCAGGTACTACGTACCGCCGATCGACGATCGGTTTTTAATCTAGGCCCCGAGATGCGACGAAGGGTCCCCCGTCAGGCGAGACAAGGCATACGGCAATCGAGAGTCGGCTAACTCAGCCCACCTGGGAGAATAGTAGAGGAGGGTGGACGGGGAGAGTAACGAAACGTCCAAATTAAGTTAACTATGTGATTTATTATAATAGAAAAGATAGAAATTATGATGGAACAAAAACAAGTAATGGTAGAGAGATAGTGGTAGGTAACACAACGCAAACGATAATTAGATAAGATAACGGAAAAATAATTAGAGAATCGCAACTGAGTAGGTAAACGGCGGTAGATAGTAAAATAAAGGCGGCATAGAAATCTCATTGCGATTCTTGCAAATGTGACCTGATAAACGCATAAAGATAATTAGATAAGATAACGGAAAAATAATTAGAGAATCGCAACTGAGTAGGTAAACGGCGGTAGATAGTAAAATTAAGGCGGCATAGAAATCTCGTTGCGATTCTTGCAAATGTGACGTGATAAACGCAAAAAGATAATTAGATAAGATAACGGAAAAACAATTAGAGAATCGCAACTGAGTAGGTAAACGGCGGTAGATAGTAAAATTAAGGCGGTATAGAAATCTCGTTGCGATTCTTGCAAACAGTACGTGATAACGGCAAAAAGATAATAAGATAATCTAGCGGCAAAATGATTGGAGAATCGCAAACGAGCAGGTAAACGGTGGTAGATAGTAAAGATAAGCCAGTAAAGAAATCTCGTTACGATTCTCGCAAACAGTACGTGATACCGGCAAAAAGATAATAAGATAATATTGCAGCAAAATGATTGGAGAATTGCAAACGAGTAGGTAAACGGTGGTAGATGATAAAGATAAACCAGTAAAGAAATCTCGTTACGATTTTTGCAACCAGTACGTGATAACGGCAAAAGATAATAAAGATAATATAAGGAATCCTCGCAAAATTATGACTTCGAGGCAACGGAAGGGAAATAACTCAACGAATAACGCGAATCGTGATTCGCCAGAATTGTTGCGACTGCCAGATTAATAAACTACAAAACAATACCGAACGTACTCACAGTAATTCTCAGATTAATTAATCCCAATGGCACGAACCACCACGAAATAATCACCAGATAACACAAAAGATAATCGCCGACAAGAGCCGAGCCGGTCGGTCACTCGCGTCACACAAAAAAAAACACTTGAAATTTACGAAAGCGACACAATGCTCGACCCGATTCGCCAAACATAATTGACCCGAGTTAATTAATATGAAGGAAGTTAAATGAAACGCGAGATCCCGACCGACCCGCACAGGGAAAAGGGGAGTGTTACGTCCTGACGTAACCTTCTCTATTTTTTCTATTTTATTAATTAATAATACTTTTCGCAACTTATATTTCTGCTTATTTTCTTACTATTTGAAACCTGAACCCTCAAAATAATTCTTACGCTTCACGAAAAACTCATAAAAGCAACGATTTCTCTCACCAGTCGCTGATCGATATTTCAGGAATGAATCTCCTCTGGAAAATATTTCCAATGAGATTCAAATATTCATTGTGTAAATTAAAATTAAATGGATAAAAGATGGAACATAGAATTATCCACCACACGAGACAGATGCGGACAGAGGCTTGAATCCCCCTCGACAGACGCACTACCCTCGGTGAAACAGCGAACTCCGCTGCCGACGTCGATACGGTCGGCCACGGCATCGACCCACGGAGTAAAGATCCGAGCTTCTACCCTGCGGGCAGACCATTAGAATTTTTCTAACTGAATACTCTAATGGGCGTCCATCTTAAAAAAGGGAACCTACATTACCTTATGTATGGAAATTAACCCTGACCGTCGACATAGTTTCGGTATTTTAACACCGTACAACGTCGCAATGTATTTCTGAATATGTGGGTCGCGCGACTGAGAGACAAACATCCCCTGTATCATTTAACCATTCATCATCATAATGAAATAATTTCTTCACCAACAATTCTAAAATACGTTTCATACTCCCACACGCTTTCTAACTTTTAATGATAAATGATAAAAATGATCAATTAAAATCTGTCAGCCATATAATAAAATATAGTATGAATTGAATCAAAGGTAATAAAATTGTCCAGGCTGATAGGGAAATTAATCGACACAATCTGTCGACAATCGCAATCAATAGATATAAATTCGAAACGACAAAACACTCAAAATCATAGGAATAAAATTTGGTATAATTTATGGATAAATACAATCAACACCCCGTAACAGATTATAACCGAATAAAGGCCAGATAATAAATCACGCAGAGCCATGAGAAAACGATACAAATGAGCGCCACTAACTTCACAAGGCACGTTATTGTCGCAGTTAATTTCCATAAATAAAATGCGACGATTGAAGGAAAGGAAAAATGGTCGAATTTCAAGAGATAACGAACTAGTGAAACAGAAAACCGCGTTACCAAAACTAAACATTTAGGGAAGGACAGTCGTAAAACTTTTACGACCCACCTAGCCAAGCGCGATAGTTCGTAGTATGCAACACGAGTGTGCCCCGACGGTGACTCATAAGGGCGAACGTCTCGGCCGCCGAGCGAGAAGATGCAATCCACTCAAAAATATGTATGCCCCATGCGCAAAGAAATGGCTCCCGACGATCGGGAGAATAAAATAATAACATTTTAATTACATAAACATTTTAAGGAAGATCCCCGCTATAAGTTATAACTATTATTTTTCCCATTATGCTTGCCGTTTAAGCAGGGATTAAGAGTAAAGATTTACTTCCGTGATTGCGTTTTCTCGACTTATGGTGAAAAATTTATAAATTAATAATTATACCAAATTAATCGGAAACATTCCACTATTCTAACGGCGTTGTTATTTTTCCGGAATTATTTACCGTTTGCGAGAAATCCATAACACTAGTGGCAACGAAATATTTGCAACAAACAACGTATGCCGCGTGTAAGAAATCGGGCTCCCCTCGATTTATAGTACAAAATATCAAATCGCGATTCATACCACAATATTCAGAAACAATTCACCTTCAACATAGAATAATTATTTTTCCGATATCGTTTAATGTATGATCAGGACACGTCGTGAAAGGCAGAAATTAAGCTAGTCTAGGCGAGCGGGAAAGATAAAAGGGACCCGGGCAAAGCCAGGAGTTGCGTAAGCCGAGCCGCATAATGCCAAGTCTAATTCACGGCGATATGGGAAGATCTCGCAGGTACACCAAAAGAGAGGAATTACACAGCTCGCCCGGGCAAACGGAACAGTAGTTCCGGAATGTCCATATAAGGAAATAAGATGATCGGACGACGCTGTTACCAGGCACATGCAATAACTGTTGCACGCTTCGAAGGGGGGCAACGCCCAAAGATTTCGGCCCAGTTATGCTACCGATACCTCGGAATATTAGGAAAATGTTATTACCCTACAATAAAATAATTTGTACAAGACTCGAGAAATATTTTGCCCTTCAGGTATGTAATATTTTGACACCCAACATTTAAAGGATGATAACGTTATTAAAATTATTACTGGTAGAAATATATATATTTCTCGACTCTTACCACCGGTTTCTGAATACGTACGCATATAGGAGAATTTTACGAACGACAACTATTATTTTATTCTATCTCTTATACGTTAAAAATATCAATAATAATTATAACAAATATTTAGTTATTAATATTAAAATTACAACGAATCAGGCAAATAATTAGGTATGAGTAAGAAAATGAAATTCAATGGAAAATGCATTAATTAACAATAAGAATGAAAGACAATCAACGAATCTTGAACAAGCCGAGAGGAGAATAACGAGGGGCAACGATTACTCATCAGGGGAGTATAAGGCCCGGGCATATTCGAGGGAGGGATTTTCTTCCCCCTCTGGTTCCCATTTCTCTAGCATATAAGAGGCCGCGGAAAAAGGGTTCGACAGTGACCACCAGCAGACAGTAGAGACCAGGAGCAGCAGAAGAAGTAAGAGAGTAGAGAGAGAGACGGAGGCGCCTAAGAGCGAGCGCGCGATCGGTGCATCCGATCGGTAGTCCGGTGTTCCGGCTAGGCGGCGAGAGAGATACAGCCAGAGGCCGCGTACTTTGTTAACCACCATACTAGAGGAGGATCGCGGGTCCGTTGTGACAACGAATGAAGTAGAGTAACTCTCCTATTGGAGAATTTCGTTTATAATATCTTCCATCTCCAAAAACTGTATTCATCTTAGAGGTAACCAGAGTTTTCTTGGATTAGCTTCGTACACTAAATTGTCACTCTCAATTTACCCGTTGGAACAAAATCATCTCTCGTTTCAAACATCCAGAGTCTTGTTTTACTAGATTTTTAGAAGAAATCTCTGTTCGAATCGTTTTTTCCGACAACTCATTGTACTCTCCGAAGATCGCATTCTTGTACTTTTGAATTTGCCCGAATTATTTTATTTGAATAAATTCTGAATATTACGGCATAATTGGCTCGAAATCCGTGTTAAACCACCCGTTTCATCGCATCGACCATCATTGAAACTATCACCATCGCAACAAACAACGTACGTACAATTTAATTCAATTCTTTGATATAGTTACAATTGGAAATGTGTGCAATATCTTCTGTTACTCGAACTCCTCAATAATTCGCCTTGCCATCGCCAGACAACATTTTACATCACTCATCGAAACATTATTCAGTTTAAAAATCTACAACACATATATTGCAGTGAAATAATTCCTCATAATTCAAATCATCGACGAATCATCAATTTAATTACGCAACAGATAAAGAAATTTTATAATACCTCTAAGACAAGTCAACGAATAGCATTCCAAGCCCTATCCTTAGTAAATTTCCTCACGGTTAGACTAAAAAATGGGCAGTTGCGCCGATAATTGATGCCAGGAGTGGTAAAGGAGGGAGAGATCTCTCTTGACCAGCGCGTATTCAATTGTACACGACGCAACCTCGCGTTAAAATTCGGGTGAAAGAGAAAGACCCACGTTTTTGACGTGACAAATTTTTGGGGGCTCGTCCGGGATCATGGAATGCTTGCTTTATTAAATTGAATTTTATAACAATCTACGGATAAAATTTCAAGCAATTCTTCCTGAAACAACAGCATACACACACGCACACTCGCATACACAAAAAAAAATAATGTGGAAAATAAGAATGATTTTTATTACAAATGAGAATTAATTTCATATAAGGAATTTATAAAACTGTATTCTTGTGTTATCTAAGCGGTACGTTAGTACGAACCGTAACCTTATATAACCTTGACTGGAAACTGGGATTTACGCGGCTCGCCACGTAGTCTCACTCAAAAAACCCCATTCCTTACGTCGCCGCGCAGTTCGCTGCAGAGCTACACTCTCCTACCTAAACCCCGGTTCGTGCGGCGTTGGTGTTACCTAGTAGCAGATAAGCTCAATGGTCGATATTCCTTGATAAATAATAGAAAGGCGAACAAATCGCATTTTAAAGTATTACACCATTGCGTTAATGTGAATCGTAACCCGCAATAACCTTTACTGGAAACTGGGACTTACGCGGCTCGCCACGTAGTCTCACTCAAAAAACCCCTTTCCTTACGTCGCCGCGGAGTTCGCTGCAGAGCTACACTCTCCTACCTAAACCCCGGTTCGTGCGGCGTTGATGTTACCTTGTAGCAAATAAGCTCAAGGGTCGATTTTTTTCTTTGGATAATTGATATAAAGAGGAACGAATTGTATTTTAAAATCATTGTACCATTGCGTTAATGTGAGCCGTAATATTAAATAACCTTTACTGGAAACTGGGATTTATGCGGCTCGCCACGTAGTCTCACTCAAAAACCCCTTCCCTTTGTCGCCGAGCGGTTCGCTGCGAAGCCACACACTCCTGTCTAAACCCCGGCTCATATAACGACAATTGGAAATTATTGCATTCAAATATTATGTTACGGCTACGTTAATACAAACTGCAACCTATATAACCTTGACTGGAAACTGGGATCTACGTGGTTCGCCACGTACTCTCACTCAAAAAAAAAACCTTTTCCTTACGTCGCCGCGCAGTTCGCTGCAAAGCCACACTCCTACCTGAACCCCAGTTTGTATAGCGATAGTTTGAAATTCCGCATCTTTTTGCAAGAATTCGAATTCGCGTCATTTAATTTTGGTTTATTATTGGCTTATAATAATCGTTTCTTATGGACACACAAGGATTACGAGCAAGAAATAATAATTCACAGAGATCAAACGAACACTACGTAACCCTAAGAGAAGCTCGACGAAAAGAACAGGCTTTGGAAAACAATAAAGAAAATATTGCACCACAACTCATTTACACATTGAAACCAATCGAATACACTGCAATACCCGTAGACACTGAAAACCTTATCTGGTACGATCCGCGATAAGAATTTTACGAAAATCAGAATAATCTCAGAGTAGAAAGGGAACAAAGACACTGATTGTCCCAGTATTAAAATCAAAGAAATAACGGGATAATCAAATAATAACGCACAGAAGAAAAGGGAGAAAAGAGAACAATAATAAAAAAATATATATATATAATTGAGATAATAATGATTATCCAGTTACATAAATTGTATTAATAAATTTAAAAGGGAAAAAGGGGAAATTAAACGTCATTACATAAGAATCCAAAAAAAAGAGGAAGGAAATAGGTTTTCCACCCTCTCGTGACTAAAACCTGGTAGTTCGCGGGAACAAAAAAAAAAATATTTAGTTGAAACTGGAGCTAAGAAACGACTCTCGGGAACCTGAAAAAACCACTTTTACCACAAGTAATCTGTCGCAAGCTAAAGACCCAGCCATAAAAAATAATACGGAGACGCACCAACTCCCCTGTGGTCCTTCCGCGGCGAAGGTATTAAACCCCGAACCCTTACGCGGACTATATCACCAAGCAAAAAGGAAATCCACCCCTTCAGGAGAAACCGGTGAAAGGGCAGGGAAATTAATTCAAATTATTGAACTTAACGACGAATATCAACTCGAAATTCTCGAAATTCAAATACACCAAAGAATGAATTAATCAAAAAAAAAGAGGAAGGGAAAAAGAACAGATAGATATTTAATATGAGTGAATAAAATTGTAATGTTTTCATAATCCTATGGACCCGGTATAATATCAAAGGAACTTAGAAAAGTCAGATATAAGAGAAACAATAATAAATCCAAGAAAGTAAAACATGTTTATCTCAGGTGTCGCAAACCACTAGCGCACCGTCATTGAATTCGTATAATATTCACCTTGTACGAGAATTTAATGCGGTTGTTTTCGAGATTGATATACTCTATGGGGTCATTTATTATTTTCATACTTAAAGCATCAATACGGAACGAAGATTTTGGCGGAAGAAAAATAAAAGATCGGAAGAGAAAACGTAGATTCTGTTCCTCTCGATATCCTCGGAAGATTAGTTGTCGGTAAAACGAAAGGACATCTATATATATACAATTACGTTAATAGAAACAAAGGAGGGATTAATAAGCAACGAATTCCATATAATGAAAATAATCGTGAAATAAATGCCGGTGACTCGGTCTCAATTAAATATCGAAGGCGACGACGTTTTCAGAGAATATCCAAATGAACGTAAAAGAAGGACAAAGCCGAAAGCAGAAACTAAGAAAGTAAATGAACCACAGAAAAATAGTGAATTTCGTGCCGAGTCTATCGAATCTCTAAATCTTGAAAGGCGATATCCGCTCGTTCATTACGACTCGTCTCCTGCGATAATAAATTCCGATCTAGTAAAGCTAGAATCCCACCACGAGGGTAAAAAGGAAACAAAGATTTATTACGGTTCATCCCCCGCGTTGATAAATGCTGAACTAATAAAATTGGCTACTCCGATAACATTCGATACCGATCCTAATACAGAAGCAAAGATCCCCGAACTCGAGCGAAAATTTAACGTAAAGATCACCAAGGTACAGGCAGTATCAAACAAAGAAATCAAGGAATTACAGGATAGGGCGGAACACATTACGAAACTCGAAACAATAGAAGCCAATATCCTTCGTGCAGCCGACGAGGTAGCTCAACTATCGGAAGGGGCGGAAGATACTAGTGAATTCCCTGTCATAGTTACAATCGCGACAACAACCGAACAAATTCCGACACCTGTAGGAGAATCTCCCGTATCCTCTCCTCTAGGAAGTCCTGTGAAAACCCTTGGCGATTTTCCATCGATATCTCCTCGGAAAGAGATCAAATTCTCACCCAAATATACGCCAAAAACTTCTCCCGGTGGGGCCTCATATACAGAAACTATTATTATCTCTCCCAAAGTAAGTCCAAAAAAAGCTCCTGTACCAATTTTGAACTCAGAGACCTTCGTAACGCCTAAGGAAAGCCCGACAGTAATCCCCGAACAGGTAGAGAAAGACGCTGACCCGACGGAAGAATTTAAAGAGCCCTTCGAAGAGTACGCAGGGAATAAAGAAATAATAGAAATTATCGAGACACCCGTAGGATCGCCTCACGGTTCCAACAAATCAGACACACCTAGTATGGAGTCTGACATATATTCCTCACCGCAAGGAACGATTTTTGATCATCCTGCGGAAACCAATCGATCTTTGAGACGCAAATTATTTGGAACCCTACGAACGACTCGGGAAAAACACATTAAAAACACCATCTTGGAATTAAGAAAATCGATAACACGCAAAATTGTAAAAATTAATCAGTCGGGATTGAACAAGAGGAAAGGCATATTAAGCCTTTTTAAGACAAAGGGGGGAAATCTTGATAAAAAGACTCTAATTGACACCGCGGGAAAAAGGGATAAAAATTCCTCTACCACCGAAACCGTTAACTTTACCCCGATAAAAAACGCTGAAAAGGATACACCGTGTAAATTTAGTAAAAAATCTCTCGATAGTAAAATTGTTTCTACAACCATGGTCAACCACAGTCAAGTTGTATCCCTTCGAGACGCGCTCGCGGTAATACCAGAGTATGATGGAAAAACCACGTCACTCGGCGCGTTTATACAAGGATGTGAGGAGGCAGTCGAAATGTTGGAACCCGAGAACGAGAAAAATCTAGTAAAAGCGCTCAGAGTAAAAATTAAAGGCGAACCTCGACGAACAATTCATCTAAATACTTTCGAAATGGTCGAGGAATTAACAGACTTCTTGAAAAGCATTTACTCTCCCGCTCGCAATATTTATCAATTGCAAGGAGAACTGGGAGCTATTTATCAGAAACCAGATGAAACAGTGATTACTTTTTCAAATTGACTACGCGATATTGGTTATCAGATATTAGACGCATATGAATTCGGGAAAAACAGCGCAGCCGACGAGATTTTTAAGAAAAATACTACCGAAAGCCTTCCGCCGTGTTTTATAAATGGATTAAAACCCGAAATTGAACAAAGAATGAGACCGTGCGACACGATCGACGAGGCTGTTAAAATGGCAGTAAAGATAGAGAAAGAACTAGCCGGCCGCGCCGCGCTCCGAGGGGAAAACACTAATCCACCTGAAACTAAAGGTCATAAAACCGACAATAAGCGTAACGTTCATGTAGTGACCGCAGATCAGACTAGCTGTCAGCTTTGCAAGAAGACAGGACACTCTGCAGCGACATGTGCATTAAATACAACAACTAACGCACAGTCGCAAGAGTCAAAAGAAAACGAAGCCGAAAAGAAAAATATACCTATGTGTCAAGCATGCAATAAAATCGGTCACTCCGCAGAGAAGTGTTTCAAGCTTTTTCCGCCTAAAAATAACAGCAATCAGCCGAGTCAAATCACCGCTCCAATGTTAACTTTACGTCAAGTGTGTGACAAACGCGGCCACACGGCAGACCGATGCTATAAAATTTTTCCGCCAGAAAGAAAAAATCAAGGGCAATCCGCCGCCGTATGTCAGTTGTGTAAGAAGACAGGGCACATAGCTGCGAGCTGTCCTCAATTGCCGCGCTCAGGGCAAACGCCGACCGGCGGACGAGACGCACAAGTGCCCCAGGGCCTTAGGTACGGGCCGCCACCCTCCATAAATTGCCAGATTTGTAAGAAAGACGGCCACGGGGCCTATATATGCCCATATCGAAGTAATAACTCGCAGCCTACTAATCAAAATCAATCAGTACCGCAAAAATCTTACGTAGAAGCAACAGATAATTTTTTATGTCATTATTGCAAGACACCGGGTCATTTCATTAGAGAGTGTCCCAAGAGATTGGCAAACGAAACTAAATCGCAAAATGCGTCGGGAAACGCGAGTGGTCTCCTGAGCTCGGGAGCGATGAGAGAGGCCACGATGAGTTCGCACCCCGTTCGAGTAATCAGAGCAGTAGAATTCGCCAACCCAGAATTTTAAAAATCCTCACGATAAAATTGCATAACGAGAGTTCCGTTCCTTCTGTTTTGTTACACAGTGAAGAAATCGTGTCTCCTATAACCCTTATGGTTGACACGGGAGCCGGTCCTAACATCATAAAAGAACGTTGTTTGTACCCCGAGACTCGTGTAAACCGGCAAGAAATTTTACAACTCAACGGTATTACCGAATCGTCGATCTATACCCTAGGTCACGTTAAAATTCATGCGTTCGGGCGTTATGCTACTTTTCATGTAGTGGGAAATGATTTTCCTATCACAGAAGAAGGAATACTAGGTTCAGAATATCTCGACGGTAATTGCATTAAAATAGATTACGAAAAACGTCAATTAAAAATGTAGAACACAAAAATATCGTTCTCAACACAGGAAAGAATGATTATTCCAGCCAATACGAAGAAATTATGTTTCGTACGTATTAAAAATTTAGATATCAGAGAAGGATATTTACCACCTCTCGATGCTGGGGAAGGACTCACGCTCGAGAGTGGGTTCGTAGAAAATAATAATGGGAAGGCTTACATTTTTATTGCCAACAGTAACGACTACAATGTAGAGGTAGAAGTACCAGTAATGGCGCTTAGACCCTTTCAAACGCTAGGAAACCCGAGGTATCGAAGGGAAACACAGAAACCATGCAATGACTCAAGGACAACGATTGAAAACAAGACAATAGGAAATGAAGAATTCAACTCAAGGAACCCGGTAGGAAATTTTGATAAAGATCGTATAATTAGCGATTCTGGACCCGCCGCAGGGGCGGACGCCATCGATAATAATAATTCAGAAAATTCAGTTAAAATTGTGCAAAATGCGTGTTTGATTATCGACTCGCAACCCATTGAAGGGCCGAGTGATATCAATAATTCAGTTTCAAGTTATCGTGCGATGAGCGACTCTGTGCCCAGTGAGAGGCCAGGTGCTCTAGGCGATTCAGTTTCAATTTATCGTGCGATAAGCGACTCTGTGCCCAGTGAGAGGCCAGGGGCTCTAGGCGATTCAGTTTCAAGTTATCGTGCGATGAGCGACTCTGTGCCCTGTGAGAGGCCAGGCGCCCTAGACGATTCAAGTTCAAGTTATTGTTCGATGAGCGACGCTGTGCTTTGCCAAAAGCCAGGGGCTATAAACAAAGACAGTTCGGAAAAAGTTGATAAGAATATTCCTAATTCGAGTTCAAGTAACGATCACATACCCATGAAAGGGGCAAACAGTCTTGACAATTCAGTTTCAGTATATTCAGGTTGTAATTCGAGTTCGGTGAGCGATTATTCGCCCAGCAAAAGGCCGGACGCATTCGATGAGTCTCGTTTAGTAATTTCAGTCGAAAAGATTAAGAATTCAGAGGAAAAATTGGCTTTAGTCGGAATAAACACAGAGAAATTTGATAATAATATAGAGGAAACAAATTTGTGTATTACGGAAATATTTGAGGAAGATTCTAGCGTTACCAAGGAACAAGAAATTCAAGAGTCATTGCAAGAAAATCAGGTAGGAAAAGAAATAGGTATTACAGGAAAACACGTGAATAATGAAAGGAATAAACAGACGTATGCAATTAAAGATATCGCGTTCGTAATGAGGCTCGGAGCTATTCCCATCTCTCGCGAAATTAAGCCTTTTATTCGTGAAGGACATTGCTATGTAATTAACGAAGCGGCTACAACCGCTCGATTAGAGAAAATAAAAGAATTACTAAGATTTGACGGTTTAAACGACAAAGAAAGGAAAAGCATAGAAGACCTTTTGAGAGAAAGCGCTTTTCTATATCATTTACCCGGCGAAAGTTTGAGCTGTACAACACTTCTGCAGCATCGAATACCCACTACCGATGATCTACCTATCAATACAAGAGGGTATCGATGGCCAGAGTGTACGCGACAGGAAATCGAAAGACAGGTCGAGGAGATGCTGAAAAACGGGATTATAATACCCTCTACCTCTCCGTATAATTGTCCCGTATGGGTCGTCCCGAAGAAACTTGACTCCAAAGGAAATAAGAAATGGAGAGTAGTATTCGATTATCGCGCGCTTAACGAAAAAACAACCGCTGATGCGTATCCTATACCAAACATCACCGAAATACTCGATCAATTAGGAGGAGCGCAATATTTCTCAGTCTTTGACTTGGCCTCTGGCTTTCACCAAATCGAAGTATACGCCGAGGACCGTCATAAAACCGCCTTTACAACACCGCACGGCCACTTCGAATTCGTACGCATGCCGTTCGGCTTAAGAAACGCACCTCCGACGTTTCAACGCACTATGGATTTAACGCTGGGCAGCATCCTAGGAAAAGGCGTATTCATTTACCTCGATGATATCGTTATATACGCGAGAAGTCTTGAGGAACACGAAAACACTTACAGAGAATTAATGAAGCGATTGGAAATTGCTAATTTAAAACTTCAGCCCGATAAATGCGAATTCTTAAAGAGGGAAGTAGCATATTTAGGCCACGTGATAGGAAAGGATGGAGTTAGGCCCGATCCAAGGAAACTCGAAGCTGTTCGCGAATTCCCACAACCTAAGAACGTTAAAAATATTCGGCAATTTCTCGGATTAACGGGTTACTACCGGAGATTCATAGAAAGTTACGCGAAAATATCCAAACCACTCACGGGACTTCTTCGGAAAGATATACCTTTCGAATGGCATGCAGAACAAGGGGAAGCTTTCGAGGTATTAAAAGAAAAATTATGCACGGCACCGGTATTGCGATATCCAGATTTCTTGAAACCATTCATCTTGACAACAGACGCCTCCGGAGACGCTATCGGCTCCATATTATCACAAGGGGTAATTAATCACGATCATCCTTGTGCATACGCGTCTCGAGGATTAAGTAAGATGGAGGAAAGATACGATACATATGAGAAAGAAGCATTGGCTATTGTATATTCGATACTTCATTTCCATCCCTACCTGTACGGCCGGCAGTTTACGGTGGTAACGGACCATAAACCTTTATTGTGGTTCCGTCGCGCTACCGATGGAAATGCTAAAATACTACGCTAGCGTTTAAAACTCGCTGAATACGAATACGATGTCGTGTATAAAGCTGGAAAGACAAATGTTAACGCGGATGGATTGTCAAGGAACCCAGTACCTGAGCCCGATGTCAGCGACGATATTTTCATAATTCGTGTCAACAAGGATACGGAAACAAGAAGAAAGAAGAAAAGACAATTAACAGAAGAAGATATCAGCGAATTACTCGAACCCGATACGGATGATGAAGAAGCAGACATCGTGGAGAGCGAAGAAGAAGATAACTATGCATTGGTATACGACGAGTTCGAGGAATGCGATTGAGAACGCGAATTACCCAACGCAACATTCGCCGCGGCCGAAGAAAACACAGACAGTAATTATCCTTGCGACTTCGAGCTAGCATCTGGCGGTCCGACGGATGAAACCGTGGCAGAGGAAAGACCACTGGCAGCACCAGACGAAAACACCAACGAGACTATGACTGAACCGTACTATAAAAGTCCCGCCGAACAATACTACTCGGGAGACAATGACGAAGCATGGCACGCGCCTGCCATTGATCCCTATGGGCCTAGTACATCACGAGACTATATACCTCCCAGGATACAAGACGCGGAGAGCAAAGAAACCGAAGAAGAAGAAAGTGTACGCCATAAACGGAAACACCACAAGCCGAAACCCATTGAAGAGAGTGAATCCGAAAACTCTAGTGAGGAAGATGAAAATGCCGACGTAGCAAGTGATGAAGAAAGAAACGTCGATACAGCCGAAGTAATAGAACCCAACGTTAACTCACGAATAAATAATCGCGACATAATCAATGATAACGGCACCGTAGGGAACGTTAAACAATCTCGAGATTTGTCCGAAAATTTTCACACTCGAAAGGATAGCCTCGTTTATTTCGTAACCACCGCCGGTGAACCACTGGACGATGGCAGTAAAAAACTACAAGAGAAAAATGAATTACCCAAAATGAGAAACTTGAGGCTGAAGCGCCCTCAGTCCTTCGTGAAACGGGGTAATAAATTTAATATTGCCCTTCCGATTTCCGACGACCAAACCGAAGGCCCGACGGAAATACTCGGAAACATTACGGAAGCTTTACATAATTGTGAATACCTGGCAGGAAAATTAGGGATCCAATCGATAAGCATCGCTAATCTAGAATACACTCTGAACTACAGCCAATATTTGAAGATAGCGATTTTAAGATTATTATCTGCAACGGAATAGTTAGAGAACCCGCTGAAGACCAACATGACGCAATAATTCGAGAGATGCATTGTTCACCGATCGGAGGACACCGCGGCGTGAGCAAAACTTATAACAGGATCCGGCATGAATATTATTGGAAAAATCTAAAGTCCGATATTCAACAATTTATTCAGCGATGTCTCCAGTGTCAATTAAAAAAATTAGTCAGAGTTAAAACAAAGCAACCGCTCGTGATTACCGATACGCCTGGCACTGCATTCGACAAAATTGCAATGGATATAGTAGGACCGATAGCAAAAACCAAAAGAGATAACGAATATATTCTCACTATCCAAGATCAATTGACAAAATTTTCCATGGCAATAGCACTTCCCAACGCCAGAGCCGTAACCATCGCAGAAGCATTCGTGAAACATTATATTTGTCAATTCGGTGCACCGAGAGCGGTGTTAACCGATCAAGGTGCGAATTTTTTGAGCAAATTTATGCAACAAATTGCCAAATTATTTAGAATTCGGAAAATTAGAACGACCGCTTTCCACCCACAGTCAAACGGTTCTTTAGAAAGATCTCACCACGTCCTTGGAGAATATCTAAAGCAATATACAACGCGAGAGAAAAACAGGGACGAATGGGTCGAATTGGCAATTTTTAATTATAATACGAAAGTACACGAGGGGACTAAACACGGGACCAAACACGAGATGGTGTTTGGGAAAATAGCTAGAACTCCCTCGAGCATGCCGTTAGCCGCGAGAGAAAAACTCGCCACTTATGACGATTATTTAATCCAGTTAGTAACGCAAATACATTCGATTCAACAGCTCAGTCGTGAAAATTTAATTTTAGCCAAAGAAAAAGCTAAAGAATATCACGACCGTAAAATAAATACAATAAATTTCAAGGTGGGCGAACCGGTATTTCTGCTTAAAGGGCCGAAACCCGGGAAACTTGGAGACCACTACGTCGGACCATACGAAGTATTGGAACTGCTGGAAAAAGGAAACGTGCGGATAAAAATAAAAAAGGGTTCACGAGTCGTGCATCCAAATCGACTACGAAAATCACGCATTCCGGCGCCGTAAAACCGGAAGAAGAAAAGAAGAGCTTTTAGACACACAAAGAAGATAAATCATTAAACAGCATCCAGTATTACAAAAAAAAACACCCCATAAAAAAAAAGAAAGAAAAAAAATATATTTGCCGTGGAAATAATATTACGTCATATTAATAAGGTTATATATACATAAAAAATATATATGAAAACATACAGAGATAGAGATAGTTATACGAGCAATTAATCGGCGCGAAACTCGAAAAAAAAAGGAAAAATGTCGACCTCCGGACAACAACCGCCGTCCGATTATCGGTTCGAGAGGGCTCGTTTGGAAAGCTATCCCGGCCCGCCGCAATTTACGTTAGATCCGGCGAAATTTGCCGCGGCGGGATTTTACCACACTGGGATAAAGTATTTCGTTCGTTGTTTCGAGTGTAAACTCTCTATAAGTCAATGGGCAGAAGATGATGACCCCATGCGAGATCATGCGAAGTACCAAGAGTTATGCCGATTCGAGAGGAATCTACCGTGTGGCAACGTGCCGATTGGAGTGGACCCCTCGACGATTCCACCTCCCCGGCCGGAACCGAAAAAGGAACACACCAGCGCAATGGAGAAAAGACACTCTTGCATCAAATGCGATGGAGTAAACGGCAATGTAACTCCAAAACCAGGGAAATCGTCAATGACCTTTCGGAGTTGGAAAAAGGCTGAATATCCACAGATTCTCGATTTCAATGAACGAATTGTTAGAGAGAGAGTGAATGAGTCGCGAGGTTTCGGAGCCGCAGCTCAAAAATGGCGCGTCGAGCGAATCGTAGGGGCGCAAGGTTTGCGCGAGAGGTGGCCACGTGGCCAACACCGGCACCCTCTACATCCGTCGCGAACGAGAAAACCGGAACTGGATACGAGAATCCAGTTGCCTCGGAGTACGGACACGAGTAGCACGTACGACGAGTTGAGAGAGAACGAGTGCTGATAACGAGCAAAGAGCGAGAGAGCGAGCGACGCCGCGTGCGTCGAACGAGCCGAGCGTAGAATATTGAGAGTCCGCGAATCGGAGCGGCAGCGTGCCGTTAGTATTGTTTAAGTGTTATTTTTGTCTAAATTCGTCGCGCTGAAGCGACTCTTTATTAATTCGCTTGTTTAAATAAAACATTGCCGATTGGCCATCATGATCATCCTGATACCCCGTGTACATTTATTCGACTCCGAATGGAGATCCGCGAGTGAGGATTGAGGGAGCGAGCAATCGTTCTAACAGAATGAAAACTTTCAAGGGTTGGCCGCAACGGGCAGCACAAACAGCTGAAGACCACGCCAACGCTGGATTTTTCCGCGAGGGAAGGGGCGATTATTTAATTTGCCACTACTGTGGAGGTGGACTAAAAGATTGGCAGCCCACTGATATATCATGGGAGCAACACGCACTATGGTTCCCAAAGTGCGAGTATTTGCTCTCAATAAAAGGACCGGAGTACGTAAAACAAGTGAATGCACGTCTGATACCCACCGTTGAAACTACTCTGCTGGCACCACCACCGCAGTACGCGCACACGGGTAGCTCGAACGGTGGCATACCGATCCCTTGCGTCAACTTTAACAGACTAAAGAACGAAATCCTGAAAGCAAGGAAAGTGGAGGAGGAAGGATATCCAGAGTATTCCGATTATATCGAGCGTCTCAAGACTTTCAGAGATTGGCCGAAAGATTCATTACAATCAAAAGAAAGTCTCGCCCGAGCAGGATATTTCCGATCGGGAACCGGCGACCTAGTAATTTGCTACCGTTGTGCGGGTGCCATAGACGATTGGCAACCCACGGATATACCCTGGGAACGGCACGCAAAATTATTTCCGAATTGCAAGTACTTGCTGTCGGTAAAAGGCAGGAGTTTCTTGGAAAAGGTGAACGAAAGACCAGTACCGAGACCAACCCTCGATGACCCTCGGGTAATAGAGCAGCCCGAATTCATAAAGAAAGACCCCTTCGTTCGCCTCCGGCGTGTGGAATATCTTACAGAGGCAATTAACGAGTTTCTCTCTAGTGAGACTGCCCACAAGACCGGTAGCTTCCAGGGCGAGGCATTGAACAGAGACGGCTACACTGTATACACGCTCGACGATGCAATGGGCGGTCTACCCGAAGAATCTGGTGCTGCAACCTCTTCAAACGATAAGAGTAAATCAATAAAGACGGAGGAATTCGATAGGAGATCGAATCACTCAACAATGGTGTTTCCATCATTCGATCTCCCGCCTTTTTATGAACAAGAAGTTAGTCAAAATATTATCAATACCTTGTGTGAAGGTTGCAATGCTGCAGGGATTGAAACTGTGAGCATACCCTGCCGTCACGAAATTTACTGCGAGAAATGCGCCAAGGAGCGAGGAGATTGCGTAATTTGCGGAGCATTAGTATTTCGTTACAATAGGATCGTTGTAGTACACAATTACAATCGTACGGATCGGGGAGTCTCAGTCGCCCCTAGTAACGTGACGCTAATCGGGAGCATCCGGCCACAGAGAAAGGAGTAATGGAAAAAGGGAGAGTCAAAAACGCTGATTTGAGAAAAATATCAGATTTGTACGAAAAAACACATTCCCAAGGCGTTCACAACGACAAATCGTCATTGCGTCGGAAACTACGTCGAATTTTACCGAAATCCTGAAATGGTCGATTGTCGTCGTTGATTCTCGAAATCTCGATGTTCGAGTGTCAAAAACGCTGATTTGACGAAAATGAGCGACTTATGTGAAAAAACACATTTCCGATGCGTTCACGACGACAAATCGTCATTCCATCGGAAACTAAGTCGAATTTTACCGAAATCCTGAAATGGTCGATTGTCGTCGTTGATTCTCGAAATCTCGATGTTCGAGTGTCAAAAACGTAGATTTGAGGAAAATGTCCGACTTTTGTGAAAAAACACATTTCCGATGCGTTCACGACTACAAATCGTCATTCCATCGGTAACTATGTCGAATTTTCCGAAATCCTGAAATGGTCGATTGTCGTCGTTGATTCTCGAAATCTCGATGTTCGAGGGTCAAAAACGTAGATTTGATGAAAATGTCCGACTTTTGTGAAAAAACACATTTCCAATACTTTCACGACGACAAATCGTCATTGCATCGGAAACTATGTCGAATTTTACCGAAATCCTGAAATGGTCGATTGTCGTCGTTGATTCTCAAAATCTCGATGATCGAGTGTCAAAAACGCTGATTTGAGAAACATATCAGATTTTTACGAAAAAACACATTCCCGAGGCGTTCACAACGACAAATCGTCATTGCATCGGAAACTATGTCGAATTTTACCGAAATCCTGAAATGGTCGATTGTCGTCGTTGATTCTCGAAATCTCGATGTTCCAGTGTCAAAAATGTAGATTTGACGAAAATGTCCGACTTTTGTGAAAAAACACATTTTCGATAATTTCACGACGACAAATCGTTATTGCGTCGGAAATTAAGTCGAAATTTACCGAAATCCTGAAATGGTCGATTGGCGTAGTTGATTCTCGAAATCTCGATGTTCGAGTGTCAAAAACGCTGATTTGACGAAAATGAGCGACTTTTGTGAAAAAACACATTTCCGATGCGTTCACGACGACAAATCGTTATTGCGTCGGAAATTAAGTCGAAATTTACCGAAATCCTGAAATGGTCGATTGTCGTAGTTGATTCTCGAAATCTCGATGTTCGAGTGTCAAAAACGCTGATTTGAGAAAAATATCAGATTTTTACGCAAAAACACATTCCCAAGGCGTTCACAACGACAAATCGTCATTGCGTCGGAAACTAAGTCGAATTTTACCGAAATCCTGAAATGGTCGATTGTCGTCGTTGATTCTCGAAATCTCGATGTTCGAGTGTCAAAAACGTAGATTTGACGAAAATGTCCGACTTTTGTGAAAAAACACATTTTCGATACTTTCATGACGACAAATCGTTATTGCGTTGGAAACTAAGTCGAATTTTGGATTGGAACACAACAATGGTCGTGTTGTGTCGTGAAAGTATCGAAAATGGGTTTTTTACGACAATCGACTGTTTCAGGATTTCGGTAAAATTCGACATAGTTTCCCATGGAATGACGATTTGTCGACGTGAATGCATCGGAAATGTGTTTTTTTCGCAAAAGTCGGTCATTTTTGTCAAATCAGCGTTTTTGACACTCGAACATCGAGATTTCGAGAATCAACGACGACAATCGACCATTTCAAGATTTCGGTAAAATTCGACTTAGTTTCCAACGCAATAATGATTTGTCGTCGTGAAAGTATCGAAAATGTGTTTTTTCACAAAAGTCGGACATTTTCGTCAAATCTACGTTTTTGACACTCGAACATCGAGATTTCGAGAATCAACGACGACAATCGACCATTTCAGGATTTCAGTAAAATTCGACATAGTTTCCGATGCAATGACGATTTGTCGTCGTGAAAGTATCGAAAATGGGTTTTTTCACAAAAGTCGGAAATTTTTGTCAAATCTACGTTTTTGACACTCGAACATCGAGATTTCGAGAATCAACGACGACAATCGACCATTTCAGGATTTCGGTAAAATTCGACTTAGTTTCCGATGGAATGACGATTTGTCGTTGTGAACGCCTCGGGAATGCGTTTTTTAGTAAAAATCTGATATTTTTATCAAATCAGCGTTTTTGACAGTCGAACATCGAGATTTCGCGAATCAACTACGACAGTCGACCATCTCAAGATTTCGGTAAAATTCGACATAGTTTCCCATGGAATGACGATTTGTCGACGTGAATGCATCGGAAATGTGTTTTGTCGTAAAAGTCGGACATTTTTGTCAAATCAGCGTTTTTGACACTCGAACATTGAGTTTTCGGGATTCAACGACGACAGTAGTAAGTGGTGCACTATGGCGACCTCCACTCCTATCCCCACTTCTATCCCCTCCACTTCGGTCCCGTTTTGAGCTCGGTTTGAAGTGGTGGGGGTAAGAGTGGGGATAGGTAATTTGGAGCCAGCCACAATGCACCACTTCTTTTTTTTATTATCCCCCCTCCATTTTTTTTATTTTCCCCCTCCATTTTTATAGCTTACCTTTTTTTTGTCCTACTGCTCTCTCTCTCTCTCCTGCCCTTTTTTCTCGTCCTACTGCTCTCTCTCTCCTGTCCTTTTTTCGCACTCCTGTTTTTTTACACACGCACACACACACACACACCTATTCTTGTTTGTTCGTGCACTCCTGTCCTACTACTCTCTCTCCTGTCCTTTTTTTCGCACTCCTGTCCTTTTTTCGCACTCCTGTCCTTGTTTTTTTACACACGCACACACCTATTCTTGTTTTTCCGCGCACCCCTGTCCTACTACTCTCTCTCTCCTGTCCTTTTTTTCGCACTCCTGTCCTTTTTCGCACACTCCTATTCACCTAATATTGTTATAAGTATTTCCATACTGCGGACGCACTCGTCGGCGTGAAAATTTAAGAGGCGGACTTTAATTGTGCCCCTGCACAGTGGGCAGCGCACTTTTTTTTCGGCTCTCTGTTGACACTTCGTTGCCCAAATGATTGCCCTGAAGCAGGGCAACCAATTGTGGGCATTTCTTTCAGGGCAAAACGGGCAAATTTTTTTCTTTAATTTTTCCTCGAGTATTATCAAGCGTCCGTTCGTCTGATTTACTTTTTCTTTTTCTAATCCGATTGTGTTCCGGTTTGAAAGTGGTATCGATAGACCAGTTATTATCCATTTTTTTTTTTTTTTAAACAATTACCGCACTTCGCTTCGCACTCTGTATTGCCGCGCTCGCGCTACTCGATGAACTGAGTGCCTGTTGCTGCAGCCGTGCAGTAGCTCGCGAAGAAGCTGCTGACGCTGCGAATTCCACACACACATACACGCACACACACACACACACACACACACACACACACACACACACACACACACACACACACACACACACACACACACACACACACACACACACACACACACACACTAGGATTCCCCGAAGGGCTGCGCGTTATTCGCGAACCCCAATCCAGCGATTATTGCAACTACAGTCACAGGGACTTAGTTCATTTCATAGCAATTTCCAGCGATTGTTGCAATTACTATAAAAATAAAAAGTAAAAATAAAAATTATGGCAAGAACGCCTCGCACATATTCCCGATACGCAAAGACACTATCTTTACCACTTCACACACGAATTCGTCGGGTATATCGCCTCTTGCCAATGTTAAATACATTTTTTTATACGCGTGACAAGAAGTGTCTCGTTCGGAAGCGAAGAAAAGACTAATGATGCGATGCATATATTTGCTTGTTACTGGGGAGATTCAAAGCGCTCAGGGTCATTTCGCGGATTGATTCCCGAAAACGCAGTATCAGCACATTCCCAGCTACTCTCGCGGCTTCAACTATGCCTTAGATTTTATCAGTTCTTATTCAACTATCTTGTGGTTCGAAAGCAAAGAGCGATTCTTAATCGAAAAAATGTCAGATGAGACCCTTCGTAGACGTGTTTTAGATTTATTAAAATTAACAAAATTGCACAGCGCAGAATTACGACGTCGCTGTAACGAACAATGGTGTAGAGATTTGCGCGATTTATCGGGAAATAGCCTTGTAAGACGTTTGAAATTCGTTGTATGGTGGGCTCCCGTACGAGTCATTGCAAAAGCTTACAAGAGGGGTGTGCTGAATGGCCAGCGAGTGCTAAAATGTGTTTTCAACGAATTACGACGGCGAGGTGTCGAAGAATCACCGTGCTTCCGCGATATCGCCGAAGAAATTAGAGGTAAGTTTAAATTTTTATAATTAAATAATTCGTGAGTGGGGTGACTATGACATAGCGTCTCGTGTATTAGGGCGTGGCGCTTACTTTTGGGCCTCTAACTTGAGAACGAGGGGATCTAGGGAAAAATCGATCACGGCGGTATCATCAAAATAATTTAGTCTTTCACCTCGCGAAAGTGCCAATCACTGTACCAATTGGTAATTCGCGGTTCCGCGAGGTACAGTTATTAGCATAGGCATTACAGTGCATAAGAAAGAGGCAGATACACGGCTGTTGCTAATGCGCATAAGCGAGAGCTATACGCATTACCATGCATAAGAAAGAGACAGATACACGACTGCTGCTAATGCGTATGAATCATGCATTTGTCGATTTTTACTTATTAATAATTATTTGTCTATAGTGTATCGGCGGCTAATGGATACATCTCGCGAAGAAGAAGAAGAACTTATAGAGTCGGCCAATAACGCGGAACTTCAGTATCGGCGTGAGGGCCTTATTGAGGCAACAGTCGATATTGCAGGGGCCCAGCATCACCAGCAGCATGAGCCTTCACGTAAAGAAGCAGAGGTCGATAAATCCGAGCACCAACGGCCTGAAGTCCCACTTACAGAGTCAACAGCCGCAGCCGATAACATTGAGAGCACACGCCAAGAAGAGGGCAAATCTATTATTCAATATGCACTCGTAAATTTTCCGCGTGATATTCCCTTTGCGCGTGAGTATACAAATATAATAATAGTATCTGGATATTTAAAAATAATTTAATAAATTAAAACCTTACAGCAGCGGATCGTCAGCGTCTAACGAGGCCTGTAGATAGCGAAGAAGAAGAAGAAGAAGAAGAAGGCCGAGATGTGCAGCGAGCGGAAAAACAGCAAAGCGATGTTGAAGAAAATTGCATGTACCACGAAAATCAACTCTGGGAGTGTCGGTACTGCACACCGGCTCTAACGGAAAACATAGATGACGAAGCAACAGTAGAACCTGAAGAACAGGCTCCAAGATCTTCAGAAGCACAGAACGACAACGACGACGACGGCGAAGAGCTGATTCAGCGATTATGGGGTCAACCAGCGCCGATAAACGCAACTGAGCCAACCCAAGCTACGGGAGCTCAAAGTTTGCATAATGACGGTAAATATCGTACGGTTGACCAATCATAAATAATCATGATTGATGAAGAAATTGCTTGATCAGGTACTCATAATAATTTAAAAATTCGTTGTTTGTAAAATCCTCATTATTTACAAGAATCTGTCTTTTTTAGGTATACAAGAGGGCGGAGGGAGAGGGCTGGGAGAAAAAGCATACGGCGACATTCAACCACCGGGGATACGAATAGAAATCATCAAGAGTATCAGGCGATATTTTAAACGTTTTAAACTTCGCGGGCAAGAGACGACGTTGCGCATACGTCAACCGCCTGCAGAAACAAACATCGTAGAGTGGCTGCAGGGGGCATTTCGCGATTTATTGACACATATTACCAACTCCTGCGAGGGTAGCGATTATGCAAGCATGTCGTTTGAATCGGACAGTTTAACTCAAGGACCCGTGTGGTTTTCTTTTCGACCTGTCCGCGACTTTACGTTTGAAGATATTTGGAAAATGATTTTCGACGTCACTCAAAGTGCCGCAGCGATAGACATAAACGATTCGTGTAAAATAAATACGTGTGTTGTCAAGGGCGTCGAAGGTACAGGTAGAAAAGCTCTCACACACGAAAATGTTGCAAAAAAATCAATTCTAACAATACGCAACGATGATAATCTATGTTTACCGCGCGCACTTGTAACAGCTAGAGCACACGCCGAGCGCGGCGAGATACGAACAGGGAATTTGAATACCAGTTGGCAAAAAATTAGGCAAACTAATGGTTCGCTTAAAAAAAAACAGGCGTTAGAGCTTACAAAAGAGGCAAATGTGCAGATACCGCGGAATGGTTGCCGCTTAAGAGAAGTTGCGCAATATCAGGAATACTTAGCGCTAAATGGCATTGCAATGTAGTTTTTGAATTTTTGGATTTGGGACGACGAACGAAAAAAGCGATATTCAACGGCGCGAATAAAGTTCTAAATACGCACGGGTCAATTCAATATACTCTATATATCGTGTATTACGAACGCTAGCATCATTATGAACCGATTTTAAATCTTAAAGGAGCTGTTAGTTGCACGGGTTTTTGTATATATTGTAATATACTATATCGTCAATTAGATCACAGATGCTCGAAAAAAAATGCCCGCGTTGTTGGAAACGGCCGCCGTGTGATTCTCATACTAACGATATAATAAAATGCGTGGGTTGTAATCGTGATTTTTTTGGAGAAGTCTGTGCACATCATCATGCTACAGTTGCACTGACAATTACGCGCAGTAAAAAAGCTACTCTCTGTGAGGCTCTTAAGAGATGCCGCAAGTGCTTCAGAAAGATTAGGGCAGTAGATATGTAAGGCGGGTTCTAACCCACCCGGGGCGTATTGAACCAAGCGCTCGGTCGGCGGCGGTTCGAGGCGTGTTGAGTGGGAGGAGGGGGGTATGGGGTGGTGGGTGGGTGGGTGGCAGGTGTGCGGCAGGTAATTGGTGGGTGGGTGGGTGGGTGGGTGGGTGGTTGACATTCTATTGTATTTTGTGAATCGGTGAGTGATGGGTGGGTGTGGGTGGCAGGTGTGTGGGAGGTGGGTGGTGGGTGGTAGGTGGGTGGTAGGTGGGTGGGTGGTGGGTGGTTGACATTTTCCTGATTTTAGAATCGGTGACCGCCAGGTGGGTGAGCCAGGTAGATGATGATGATGATGGGAGGTGGGAGGTGGGCGATGGGAGGTGGGTGGGTGGGTGGGTGGGTGGGGGGGGGGCTATTGAACTGCTCAGCCTTGGAGGGTATCGCTTGGCTTGTGCTCTGAGACCCATCTGTCACTTATCACCTATGATTGTATAAACAATTATAAATAAACACTTTGGTGTTCAAATCAAATGCTCGTTAGGCGGGCGAGTGGGTGGTTTGTGTGATAATGTATACAAATGCTTTAAGTAGTCTAGCCCTCTTGTCACCCTTTGAAATTTATGACCGCGATAAACATCTATATACAAATACTAATATAATAGCCGCATGTATCGAATGCTCGATGAGTCAGACCCTTGTTCTCGTTCTCGGCATTCACTACAGGGGAATGTTATATAAACAAACATCGTCGCGAGGAATATCGATAGCTTTATATGCAGCGTGCATTCCTCCGAATATTGAGAGCATAATATGCATATATATTCTAATGGGCCAACACTTATCGCTCATTCGTAATATTGAAACTCTGTGGGGATAAACACACAGAGGTGTTAAAATCAAATCACGCTCTTTAAGCGGCTGTGAAGTCTTGACTCGATGGCTCGCTCGCCACCTTACCCATCGTCAAGGGCCCCGTCAAGTGTATGCGTGGTGGTGAAGTAAGCGCCTTGTTCGCAGCTCACACTCCGGCGGCATCGAATGTCTCGAAATATATCAAAACGACGCAAAATAAATAGATGCTGTAGCGTTGTTTAGGTTTAGCATCCCTTCCAAAAAAAAAAAAACACCCTTTTCACCCATTTCTTTCTGATAGCGAGCATCCTCGTGATTGGCTTTTTAAAATTGGTGGAGAGGGTGAAGTTAGAATATCTTTGACTTTGAAAATTAGTTGATCAGTCTACTATCATTCTGCAGCTTCGAGCGCATCGCGAACACTTTATAGTTGAGATTTCCGCGTAAAGTATTTACTGTTGAGATTTCCTTTCATGTGATTAGTGTGTGTGTGTGTGTGTGTTCTCATACCTGTGCGTGATAGACAATGGATCGTAATAAGCGTAAAAAACTTGTGCATCTTATGGAGAGAGCATATTCGACTCTCAACGATAGAACACTACCCGGCGAAAAGCAAAAGTGGATCGACATCGGCGAAAAAAATGTGAAACTTTTGAGCTCAATATTACGCAAGTGTGATTCGCTTACGATTCATGATAAAATTCAGATTCAGGCAACGATAGTGAATTTAAAGTCGATGACTGAAAGGTTTAAAACGACTGGTGCCGGTGCAGTTTCAAAAAAAGTGCAGTGGTCCGACCTCGAGACGGCATTTACGCGGCGCGTACGTACGGGCGTCGTTACAAACCTGCAGCACAAGGATTTAACAGAATTCTTGGATGATGCTAAACGACTCATCATCGTGAGATTAAAACGAATGTTAAGTGGAACTGCAAGGAAAAGAAGGAGACGTTCGCTAAAAGTTAACGTCATCCTCGGATGCAAATTCAGTGTCACGAAAAATGCCGAAAATCTGGAGGAGAATAAATTTTTTAATACGCGAAATGAAATTATTCTTCGCACCACGAACATCGATGAGTGGTTCAGGGAGCATGTGAAGGAAAAATTATTGCACAAAGTGGAGGAGTTTCAACAAAAGGAATCGGGCTGGACTCTCGTTGAAATACTCTATCTACAATTTAATATGAACAAATACGTCCCACTACGAGGAGGATTGTCCACATTCGTCAGCGTTCCGCGGGATCTACAACTGAAGCGAGCCATTGTCAACATCGCCAACAACGATGAGTATTGCTTCCTCTGGTCCGTTACAGCAGCGCTGTCTCCGCCGGTTCAACGTCATAGTGATCGCAAGAGTTCATATCGACATTTTCGGGAAATTCTCGAATATAAGGATTTCAGTTATCCAATGAAGCTGAAAGACATCCCCAGGTTTGAGAAAGTAAATCGTTTAGCGATTAATGTGTATGCTATAGAAAGTAAGAAGCGAAAATCTAAAATTATATCGGAAATTGTACCGATATATTTAAGTAAAAAAAAGAGCGAGCGTCCGACAATACATTTGATTATGCTCGAAACAACGTTAAATGTAGGTGAGAATAATCCGATACATCATTTCGCGTGGATTAAAAATCTCTCACGACTTGTTAGCTCGCAAATATCGAGACACAACGCGATGACGTGGCTTTGTGATAGATGCCTGTGCCACTTCCAAACCGAAGCAGGCCTAGCGAAACATAAAATCGATTGTTTTAATATAAACGGCTGTAAAGTGAAACTTCCCACGGAGGAAGATAAGATTCTGAAATTTAAAAACTTTAAAAATAAAGTTGATGTTCCATTTGCCATTTACGCGGACCTCGAATGCCTTTTGGAGCCCAGTCAATCGACACCTGGCGATCAGAAGCACGTTCCACACAGTATCGCTTATTACCTGCATTGCGCGTATTCCAGAGATATTTCTAAGTACAACTCGTACCGAGGCATAGATTGTATCGAATGGTTCATGCGAGAATTGCAAACATTAGCTGATTTTATTACACCGCGCGTGCTGACCGTTGTTCCAATGAAAAAATTGACGGTCGACCAGATTCATGAATTTCAGACAGGAACAATCTGTCATATTTGTGAGAAACCGTTTAATGAAGGTGAGATAAGAGTCCGAGATCACTGTCATTTTACGGGCAACTATCGAGGGGCTGCGCATAACGGGTGCAACTTGCAATACACAAAATCGCACGTTGTGCCCGTAATTTTTCATAACTTATCGGGCTACGATTCTCATTTTTTGATTAGAGCGTTGGCAACACAATTTGAAGGTTCAGTACAATTGCTGCCGGTCAATAAAGAAAAATATATTTCTTTCTCGAAGGTCGTAGCGAAGACCCGCGTGCAATATAGATTTATCGATTCATTTCGCTTCATGCCGAGCAGCATCGAAAAATTAGCATCATATTTGGGGGCCGATAAGAAAACTATAATGCGGAGTACCTATAGTAATGATGAAGAATTCGCTTTGTTGACGAGAAAAGGAGTTTTTCCTTACGACTATCTTGATAATTGGGGGAAACTTGACGAAACGGCTTTGCCATGTAAAGACGATTTTTTCTCGAAACTAACTAGCGAAGCGATAAGCGACGAGGATTATACGCACGCAATGAATGTTTGGCGCGAGTTCAACGTAAAAAGTTTAGGTGAATACTCGGACCTTTATTTGAAAACAGATGTACTTCTGTTGGCCGACATTTTCGAAAGTTTTCGGCAGACGTGCTTGAAAACGTATAATTTGGATCCGTTGCACTATTATACTGCACCGGGCCTCGCATTCGATGCAATGCTCAAGTTCACGGGAATTGAGCTTGAGCTATTTACCGATGTAGACATGTTGCTGTTCATTGAGAACGGCATTCGAGGGGGTATCGCGCAGTGTACAAACAGATACGCAAAAGCAAACAATCGGTACATGGGCGAAGATTTTGACTCGAGCGCAGATGAAACGTACCTTATGTACTACGATGTTAACAATTTGTATGGTGCGGCGATGAGTCAATACTTACCGTACAGCTCGTTCGAATGGTTGGAGAAATTTGATGATCTCGATATTGAAAGTATTGAAGATGATGCTTCACCGGGTTATATATTTGAGGTCGATTTAGAATACCCGCGAGAACTCCACGCCGAGCATAAAGACCTACCGCTGTGCGCTGAGCACTTCGTGCCCCCCATTCCCGGATGTACTCAGTCTAAATTGATGACAACGTTATTGCCGAAACAAAATTATGTAATACATTATCGCAATTTAAAGCAGTGCCTCAGTTTGGGTCTAAAGCTGACAAAAATCCACAGAATATTAAAATTCGAGCAAAGTCCATGGATGAAAAAATATATTGATTTGAATACAGACTGTCGCAAAAAAGCAACTAATGAGTTTGAAAAAAATTTTTACAAACTCATGAACAATGCGGTCTTCGGCAAAACAATGGAAAACGTTAGAAAACACCGAGAGGTAAAACTTGTCACCAAATGGGCTGGGAGGTGGGGGGCACGCGCCCTTATAGCGAGAGCGACTTTCCATAGCTGTACCGTTTTCGATGACGATATGCTAATAATAGAGTTAAATAAAACGTCAGTCAAATTCAATAAACCGATATACACAGGCTTTACAATTTTAGATGTTTCAAAGATCTACATATACGATTTCCATTACAACTATATGAAGAACAAATTCGGTGAGAGCGCAAAAGTAATGTATACCGACACCGATAGTTTGATTTATCATGTAAAAACCGAGAATATATATGAAACGATAAAACGCGATTTGCACAAATTCGACACATCGGATTACCCTGTAAATAATTTGTATGGTATTCCTCAAGCGAACAAAAAAGTACTTGGTTTGATGAAAGATGAGAACAACGGTAGGATTATGACAGAGTTCGTAGGCTTACGAGCAAAATTGTATGCTTACAAGGTTATGGACGATCCGAAGGATAAAAAGCGCGCAAAGGGCGTTAAAGGATCCACCTTGAGGAAAATAACATTTGCCGACTACAAGAAGTGTTTGCTGCAGCACGAGAATCTTGTAAAGTCGCAATGTTTGATACGCAGTCGAAAATATGTAGTTGAAACGGTTACGCGAAATAAACTAGCTTTAAGTTGGAGTGATAATAAAAGAATGTTGCAGCGCGGCTGTACGGATACGCTTCCGTGGGGATATGGTGGATAAGGGTAAAAATAATTGTATATATATATATATATTGTAAAAAAATGAGTATATTGTGAAAATTGTATATAGTGTATTATAATATTATGTGTGTGTGTGTGTGTGTGTGTGTGTGTGTGTGTATGTGTGTGTATGTGTGTATGTGCATTGTATTGCATTGTAATTTTAAAAAAATGTATGAAAATATATGAAAAATTATATTAAAAAATGTATAAAAAATTATAGAATTATCTATCGATCGATTTCTTCTTCTTCTTCTTCTTCTTCTTCTTCTTCTTCCTCTTCGTGTCTCTCTTCATCATCGTTTTCGTCGCGTCTCTCATCTTCTTCATCATCATCGTCTTCGTATTTTTCTTCTTCTTCATCCTCATCCTCATCCTCCTCCTCTTCTTGAAGTGCTCTGCGAGCACTCGCTTCCCGTCTCTCGAGCTCATCGACAGTCGTCGATGCAAAACTCGATATCGAGCTTGAATCATCAAGCATCGCCAAACGCGCTCGCTCGTTTTCCCGACGCATTTCCTCCGCGCTCCAATACGTTGCATCCGAATCAATGTCATCGGCATCGGATGGAGATGGAGTTCGCGGTTGGGGCTGCAGCGCTGCCAACCGCGCTGCCAACCGCTCCCTATACCAATTAATCCATGGGGATTCGTTGTCATCATGCCGATTATCCGTAGCAGCAGCAGCAGCAGCAGCAGCAGCAATAGCGGTAACGGCAGAAGCGGCGGTGCCGGCAACAGCGGTAGCGGCAACAGTGGTCGACGCAGGGGTATCGGCAGGAGGCGACCTTTCCTCTTGGCGCATTGTATTGTTATTTTCACAATTTACCCGCGGTCGTTTTACCTGGGGTTCGCCTGTAGATGAATAAATCCATCCTGCCGTATCAGAATCGGTATCGGCAGCGGCAGCGGCAGCAGAAGAAGATGATGATGATGATGATGATGATGATGATGATGATGATGATGATGATGATGATTGTGTACCCGATGGACCCGGGACAGCACCGTCAATTTGGTTGAATTCGTCATTGACATCGACATTGTCGCGGCTTTCCCATCGAGTCATTGTTTCCTCCTCCTCCTCCGGAAATACTCCATTGTTCCAGATTTGATATTCATCGGTCTCACTGTCATCCTCATCATCGCCATGAGTATTTGATCCTCCCGATGTTGTCAACTGGCGTGCTTTAAGCACACGCACCATTGCATTACAGAGATCCCGATTAGAAAAATAACCGCTGTAATATGCAGCGAGAATATCACTTTTCCTCGCGGCGAACAGGACACTCCGAAGTTTTCGCAGAACCACATCTCGCGACATAAATCGCAACATACTCAATTTCTCGCGCGGCCATCGGCGATTAAGCAAAGGATTTCTCGTTAGGAGAAACACCAAAAGCACGTACACACTCGAATACGTAAACGATCCAACGGTCATCGTGAACGAATTGTTTTCTCTAACACGGGTGAAAAAGAACTAAGCTCTGTCACGTCTTGAAAATCTAATGCCATCCACCGAAAACGTTTCAAAGAGTGGGAAGGGGAGAAGAGAGTGAAACTATGGACTTTTTTTATGAAGTACAATTTGCACTCTGTCAGGGTACCACATGTTCGAAGGCAAGAGAGAGAGAGAAATAGCGAAATATGCGGGGGGTCATACAAACCTTCGCCGGCGTAGAGGAAAACAAGTGCTTCCAGAAACGGTGCATAGGCCATGTGCTCGAAAGAAAGGAGCTCGAAAAAGAAGATAATTCTCGCTCCTTCACTTTCACTCTTTCTTTTTTTCTTCTTTCTTTCTTTCATTCTATTCATCATGTTGACTTATTGGAGGACACGCAGAGAGGCAAAATATGTGCCACAATATAATTATTATACATAATTGTTTTCACAAGTCTGACTTATCAATCCAACTATTGTGTGAGTTATCAAATCCGAGCCATTTTACATACAGTTTGTCAAGTCGTTTTTTCACCACTTTTTCAACTAGATAAATATCGGGGTGTTTGACCGCGAGTAGCTCCTGCTCATAGAAACCACCGGCAATCGGTTTATTCTCATAGTCTCTCAGTCTGTACGTCACAGGCAAAGTATTCATTATTCGAGATATCGTAAATATTTCCGTCGTCCAGTTGGGTGTATAGCCTTTCGCAAAAATATTTTTATATTTACTAATTCGAACTTTTTCGCCAACTTGAAACTTTGGCTTTCTGGTATATTTAATTTGTGGTTGATCGTACACGGTATGCAGAAGATTTTTTTCATGTTTAGCGCATACGTCTTTTGGCTTCATTCTAATAGTACGATGTACGGTGGCGTTGTATTCGAAAAGCAACTTGTCTATAATATCAATCCACTTAGAACTTCCGCGAAGACTAAACTGTTTCCACATTTTATTTTTTATTGTTCGATTGAAACGTTCGCAAATCGATGCTTTCAAGTTGCTAAATGACGAATACAAATGAATTTTATATTGTTCCATGAGAGATTGAAAATTTGAATTGTAAAACTCCCCACCATTATCCACCTGCAATTTTGATGGTGTTCGCCCCTGAATAAGTACAGACTTCATTGCAGCTGTTGTATCTTTCCCCGTCTTGCTCTTCATCGGTACAGCCCAAGCGAATTTCGAGAATATATCAATGACGGTAAGTAGATACTTGTATTGATTGTTTTGACTGGCGTAAGCTGACATATCGACGAGATCAGCTTGCCAAGTCTCATCGAGGCCTCGAATATCCACATGGCGACGAGGATAGTTCCGTCTAGCTGATTTATGTAGCTCCTCCACTAGCGCTTCTTTGTGCGCGCTCATTTTCAATAACGTTTAGTCTAACGTCCACATTGGCAATGGCCTTAGAATTTCGAGTAGCTAAGTCTTGTACTGTTTCGAGATTGATATTTACAGATGCAAGATATAATCTTGCATTGTTGCCTCAAGCCCTTGAACCAATAGTAGATTACTATCATTCATTTCCTTTCGTAAAATCTTCACGGTGGTATGTACTTTGCGATGCAAGATGTTTAAGGTCGCAGCATCGTCTTGCTGTTCCGGAGTGGCAACGTTGCTGAGTCTTTTGTTTTCCATATCATAATGGCCGCCCTCGGTTAATTTAAATCCAATACCGGGATCACCGGGAACGCCGGGATTACCGGGACGACCGGGAAGGCCGCGATTTTTTACACCCGCGCTCTTATCGAGCTGTCGTCCAAACACATCGACACTCATCTTGCGAATGTTTAGAATCTCGATAGGTGACGAGTTAATATATTATCTCAGCCTCCCGTAGTTCCTCTATAATTGACATAATTTCGTTTCTATGAGAGGAGTTGCCAGCTGCTTGTGATGCTAAGAGTAGACGAAGCCGATTCACTAGCTCGTTTGGATCATCCCAATAAACATAATCTACCTTAACATCTTTCTGCGTAACTTTATATTGAGATATACCTTTTCCAGTGTATTCAACATCGTTTAAAATTTTTGCAATATAATTGGTGAATTTATAAGTTTTATTCATGCGGATCGCTTCTCTATTTTTGTAATACTTCTTGTGCGCATTTGTTCCGATAATTATATCCTTATAATTTTTCATATCATCGACGCTAATATGAGCAACATTGGGCTGTTTTTTAAACAACAGTTCGATAAGTCCGATAGTTTTTCCATAGCTAACATCTCCTATTTCAATAGAAGTAGCGTTAAAATTTATCGGTGAGTCTCCAATCATTAACCTATCATTAGCAAGATTTCGCACCCCATAAGAAATATCTAAATCGGACGTTCTATTTGATCGTAACAATGCGAGATATTCATTTATTAATTCATCTACTTCAGCGTTTGTCTGGACGATTCCATTATCATCATCGTCATCATCATCGCTATTAATGTATTCAGTATCGTCACCATATGCAGACTTGAAAGAAATATCCTGCTCGTTGTCATCGTCATCGATAGATTCACGTTTCGCTATTCCACTCGTTCCGGCTCTTTCGACAATATTGTCCCCAGCTTCATAATTTATTTCATCCATAAATTTATTTTTACTTTCATCCTTAATTTCATTCTTAATTTCCTCCTTAATTTCTTCCTTCACTAGTGCCATATCGCGATTTTTACTTGTGTGAGACACATTCACTAATTTTTCCAATGGATTCACGAGTGGTTTGAAGACTTCTTGCATCGTCTGTTCATTGGCCTCGCGGCCAGTTTTCAACATTTTATGTTTTCGTCGAATTGCATCGCTGGCTTTGACGATTTTACGCAAAACGTCTTGTTCTTTAGAAATATTTTCACTCTTCATGTTGCCGCAGCTGAGTCGCGGATACTACTGTCTCAAGATTGGCTAGTAATAGAATATTTATTACTTATCGATGCGCGCGAAACAGTCAAACCCTTTCCTATATCTACCTCGATCAATATCACTATCCTTGTCAATCATAATAAATCCATACTTATCGGTCCAGCATGCCGAGCATAAATTTTTAAATTCAGCGTAAGGCATATCAGTGTTTACATGATCATTGTATATATGCTTGAGATTCATTTCATCTTGCTTAAATAGTACCAGGAGGTTGGCGTTATCACGGACGAGATGCTTCGGAATACGTGCATATGTCTGACAGAGATAGAATGAATCAACGTGCTCGTGTCTACCCATAGAAAAATATGCTCGAATATTATCCTGTTTTTCACATGCTACATCATCAAAAATAAATATTGAGTTCGGCCGGGCCTCGCTTGGTGGTACCACTTGTTCATTCTCGTTGAAGGGAAAATATTCAACACCGTCTACAGACTCAAGCAGTTTTTCTAATAACTTATACTTTGGCTGCTTAAGAGATTTCGAGTATATATAAATATTTTCGAATCGCAATCCATTGGGATGAGTGATGAGCGTAAGCAACGTATTAGTTTTGCCGCAGTTTGATGGCCCGCAGAACACTGCACGAACGGTATTTGGTAATAAATTACCATGACGTTTTGCAATCTTTTCATTCTGCGCAAACTGATCGAAATTGATCACAGGTAAATTGGTGGATTGTGTCTTGAACTTCATCCCGATGCAGACTAACGAGAAACCTTATAAATAATCGTTTATATATAAAAATTTCCTCAGTGACTCATGAGTCTTCCGATGGATAAGATCGTGAAGAAACGTGCTAAAAAGCGTGGTAAAGGCTTGGTTAACAGTCTTATTAATAATCTCCCTGTTGAATTACATCTGCCTGATTATCAGTACTGTGGACCAGGAACAAAGCTATCGAAACGTCTTGCACGGGGCAATCCGGGAATTAATCCGCTCGACGCAGCCTGTAAGGAGCACGATATCGCTTATTCGAAAAATCGAGAAAATCTCGCTGCTCGAAGCGCTGCGGACACGGTATTGGCTGAGCGCGCTTGGAAACGCGTGCGCGCCGCTGACGCTAGTGTAGGTGAGAAAGCAGCCGCGTGGGCCGTTACCAACATAATGAAAGCTAAACGAAAATTTGGTATGGGCTCGAAGAAAAGTAACAACGTTGGACTTGGAAAGATAATTGGTGCTGCTAAGAAAGCGATGATTCATAGTAATGATTCACGCGTTGTCATTAAAACAGCTCTTAAGGGTGCTCGTGAAGCTTTGAAAAAAGCAGGCGGCAAACGTAAAGTACTCACACCTCGAGTACTACCTGTGCCAAATAAAATATGTGGTTTTCTGCCATTTCTCGTGCCCATTTTCGCGGGACTTAGTGCCGCTGGGGCATTGTCCGGTGGTGCGGCCAGTATAGCTAAAGCTGTTACCGCCGCTCAAGCGGCAAAACGAGAATTGGAGGAGAATAAGCGACATAATCAAACGATGGAGGCTATTGCGTTGGGTAAAGGCTTGCATTTAAAGCCCTACAAAAAAGGCTTCGGGCTTCATATTGCATCAAAAAACGGAAGGTGACGCTACCACACCGAGCACTAACTGACACCGACCTATTAAAGTATGCAAAAATTATGGAAATTCCACACTTTCGTGGAGTTTTTATGCGAAATGGTTTACCAACGAGTGGCCCATTCAAACGGGAGTCCGCAATTATCAATCTGGATGATAACAATGGAGCTGGTACACACTGGGTCGCATACAAAAAGTTTGATAACAACGTTATATACTTTGATAGTTTCGGTGATCTTCAACCACCGGTAGAATTTGTCAGTTATGTGCGTGTCGGTAGCGTGAAATATAACTATAAACAATATCAGTCATATGATACAGTAGAATGCGGTCATTTATGCCTTAAATTTCTTTGTAATCAACTGAATCGTAAGGAAAAATATTGTCTATATAAACACTAACCATGATACTTCGCACTCAGTACTATATCAGTCAGCATCATGAATGATACTCTTACATTGACCATATCTGGAACGTCTTCTATTCTCGAAGCTCAATATTTTCCTCCTATTGAACTTTCCGCGGATAAAAACTATGCTCTAGGACTGGTTGAATTACTAACCTTCAACTCAATTCCCAATATAGACGTTGATAATAATAAACTTCACATTGGCGGAGAAGTAATAAGTATTCCGACTGGTAGCTATGAAATTGAGGATATTGAGAATTATGTGAAGCCTATCCTAATCGGTAAGAATATTACTATCGATATTAAACCAAATAATAATACTCTACGCAGTGAAATTAGGTGTGATCGTGATATAGATTTCACACCTGAAGATTCCATTGGTCGGTTACTAGGATTCACACAACGCATCTTGACAGCTAATAAAAACCACGAGTCTGATCTGCCTGTAGCCATTCTCAAAGTGAACGCTTTAAGAGTTGAATGTAGTCTTACAACCGGCGCTTATATCAACGAGCGAAAAGTACATACTATTCACGAATTCTTCCCATTTGTCCCGCCGGGATATAAAATTATCGAAGTACCATCACACGTCATTTATCTCCCTATTCTCCACAAGATAATTGATCATATTCAACTACGAATAGTAGATCAGGACGAGAATTTAGTTAATTTCCGTGGGGAGGAGATAACAATTCGGTTGCATATTAAATCTCAATAATAATAATAATGGCTATAGTTTTTAACCGGAGGCCTAGCAATTATAATAAGCCGTCATGTGCGAAGCAGATCAGTCATCGACTAGCTCCCAAGGTGCTAACACATCAGAACGTGCAACTTCTGAAAAATCTCGGCCTCAAGGTCAAGCAACGCGGAAGAAAATTGTAAAGCGATATTTACTCCGCGTATTTTGTATCTGCTGCTGGCGAATACGATGGATGAGGAAATAGTCAATATTCAGACGCCCATCGTCTTTGATGAATCCATAACACACTGCGAGATTCATGCTCATCAGCCTTACGCGTCATCATCTTTCAACAACAGTGATGAGATACGTATTGCAGTTCAACATCAAGATCTCAGCCTGCTCCCCAGCAAGAGTTCGCTTCACATAAGTGGAAAGCTCATCAAAGCTGATGGATCCGCAGCTGCCGCTTCTACAACTCTCGTGAACAATGCAATTTGTCATTTGTTTGAGGAAGCTCGATATGAGCTGAATGGTATCGAAATCGATCGAAACAAAAATGTCAGTCTTACGAGTCTCATGAAAGGATTTGTATCTCTACGTCACAGTCAAACTTCAGTAATGGAAAATATAGGTTGGCTTGATGTCGAAGAAAGGAAATCACTAACCAATTCAGGGTCCTTCGATGTCTGCATACCGCTCAGCTTGATATTTGGCTTCGCTGAAGATTATCATAAGATCGTCGTCAATGCCAAATATGAGTTGATTCTCGCACGATCAAAAAATGACCTCAATGCAGTTATTCAAACAGCAGCGGAAGAATTTAAAATTGCTCTACATAAAGTAGAATGGCTTATACCATATGTCTCAATTTCCGATCAGCGGAAAATACGACTACTCAATTTTATAGCCAAAGATGCCCCAATTCCCATGAGTTTTCGCACATGGGAATTGTACGAGTATCCCCTACTCCCCACCACTACGAAGCATGTATGGACCGTTAAGACATCTTCTCAGTTGGAAAAGCCACGATATGTAATTCTAGGCTTTCAAACGAAGAGAAAAAATAGTACTAACAAAAATGTTAGTAATTTTGATCATTGCAACATTAGTGACGTGAAATTATACTTGAATTCACAATGTTATCCCTATTGCAACCTGAATCTCGATATTAATCAAAATCAGTACGCTTTGCTATATGAGATGTACGCAAATTTCCAAACTAGTTATTATGGTAAAGAAGCTGAACCATTGCTAAACAAGGAAAAGTTTTTGAATTATGCTCCACTCATCATAATTGATTGTTCAAAGCAGAACGATACTCTCAAGTCTGGACCTGTTGATATTCGTCTTGAATTTGAAGCTAAGAGTAATTTTCCCGCCGGTACATCAGCATACTGTCTAATATTGCATGATCGAATAGTTGAGTACAATCCAATCAGCGGCGGGGTAAAAAAGTTGGTATAAAAGCCGCTTCCATATGGGAAATCAAGTTAGTATTAATCAAGATGGACTTCATCGTCGATGTTCAGGGGTTCAAGAAACCGATTGACGAGTTCGTGTTGAAAGAAATATCCATCCTTGAACTTGCTCAAGACATGGCAGCTGATCCCATAACGTTGCTCGTCAAACCGCCATGCCCATGGGCCGACCTACCAGCGAAATACAAGTGTATGAATTCGTGGCTACAACGTAATTTCCACGGAATGTCCTGGGAGTCTGGAGAAATGTCTTACGAGGGGGCTATAAATTTCGTTCGCGCTATCTTGACACTTGGATCAACTGTTTTCGTAAAGGGCTTGGAGAAAAAAAGATGGCTGGATCGCATCATGATCGGTACATCGGTGTCCGTTGTCGATTTGGAAACGCTGGAGTGCCCATCGTTGCGTAAACTATCAACCGCAATACCCGCCATAAGATGTCCGCATCATCCTAATCTCTTACTAAAATATAACTGTTCCAATGGGAATGTGAAATCCCTGAAGACTTGGATAATGCATATAAGGCACAATGTAGACGAATGAAGGTGTTTTGTAAAGAAATAAAACAGATTTACATATATGAGTTTTTATTTTTTGTACGTAGAAAACCTTTTACAATCCAAATCAAAACTTATGTTATTAATACTGTATTATACGATGATATATGAAAACTCTTATTCTACATAATGTTCGATTTTGGCTGTCACACACGCACAACATGACTGGGAATTTCACACGACTTGGAATGTCACACTGTTGTATTTTCCACCGTGATATGTCATGCGGAGATGATTCTTCTGCGATGATTCAACCATCTGCATGAACAGCGCCTGGTCGTCCTCGAAAACTTTTGCAAGTCGCGCCGGTAGGAAGACAGCGAATTCTCCATTGAGCTCAGCGACGACTCTTTTCCCGAATTTCGTTGCCACGAATTTTAGATTGCTGATCTGATGTTCTTGCTGAATTTCCAGCTCGATCAGCTTCTTCGTTGGAAGGAATTCCGGCATCTTGCCCACCTTGTTGATTGCTGATAGATCCATTTTCGAGGATTTGAATGTTGTCGAATGTCTTCATTATGAAGCGCAAGTCTGACCTCGTGCGAATCAGATTTTGTACTTCTTTGATATTCTTCAAGAGTAGTTCGGTGCGTAGTTTTAGCTCACGACGATTGCTTTGCATACAGTCTTTGCTCTGCATCACGTCTTTGAATGGTACAATTCAAGCTGCAGCATCAGATTTTGTATCGTTGCACCGTAGCACCCCCACCACATAATCTTGTTCATCGACTCCACCTTTTTCTTCTCTAACCCTATCAGCAACGAAAATTCGATATTAACGAATCACGCATTTTGTTATTGTTTCTTCATGACTCACTGGACGTATGAATCACCGCTTTAGAATGACACTTTTCACACTGCAACCGGCGAGGCGCTGGTCCATCAACGTGAGTTCTCATATCTGGTGTATTCCAAGGCTCCATGCATGGTAGGTATAATGCTACTTCGGAATCAGCACGGAGATGTGCGGGTAATCGATCCCACAGGAGATGAATTTGCGTTCCCCAATACTTGAGAAGTTTAGACTTTGAAATAGTCTTCAGCTCAGCCTTAGATAACTCCCATGGATTTTTAACATATTGAATGAATGGTGTTGCATTGGCTGCATTCATCTCGCCGTTAAGTTATAGACTGAGCGATACGAATTCAATATTCCACGTGCCGATGTTTGTTTATTTTAAAATACCCCTCCCCTCCTATACAAAATTCCGAGAACAAGGGTCTGACTCATGGTGCATTCTTTGGATATGAATGCTCTATTCATTCTTTGTTTATCGATGTTTATCGCGGTCATAAATTTCAAAGGGTGACAAGAGGGCTAGACTACTTAAAGCATTTGTATACATTATCACACAAGCCACCCACTCGCCCGCCTAACGAGCATTTGATTTGAACACCAAAGTGTTTATTTATAATTGTTTATACAATCATAGGTGATAAGTGACAGATGGGTCTCAGAGCACAGGCCAAGCGATACCCTCCAAGGCTGAGCAGTTCAATAGCCCCCCCACCCACCCACCTCCCACCTCCCATCAACATCATCATCTACCTGGCTCACCCACCTGGCGGTCACCGATTCTAAAATCAGGAAAATGTCAACCACCCACCACCCACCCACCTACCACCCACCTACCACCCACCACCCACCTCCCACACACCTGCCACCCACACCCACCCATCACTCACCGATTCACAAAATACAATAGAATGTCAACCACCCACCCACCCACCCACCACCCACCCACCCACCAATTACCTGCCGCACACCTGCCACCCACCCACCCACCACCCCATACCCCCCTCCTCCCACTCAACACGCCTCGAACCGCCGCCGACCGAGCGCTTGGTTCAATACGCCCCGGGTGGGTTAGAACCCGCCTTACATATCTACTTAAACGAAATTAGGCTTACCATTCGTGATCACGAGTAGGCATGCGGCGACAACAAAATTCTAATTCGAGGTTTAGTATTAGACTCACGTATATCTTTTTCCAACGATGATTATTTCGTTTTATTTACGTGCGGGATCACGATAAACGTCCTGATCTTTCGTCGAAAACGATAAAGTATCTGACGATTAACAAATCGCAAAAACTTGATTACTTTAGATAACTTTTAGATTAAAAATTATTAATTTTCACCTCGAGCGTTGAAGCCCACTTTCGACGGAAACGGAAGAAGATTTCAGAGAGAGAAAGAGTGAGTTAGCAAAGTGCACGCATCAATAGCAAAATTCACGATGCCAGCCAATCAGCGTCATCATCGAAACCAACGCTTTGCGACCATTAGCCAAGCGACTTTTCTCTATTTCTATCCTTCGTGATGAGAAAGAGAGAAAAGTCGCTCGGGAATCAATTCGAAACATACCTTAGGGGTACGTTCCGAATCAGCGCCGAGCTCTCTATCTTTCATTCGGGGTGAGAAAGACAGAAAAGTCGCTCGGCGCTCATTCGGAACGTACCGCTGAGTACGCAAGCTCTTTTCTCTCCCTCTCTGCAGAAATCATCGTTCAGTTACGTCTTCGATACTCGCGGCGAGAAATCGTAATTTTTTATAAAAAATCTTCTCGAGTTATTTTTGACAAGAAAACTTTACTATTAAACAATTAATGCATAATCAAGGTTCAAGGTTCGGCACTAATTTTTATGCAAAATAATATACGATCATTCGCTTAAAGCTTTGTTTTCTTTTATTTCTTAACTCCTATTAACAATCATTACAACGCTAATGTGCCGATTATTTTACCATATATTCCTCCTAAGAAAAAATATATTTCCAATATTATGGACTAACTTTACAATTCTTTGTTTAGTGACATTACTAGTAGATAGTTTTCAATTCTTAGGTAAATACGATCAATTGAAAATTGACGAAATTCATTTAGGAAAATCTCGTCATATAGGCGGTATGTTTGAAGATAGCGAATAAATAATTTTCGTTAACAATTACTTTCAGGAACATCACACAATTTCGACGATCCAATGAATTTTGGAAAGAAATGATATTGCGTCGTAGCAATAAGCAAGAAGTCGATCGAAATGTCACAGCAATGGGAAATTGTCAAAATATGTAATCTACCTTATATTAACGAATCCCGAAAATTCGTGTCATGTCATGGCTTAACGACTGCATGGACTGCAGGTCCGAAAATATGTTGTTGGTACAGTTCATTTTCATGAATAGATGATTGAAATCAAAAATATTTATTAATAATTGTTCTAGGCAACTTTTCTATACGAGGTATGCACTCGAACACTTATTCGATTAATCCGTTTCGATGACATTTCCAAGCTTTGTCATCAAATTTTTGTGGCCAGCGCCGTATTTGCCGGTACTATTGATGTCGATGCTGCGTCGATCGTGACAGAAATAAATTCTTCTTCTGACGATTCGGCTACGAAATGGTGATGCTTCGTACGAAAAGCATTTCCGGCGATTCGTAATGTTGCGACGATGAATCCCGATATTGGATTGTTGTCATTGCTTACGTCCGGGAAATGTATAATTTCCACTATTCGACCGTATTTTCCATTGTCGTAATAAACGAATTCGTTGCAATATCTTGTTTTTGCTTCATCGGCTGTTGGAGTTCGTTTGTATTTCATCGTACCGTCCACAATTGAATCGCGAAAGAATACGACTTCGCTCGGTAATGTTTCGAATCCTGCGCGGCGTACAGCTTCGAGTACCGAATTATTCGAAACACGGTTCAACATCTTATTTTTACCTACAAATCGTAAATGTTTAACCGGTAGTATCTATCACATATTCATCTAGCATAGTAGCATCTATCACATATTCCCGTTTTTTTAAAACGCTCATCAATTCGCGATTCATCATTTTCTTCATTGAAGTGCTGATTTGTGGATCGTTGAACAGATTTTCGATGAATCGCGTCAAGAGAAATCGTGTAACGATCTGCAGTATTCTTCTATTTAGACTAGTTGCTTTTTCAATGATTTTTCTATTCCATGATTCGTATGGAAATGCGGAGCAAGTCCACATGGGACCCCAGTTTCGTACGGTATCTGGCAAGTGAAGTAACAAATGTACGTTGTACCTCATGCGGTTCTTCGAAAATAACGTGGCGAAGTCTCTGCAGAATGTCGTTAACGATGTTCGTGCGACTTCGTATTCTTCTGTGCTGATGCTGTCCTTGTTAAATATGTACGCCGCGTTACATAACAAAGCCAGATGCTCGTGGTACACTGCGGGAAATATGCCGTCGAGGCATATCAATGCATAGTAGAGAAGCCAATTTCTCCATTCTGACACTTTCCATTGTGAATTATCTTCGATAGATCGTGGTGTCCTTGAAATTCGGCTTGGTGGGCGCATACTCAACAATCGTTTGTTGATTATATTAATATTGTTTGCACCACCGCAGTTCCATGGGTCTCGAAGTAAGTTTTTGAAAATCAATTCCGTATAATACTTCGTAACGCCGAGAAAAACATTATGCATACTATCGACAGGCATATCCCGAACCATATCACATTTTTTGGTACACATCATAGCACATGGTCCACGAACTCCATTTACTCTTTCATCGGAGTTTTCAGTCAATCGCATATCTCAAATCAAATCATTGTGCGTACGAAGAGCAGAAAGTTCTTCCTCGAACGGATAAACGCGCTTCCCACGACCTTGACGATTTTCATTTCTGACCTGTTGTCCTGGATGGTAACAATACGTGCATCCGTAATTGCCGTTAAATTGAGTCATATTGAGGACCATCGGTCGTCATCGTACACGTCGGCAATAAAAATTTACTTGTAATTTTCGTATTGGTGACTTGACTAGTCCAGGTTATGCCAGTTTCGTACAAGAAATTTAATTCGTCGATTATCGGCGAGAGTGTTACATCCTGACGTAACCTTCTCTATTTTTTTTTCTTATTTATTTAATTAATAATACTTTTCGCAACTTACATTTCTGCTTATTTCCTTACTATTTGAAACCTGATCCCGCAAAAATAATTCCTACATTCCACGAAAATTCCAACATTATTCGTTCTCATTAAACTCATAAAAAGAATGATTTCTCTCACCAGTCGCTAAGCGATATTTCAAGAATGAATCTCCTCTGGAAAATCTTTCCAATGAGATTCAAATATTCATTGTGTAAATTAAAATTAAATGGATAAAAGATGGAACATAGAATTATCCACCACACGAGGTAGATGCGGACAGAGGCTTGAATCCCCCTCGACACACGCACTACTCTCGGTGAAACAGCGAACTCCGCTGCCGACGCCGATACGGTCGACCACGGCATCGACCCACGGAGTATAGATCCAAGCTTTTACCATGCGGGCAGAGACTTGGATCCCCCTCGACACACGCACTACCCTCGGTGAAACAGCGAACTCCGCTGCCGACGTCGATACGGTCGACCACGGCATCGACCCACGGAGTATAGATCCAAGCTTTTACCATATGGCAGAAAAATTCTAATGGCAGACCATTAGAATTTTTTCTACTGAATATTCTAATGGGGCTTCCAACGAAAAAAAAGGGAACCTACATTACCTTATGTATGGAAATTAACCCTGACCGACATAGTTTCGGTATTTTAACACCGTACGACGTCGCAATGTATTTCTGAATATATCGGTCGCGCGACTGAGAGACAAACATCCCCTGTATAACTTAACCATCCATCATCATAACGGAATAATTTCTTCACCAACAATTCTAAAATACGTCTCATACTCCCACACGTTCTCTAACTTTTAACGATAAATGATAAAGATGATCAATTAAAATCTGTCAGCCATTTAATAAAACATAGTATGAATTGAATCAAAGATAATAAAATTGTCCAGGATGTTAGGGAAATTAATCGACACAATCTGTCGACAAACGCGATCAATAAATATAAATTCGAAACGACAAAGCTTTCAAAATCATAGAAATAAAATTTGGTATAATTTATTGATAAAAACAATGAACACCCTGAAACAAATGATAACCGAATAAAGGGGCCAAATAGTAAAATCACGCAGAGTCACGAGAAACCGACACGAGTGAACGCCACTAACTTCATAGGATAAGTTATTGCCACAGTTAAAATTCCATGATATATTATGCGACGATCGAAGGAAAAGAAAGATGGTCGAAATTCGAGAGATAAAGAACTAGTGAAACAGAAAACCGCATTACCGAAATCTAAACATTCAGGGGGGACAGTCGTAAAACTTTTACGACCCACCCAGCCAAGTGCGATAGTTCGTAGTATGCAACACGAGTATGACCCGACGGTGACTCACGAGTGCGAACGTCTCGGCCACCGAGCGAGAAGATGCAATTACGCAAAATGTACGCACCGTGCGCAAGAGAAATGGCTCCCTACGATCGGGAGAATAAAATAATAACGTTTTAATTACATCAACATTTTAAGGAAGATTTTCGCTATAAGAGATAACTGTTACTTTTCCCATTACGCTTACCGATTAAGCTGGGATTAAGAACAAAGATTTACTTCCGGGATTGCGTTTTCTCGACTTATGGTGGAAAAATTATAAATTAGTAATTATACCAAATTAATCAGAAACATTCCATTATTCTAACAGCATTGTTATTTTTCTGGAATTATTTACCGTTTGCAAGAAATCCATAACATTAGTGGCAATAAAATATTTGCAACAGAAAACGTATGCCGCATGTAAGAAATCGGGCTCCCTTCGCTTTATAGTATAAAATATCAAATCGCGGTTTATACCAAAATATTCAGAAACAATCCACCTTCAACATAGAATAGTTACTTTTCCGATATCATCTAACGTAAGATCAGGAAACGCCGCGAAAGACAGAAATTAAGCTAGTGTAGTCAAGCGAAAAGATAAAAAGGGGCCCGGGCAAAGACATGAGTTGCGTAAGCCGAGCCGCATAATGCCAAGGTTAGTTCACGGTGATAGGGGAAGATTTAGCAGGTACACCAAAAGAGGGGAATTACACAGCTCGCCCGGGCAAACGGAACAGTAGTTCCGGAATGTCCATATAAGGAAGTAAGATGATCGGACGACGCTGTTACCAGGCACATGCAATAACTGCTGCGCACTTCTAAATGGGGCAACGCCCAAAGACACCGGCCCAGTAATGCCACAGATACCTCGGAATATCAGGAAAATGTTATTACTCTATAATAAAATGATTTGTACAAGAGCCGAGAAGTATTGTATCCTTCAGGTATATTATATTTTGACATCCTACACTTGAAAGGTGATAATGTTATTAAAATAATAACTGGGAAAAAAATATATGTATTTCTCGACTCTTACCCGGTTTCCGAATACGTACACATATAGGATAATTTTACGAACAACAACTATTATTTTATTCTGTCTCTTATACGTAAAAAATATCAAATATTAATTTTAATAATTATTTAGTCATTAATATTAAATTACAAACGAGTCAGGCAAATAATTAAGTATAGGGAAGGAAATGAAATCCAATGGAAAATGGATAAATCTACCATTAATTAACAATAAGAATGAAAGACAAATCTAAGAATCTCGAACAAGTCGAGAGGAGAATAACGAGGGGCAACGTTACTCATCAGGGGAGTATAAGGCCCGGGCATATTTGAGGGAGGGATTTTCTTCCCCCTCTGCGTCCCATTCTTCTAGCATATAAGAGGCCGCAGAAAAAGGGTTCGAGAGAGAGCGAGTGACCACCAGCCAAGAGTAGAGACCAGGAGCAGCAGAAGAAGTAAGAGAGTAGAGAGAGAGAGACGGAGGCGCCTAAGACCGAGCGCGCGATCGGTGCATCCGACCGGTAGTCTGGTGTTCCGGCTAGGCGACGAGAGAGAGATAGAGCCAGAAGCCGCGATCTTTGTTAACCACCATACTAGAGGAGGATCGCGGGTCCGTGGTAACAACGAACGAAATAGAGTAACTCTCCTATTGGAGAATTTTGTTTATAAAAACTTCCATCTCCGAAAACTGTACTCATATTCGACGCAACCAGTGTTCTCTTGAATTAGCTCAGTACACTAAATCGTCACTCTCGATTCGTCCGTTGGAACAAATCCATCTTCGTTCAAACATCCGTAATTTTGTTTTACTTGATTGTTAGAAGAAATTCTTGTACGAATCATTTTTTTTGATTATTCGTTGTATTTGCCGACGATCACATTCCTGTACTTTTGAATTTGCCTGAACTGTTTAATTTGAATAAATTATGAATATTACGGCATAATTGGCGTGAAATCCGTGTTTAAACCACCCGTTTCAACGCATCGACCATCATCGAAACTACCATCATCGCAACAAACAACGTAAGTACAATTTAATTCAATTTTCTTTGATATAGTTACGATCGGAAATGTGTGCAATATCCACTGTTACTCGAACTCCTCAATAATTCGCCTTGCCGTCGCCAGACAACATTTACATCACTCATAGAGACACTATTCAGTATAAAAATCAACAGTATATATATTGCAGTGAAATAATTCCTCATAATTCAAATCATCGACGAATCATCAATCTAATTACGCAACAGATAAAGAAATTTTATAATACCTCTAAGACAAGTCAACGAATAGCATTCCAAGCCCTATCCTTAGTAATTTTCCTCACGGTTAGACTAAAAAATGGGCAGTTGCGCCGATAATTGATGCCAGGAGTGGTAAAGGAGGGAGAGATCTCTCTTGACCAGCGCGTATTCAATCGTACTCGACGCAACCTTGCGTTAAAAATTCGGGTGAAAAAGAAACACCCACGTTTTTGACGTGATAAGAGCACAGTATGAATATTCGGGTGTCCTTTGCCAATCCATATTCCCGCCAATATCATGTATCTTTTGCGTGGGTGAGGCGAGAACTCGTTAATCGTTAACATGACTGGCCATGCGTTCGTTGTGGCGGAATTAGCGACCGAAGCTCCATCGACAAATACTCCGAGTGTAAAATTATTTTAGTACTCAGGAATCCATGACGAGCGGACAACTTCTTGTACCTTGCTCCGTCGTAAATGTCTTCCATGTTGTCTAGATTTTTTTTTGTACGAGTGAATCTATACTGCAGCGACTCGACGACCGATGAATCAGTCAACAGAGCACGAAGTTGATTTTCGATTTTCAATTGAACGAAGTACAGTAGGTTTTTAGAGTCTTTTCCAGGTCCAGATTTACCGCACGGACAATCTTGTCGAGGCTGTAGAGTATGACCGACGATGATATTGCAAAATTTGCAATAATAATGTCGTTTCGTCGTTGATTTATCGTCTCGAGAGAAACGACGAAAGACTTTTCTTATTGGGGCGTATCGAAAAATCGTTGAAAACTATAGCAGCAGATCTTAGCATACTTTCGATCACTGTATAATTTAAGTTATTTCGGATACCCGTCGTTAAAATGGACTAGATATACGTCATGTACGTGACACCATTGTTGATTGACATTGGACATAACAATTTAGGAATGTGCTGAGGGAATGAAAAAATTTTGCTGCCTTCTTCATCGCTAACCTTGTCAGAGCTGTCGCATTCATCGTTGTCTTCGCCGCTATCACCGCTATCGCCATCGTCTGAGATGTCAGAGTCGATCCCGTTGTTTTCATCGTCTCTGTCAACGCTCTCGTATTCATTGCCAACGTTGTTCTTGAAACCATTATTACCTGCGCCGATATTTTCATGATTATTTGTGATGTATTCAATCTGGTTTTCTCCGATACAATCGACTTCCATTGTGTTTGGTGAAATCGCTGCGGCGTTATTGTCATCGATAATTATGTCTCCGTAGGTCGAATTTCGACAAGCGTCGATTTCAGTTTCCGAAGACGCTTCACCATCGCCGGTACTCCCACCGGCGATTGCATTAGCGGCTGGGCGCTTTTTAATTTCTCTCCATCGTTTTGATACCTGCAAAACAAAAATGTTGTTACAACATCGTGTGTAATTAACGAACGTTTATTAGTACTCTGTTATATTCAATTTTTTTATACTCACATCATCGACTACTTCTTTGGCATTGAATCCAATCATGAACACATCATGTTTATTCAGTCTCATATATTTTTGCCTTTCTCGCCGGAGTCGATGGAAAAGAAACTGCCGTTTCTCAACGTTCGTAACGATTGAGACATAGGCTTGAGTATCCATGATGAAAAAACTAAAAATAAATTAAAAATGCTGGAAATTGAAATTTTCACATGGATTGCTCTTGAAGCTTAATTTTATAGAGAGCAACTTTTTAACAATTTATGCGTTTTCGTGGAATAAAAAACTATTGATTTTTTATATAATTAAAATTTTATATGTAATAATTGATGCCGGACTCACCGAATAGCGAAGGAGAATATCGAGAGAAATCCTAGTGATGCACCCTGAGACCAGACCTCTGAAACGCAACACGTAGTTATATTTATTTTTAATATTAGACATGAATAACTGATCTCAACTCATCTCAATAAATAATGTAACGACCGAACGAATGAATAACACGCGTGTTTGGTTTTGGGGCGGATATTAGTAATAATAAGAAATGTTAATTATCCCGATCACGACATGTCACACGTCTGTTCGCTTTTAAAGTCTCGTCCAGACTCGCGGCTACGGCTCGTTTGATCTTGAGTCCTCCATTTTGCTTATCGATAATTCTCAATAGCAAGGGTTCAACACTTTTTCATTTTCGAGTAAAGCGTTGCTTTACTCGACAGAGTCCCGACGCTAAGAAGAAGCAAGGGACAAATTTTCGCGACGACGATCCAATCATTGAAGGAAGAAATCAACGTCGGCCATTCATCATCAATTAATTAACGAATTAATTACATTTATTTTCAGCGAACAGATCCTCTTTAAATTTAAAATTCCTTTCCAAACACAGCGCCGGCAACTGCCTTGGGAGACCTCGGCAACCGCTTTCATCTAGTGTTACCCTTCCTATCAAAAACCAGCGCCGGCAACTACCTTGGGAGACCTCGGTGATCGCTTTCGTCTCGGTTTATCCATCAAATTCAGAAAATACAGTAGAATCCATTGCTTTGCGGTGATCTATTACTACACGACAGCGCCGGCAACCGCCTTGGGAGACCTCGGTAACCGCTTTCGTCTCGTTGGTGGCTAATAGCAATCATCTAACGTAGAGTCATTTTTTGGTACGACTGATTACTCCGTGGCAGCGCCGGCGACTGCCTTGGGAGACCTCGGCGACTGCTTTCGTCTAGTCATTGTTTAATCAGAATCGTGTAGAATAGAATCACACTCCTCCTACCCGCAATAAAATAACCCTTCGATCTGTTTCGCACTCTAATTAACGAAAGAGCTAAAAATCAATTGAATCAGGGGGGGGGGGGGGTGGAGGGTGCTGGAAAGAATGGTTCTCGAATGTAATAGTAATAATACTGGTTTTATTGACTGACCCGTGGCGATAGTTGAGGCGTGGATGTTACAACAAAAGAAAAATTAAGGGATATAATACAAAAGAAAAGGCCATTCGACGGCAAAAGAATAAATGACTAACGCAAAATAAATAAATAATGCATCCAGCTATTTTGCGGTTGGCCTGTTACCGCGCACGGCTTCTCTGCGTCGTCTGAATATTTATAACGTTCTTTACTGGTCCGGGGGCGTACAATGTTGGTTGCCGGGGGGGGGGGGGGGGGGGGGGATCGCTTCAGGGACTTCGTTCGGGGCGCGGGAATGGGGCGGGACAAGAGGGGTTGGGTTCCGGGCGTGTGGGATGTGCGGGAGGTTGGCGGGACGCCGGGTTCGTGAAGGGAGATTTCTCGCATGCCCATAATGGCAGGGGCGACGGGGACAGCAGGGACAGCTGGGGGATATATCGTGATGGTGGTGCTCTTAGGACGACTTTTAGCGGGTGGTGCGGTTGTGGGACGGGGATGGGCTGCGGAGGTACTGGCTGTCGGTGGGGTGTGCTGGGCTTCGGCCACCTCTTCCAGCAGGTGAGCGAAGGGGCAATCATCGGGGGGAAAATAGTATCGCCTTTCCGCGGTTTCTTCAGTGTAGTAGCCTACGTCGGGGGTATCGATGACGATCGCGTCTTCTTCCTCAGTTTCGGGGTCTGAGTGAGTAACCGGCTCCGGGAATCGGTACTCGCGTGGCACGTCTAGACCGGCCCCGGGGGCGGCCTCGCGGGTTACGGGTCGGCTGATGGGCTCCGCGGGCTCTGTTTCGTGGGGGGTGAATCGGCCCGTAGCCGATGTTCTCCCACCTCGCGCTCCGTGTTGGGTATTGTCTCCACATCGTTAACCTGTAATGCGGGATAAGTAGTGTGAAGCGCGGGGGTATTAGTGCCAAGCGGGAGGTTATCTGCGGGTTGGGTGCTGGGAGTTCTTTCTGGGTTCTCTGGCTGAGTTTGGGTGTTAGCTGTAACTAGTGAGGTGTCGTCGAGTTGTTCGGTAGTGTCGTGGGGGTCATGCGGGTTGGTCTGGTCGAGTGTGGTTTCGTGGGAATGGTCGTGGGGTTGTACATACGGTTTCAGGTCCTTGACGTGAACCTTAGGTCGTTTGCTATTCGGGGGGAGTTCGATTTCGTAAATGACGGGGGATACCTTGCGGGTGATTGTGTAGGGGCCTTTGTATCGGGGGGCTAACTTGGCGGCGAAGTTTTGTGCGGCGGATGACAGTACGCGATTCTTTCGCAGCACCTGATCGCCTACTTCGTATTGACGATCGACTCATCCTTCGTTGTAGTAATTGGCCTGCCGACTAGCGGCTTCTGATAGGTTACGTCGGACCCAATCGTGGAGGAGGGGTAATCGTTTCATTCGGTCTTTCCACACGGACGGGTCTCGTCGATCCAGGACGGCTGGGGGTGGATCATCGTTCAGCAAATTCTTCGAGGGACGGGGGTTTCTTCCGAAGTTGAGAAACGCGGGGGAGATTTGGGTGGAGGACTGGACGGCTGCGTTAATGGCGAAACAGAGTTCGGGGGGATGAGCGTCCCATAGTTGGTGGTTGTCTCCAACGTATGAGACAATCATGGTCTTCACGGTTCGGTTAACACGTTCTACGGGGTTTACGTGGGCGTGGTACGGGCGAATGGTGGTCTGACGGATGCCATACTGGCCCAGATATTCTGTCATGTGGCGGTTGACGAATTCCGTTCCATTGTCTGTGAGGAGATATCGGGGACATCCCCATCGATTAAGGACCAGGGTCTCGAGGGCGGCTGTGATGGTGGGACCAGTGGCGGTTCGCAGGGCCTTGGCTTCCACCCACTTGGTGAATTGGTCCTGGAACACTACCACATACCGGTTTCTGCTTTTGCTGGGGGGGAAGGGACCCATTACGTCTGCGGCGACGACCGCCCATGGTCCTTCGGTCGTACGCTCGCGCATGAGGCCTCCGGGGGAGCCTTGGGATACTTTGTTCAGTTGACAGACTTGACATCGTTTTACGTATCTGGCGACGTCGGCAAACATTCCGGGCCAAGAGAAGTCCTGTCCCATACATCGGAATGTCTTGTCGACTCCCAAATGTCCCGACTGGGGGGCGTGGTGGGCATTTTCGAGGGCTCTAATTCTCATGTCTATTGGGAGGACGAGTTTCCAGGCATCCAGGTCGTCGAGGGCGGGGTCCACTATTGGGTGAGGGTGGTGGTGGTACAGTCGGCCATTTTCAATTCGCCAATCGGGTATTTGTTGGGGAATAGGTGGACGTTTCTCATCTGGTTAATGTACCACGAGTCCTGTGCGTCACCAAGGGCCATCAGGGCGGAATCAGTTCCTTCGAACATTCGGGATAGGGCGTCGGGGACAACGTTAAGGGTACCTCTTCGGTGGGTGATCTCCATGTCGAGGGCTTGCATGGATAGTGCCCATCGGGCCAATTGCCGGAGGGATCACGGAGGTTGCGTAGCCATCGTAGGCTGCTGTGGTCGGTGATAACTCGGAAGTGCGTTCCTTCGAGATATGGGCGCAGCTTCTTTGCCGCCCATAGTACCGCAAGGCAGTCCTTCTCGGTCACGCGAAACTTCCGTTCCTGTTTGGACGGGACTCGGGAACAAAAGACTATGGGGTGCTCTTCCTCGTTGATGGTCTGGGTGAGGACGGCACCGATGGCGGAGTCACTGGAGTCGGTGTGGAGGGTGAAGGGCTGTTCAAAGTCGGGTCGGGCTAATACGGGGGCTTGGGTTAGGGCGAGTCTGAGGGCCTCGACCGCTTCCTGCTGTTCAGGTCCCCAGCACCAGGGGGTATTCTTTTCGAGGAGGGCGACTAGGGAGAGTTTATGTCGGGAGATCTCTTCCAGGATTCGGGCATACCACCCAATCATTCCTAGGAATCTCCGAAGTTCCTTTAGATTTTGGGGGGTGGGATAGTTCAAGATGGGGGCTGTCTTGTCGGGGTCTGTCTTTAGTCCGTCTTTTGTTACAATATATCCTAGATACTTCATTTCGGAGAGGTAAAATTCGCTTTTTTCACGGTTTATCTCGAGTCCCGCCTCGGAAAGGCCTTTTAATACCTTTTCGAGGTACTCGAGATGCTGGTCCTCGGTTTCGGTGGCAATCACCACGTCGTCGGGGTACGCGAAGACGTGGGGTTCCCATGCTGGGTTGATGATTCTGTCTATTAGTCGTTGGAATGTCGCGGGGGCGTTCGTAAGTCCAAAGGGCAAACGGGTGAAATGGAAGAGTCCTCTACCTGGGACGTCAAAGGCTGTGGGGGCTCGACTTCCGGGGGCAAGGGGGACTTGGAAGTACGCCTGACTTAAATCCAATTTGGACAAGTATTTGGCGCTCCGGAGACTGGCAAGGATGCGATCCATGCTGGGGATGGGGTAGGCGTCTTTTCGGGTAACTTTATTCACGTCGCGGAAGTCGATGCAAAACCGGTGCTTCCCATTGGGCTTGGGGACGATCACCGGGTTGCTCAACCAACCGCTATTGGAGGGCTCTATTACTCCCTCGCGGAGCATCTTGTCGACCTCCGCTTGGGCAATGCACAGGAGATACGGGGAGATGTTGCGGGGTCTTTGGCGAATGGGGGGCTTCTACGTCTATCTCATGCTCGACCAGAGTCGTCGAACTGAGAATTCCAGTGGGATTGGGTTTAATTTCGCGATCGAGGAGAGCTTCTAAACGGGGGTTTGTATCTGGGGATCCTTCGGCCAGGCCGGCGAATTCGTGGAAGGCGGAGATGGCACGGGGGGTAAGGTCATGATCGGCAAATTGGCATACCTTGCCACTGGGGAGGGTCCACGTATCGTTTCCGTAATTTACAGCTATTTGGAATAGTCTGCAAAAATCGATGCCTAGAATACTCTCGTATCCGAGGCAGGCAGCACGCAACTCGAGGGTTCGTAGGATACCGGCTACGTTGAAGGCGAGATTGACAACTCCTAGGATAGGGACGACTGTGTTATTGGCGACTCGTACGCCTCCGGGGTGGGGTTTGGCTTTTAATCCTAGGAATTCGGCAGTCTCGGAACCGATGTACGAATGGGTTGCGCCTGGATCTAGTAGGGCGTGCATCACGTGTCCCTGGATTTCCAGAGGTAAATAATGCCGAGGATCTAATCCCTGGGATCCGAGGCAATCTAGTGCTTCAAAGGCGGCGCAATGCTCGATGTTCGTGGGGGGATCTTCATGGGTACTGGGGTGTTCGGGTGAAGGGTGGGTGGTTTCGGGATTCTCGGGGGCGGGGGCGTTAGTCTCGGGTAATCTTACTTCCTCGGAGGGCGCTTCCGGGGCATCAGGGGGCGTCGTTTTTACTGGGGAGGGGGTTGGGCGTTTGCGGGGGGGGGGGGGGTCTGGTTTGCTGTCTCCCCGGTAGGCGTTTCCCGTTTCGCGACGTCGGCGACACGTCGGGCATGAATTCGCATCCACACCCGGAGTACCGCAGAGTGGGCAGAATACACCACGGCATTGGGGGCAGCTACGGTATAGATGTCCGCTCTCACGACAGTTGTAGCAGCGGACATTAGCAAATCGGGTCGTGTTATCTCTTGTGGTCGTTGGCGGGGTTACTTGTAGTGCCATTAAGGGGGGCGGCTGATGGGGGGGGGGGGTTCGTGTGACTAGCGAGGGCTGCCGCTGCAGTAGTGTAACTCTGGGGGGCGGGCATTGCGTTTACGGGACTCGCTGTTGGCGGGGTGGTTGTTGCTGGGGTCGCGGGGGACGACGCGGGGTGGCTCAGGGCCTGGGGTGCGTCTACCACTGCGGCAACCCGTTCTTTGGTTTTCTTGGTCGTCCGGGGGGTGTACGCGGCGCTCGGGAAGACACTCTGATTCGCTGGTGGTGGAGGGCGATAAGTCCGGGCCTTTTCCTTAGTCGCCTCGATCCTCCTGCATTGCAGTTGGAACTCTAGGAAATTATGAACCTCATCGCGATGCAGGAATATCGCGGTGTCGGTATGGAGATTATCAAAGCAAAGGTCTAACTGTGCTTGGAGGGACATAGGGGGGGGGGGGGCATGTAGCTGAAATACGTACGCATTTTGGTCAAGTAACCGCAGCAGGGTTCGGTGGGGCCTTGGGTTCGCAATTCAGCTTCCCTACGGAGTCGTTCCTGTAGGTTGCTGTACCCAAATCTCGCTCGGAAATAGTAGAGGAATTCCTCATACGTCTCCCACGACGGTCGCTCCACTCGATACCACATAAGGGCATTGGCGATGAAACTCTCCGCGAGGAGGCGCATGAGGTCTGCTTGCTGGAAGCCTCTACTGTTGCAGTATTCGTGGAGGCGAAGAAGGAACTCTTCCCCATCTTCCCCTTCACGCCCTGCAAACTTCGGCCCATTTTGGCGGAAGTGGTCTACGTGAAGCGTATCTCGGGAGAACGTGACTTCGAGGGTGTTATTTGGGGCATGTGCCGATTGTTGGGGCACGGGGTAGTGGAGGGGTTGGGTTGTCCTTTGATGGCGGGGACGTCCTTGATGTGTAGTTTCGGGGAGGTCATATGTTCTATTGGGGAATGCTGGCGGGACGATGGGGGCTTGGGAATGGGTACGGATGTCTATTGAAGGGGGACGGTTGGGTTGTGTTACGTCCACCGTAACGCTCTGTTTGTTTCGCTTGCCACCATCAATAAAGGTCGCGTCTCAAATTTTAAGAAAGGAAGAAAAAGAAGGGAATCGGGTTAAAACCCCTCCCTACCGATATTTACTTTACACACCGCAAGATCGGAATCGAGTTAGCCTAAATTCTAACAAACTCAGACTCCTACCTTAACGAGTCGACACCGACCAATCTCGATAAAGCAGATGCGGGCCCCACAGGCAGAGGCCGAGAAAGGCGGTCTCTGACCCCTCTTCCGAGCACTCTCCTTCAATTCCAAAAAGAAACTAAAAAGAACAGGGCCCGTAATGGTTACCGTAGGGATCTACTATTATCAATATCGACTACCGCCTCATAGATCTTCAACTCAATAAGTCTACCTTACCGTAGCCAAAAACCATTTTGGAGGAATCTACGGTCAGTCGTTTAGAATCTTTGGGTCCTAGATACCTAGAGTCGGGTCGACAAATTATCCTCGTTAAAGGTAACATTTTGAACAGTGTTCTAGTTGACCCGAACTCCACAGGCTAAAGGAAGGGAGAATGGCTCTCGATTGTGATTTCAGCACGAGGAAAAAGAAATTATTTTTTTTTATAACAAAAAGCACAGACCGCCCAATTGTTCGTAATAAAGTACTTAAAGAAAGAGTAATTGCAGCACTCTAACAAGGAATTAGAATCATAAATAACGACAAATAGAGAAATAAGGCTGAGAATAGACTTTGCTAAAAGAAATAACGAACGATGCAATTCGCATACAGGATTTGCCCTCTTGAACGCCTGTGTTTATCCTTACAGAATTAATTAAATATACGTCATTAGTTAAGGATAAGGAGAGTGACGTCACCATAAAAGAAAAAGGGGTTTCAACCCAGTAAAACTGTGCTAACGAGCTACGCTCGATAGTTTCAGGTGCAAAGAGCCGGGTAACAGAAGGGGGCCCTCTTTACTTCAGGTAGAAGAACGGGGCACGCACTCTCCAACTGTAGGCGTAATACTACAAATACGATACTAGGATAATTTAGTCTATTCCTCGAGAAATTCTTAGCAGTAATTAAGTTTGGACGCCATTTTGTTTAAACAAAATAACTAAATGAATACGCTGTAAGGAGTTTGCCGAGGAAGTTCTTTTCCATGGCTCGCCACCAGACGATTTAACATGGAAAGGAAAGAAAAGTAAAATTTAATATTTTTGTTTCACATTTACACGTGCATCAACCAGAGCGAACGAGTGCCTCTAATCAGAAATCAAATGATGAGTCCACGTTAAATTACGCCTCATCTCAAAATTAATTACAATTATTTCTAAGTAGAGTTAAACAAGTTTCGATTACGAAATCTATAAAAAGATACAATTTTAAATCTCATGCAATACGTATAAAACTCCAAAGGCTTAGGAGAGCGTATTTTCACTTCACGATACCGGTTTTCTTAGTCTAGACACCTGACGAGATTTATTCTATAGTCGGATTGGAACGCAACTCTGGTGTTCGTTTACATATAAAGTATTTAGCTATAAAGCGGCAGTATGCCGGCTAAAGTCTTTCTGGTAATGACTTCCAGGAAAACGGAAACGAGAAAAGGAGGGGACCGATGCCTACGTGATCTCGTCCGCGCCCTTTTACTATTCGATACCCCACCCTGTCACCCATGGCACAGGCCCGGCAAATGAACTTACGCCTAAAAGAAGGACTTAAGATCACCGGCCAATCACGGATGAGGTCCTAAGCATCGCCTCATCTTCTCGTTACTGTACCAAAATTTTATAAGAAATAGATATACAAAGAGACACTCCCATAGCAACATCCCCACTACATGTCATCAAGGAAATGGTACAAAAACCCCGGAAATTATGCGCTCGGGACCACTTGAAAAGACCATTTAGAGATACCATTTAGAAACACCCATTTTTTGAAGTACCCACTCGGAAATATCACTCAGATAGATCCTATAAACAGTTAGAAAACCACGGATGTTTAATTGAAGTTTCAAGGAAACGCTAAAAAAATCATAAATCGTATAAAAAAACCGAAAATAATCTTATTCCAATCGAAACCGTTTCATCTGACATATCGTAGTTTTTATTGCTTAACGCAAGTTTAAAGGGAATTCATGAAAGACCTCCGGGCTCGCATTGGTCAGCCAGTTCAAATTCCCTACCAGTTGTATCACCTATATAATTTTTTTTTCCGCATTAAACAGTGTTAATTTTACTCATACCTCTGTGAGACATTTCATTCTCCTATCAACTCATTCACGAATACAATTCACATAAACAAAACTCCGTACTCAACAAGGACCAGCTGATCATCGTTTAATACCGTAAGTACATTTTTATTAAATTACCAATCGTCCATTATTTTACTTCCGTTTTCGCGACCCAGTGATTTACAAAGTCCTCTCGGAATTTTCCTTGTTCTACCGTGTCTCGCGTACTGACACCTGGCCGAAGGAAACCGGCAGGTAGCCGTAGTCTCGCCGAAGATTTCCTCTCTATCTCTCTCGTTGCCTCAAAGACGCTGAAATCTCTACTAATTAGTTGACACCCTACGACGCAGATACGACAAGCATTCTTAAGGGCTCCATCCCAAGCAATTCTCCGCAAGGTTAGGGCTTTAAAAAGGAGCAAATGTTGTTCTCTTATTGACACCAGGAGTGGTAAAGGTCGGTTCAACATCCTCCTGACCAGCGCGTGCAATAGTAACAGAGACAACTGTCAAAAACGTAGATTTGACGAAAATGTCCGACTTTTGTGAAAAAACACATTTTCGATACTTTCACGACGACAAATCGTTATTGCGTTGGAAACTAAGTCGAATTTTACCGAAATCTTGAAATGGTCGATTGTCGTCGTTGATTCTCGAAATCTCGATGTTCGAGTGTCAAAAACGCTGATTTGACAAAAATGACCGACTTTTGCGAAAAAACACATTTCCGATGCATTCACGTCGACAAATCGTCATTCCATGGGAAACTATGTCGAATTTTACCAAAATCTTGAAATGGTCGACTGTCGTAGTTGATTCTCGAAATCTCGATGTTCGAGTGTCAAAAACGCTGATTCGAGAAAAATATCAGATTTTTACGAAAAAAACACATTCCCGATGCGTTCACAACGACAAATCGTCATTGCGTCGGAAACTAATTCGAATTTTACCGAAATCCTGCAATGGTCGATTGTCGTCAGTAGTAAGTGGTGCACTATGGCGACCCCCACTCCTATCCTCACTTCTATCCCCTCCACTTCGGTCCCGTTTTGAGCTCGGTTTGAAGCGGTGGGGATAAGAGTGGGGGTAGGCTTCAGTGGAGGTAGCCATAGTGCACCACCTTTTTTTTATTTTTTTCATACCTCATATTTTATATTACATTTTTTTTTTTTGCACAATACCCAAATAATACATATTCATATTATTATTATTTTTTTTCACATTACCCAATAAATATAATACCCTAATAATATAATCATTTCTCATTGACTATATCTTTCCACATTCTATCAAGTGGAAAGGGATTAAGATAATATTGAAGTTTTTTTACATTGTTGAGGGCACAGTTATAAATAATATTCTTGTCACCACCATGTTGACTATGCCACGAACACACTGTTGTCGGCGGTGAAGGATCAATCCTCAATGGTAGATCTTCATTGCTGCCCAAATTCTCAATTTTTCGTCCAGTAGCTTCTTCCAAAAATTTAACAGCATCGTGTCCTCTGGCGTAAAGAATTGCGTCATCACCAACACCTTCTGCAGTGTCCTTGAGCTCATCGCGCAGTTCTTTGATAGTAATGCCATCCTGGGTCCAATGTATCCCGTGATAATTGGCGGTTAGCCACTCATTTTCTGCACGTACTCGTGGTGGTAACTCGCTAATATCGTAAGGTGGTGCAACAATCCATAATGCCCTACGGCGTAATTTATGCACTGCTCCAACTGCTACTTCTTTCGGTAGAAATTTATCGTGTTTGTCTTTAAAGCTTTGAATATCAAACACGATATCGCAGCCAGTACCAGCCATAATGTTACTCTCAAAAAAAAAAAAAAATAGGTGTGCCACTCCGAAGGGGTTGTGCAGCACTAATCACTGAGGTGCTGCTTTGAATTCGACATTATTATACGCCGTCTCGAGATGACACATGAGCAATGGTTCCACTCCTATCCCCTCCACTTCGGTCGCTTCAGCGGAGATAGTCATAGTGCAGCACTTTTTTATTATTTACAGCTTTGAATATCAAACACGATATCGTAGCCAGTACCAGCCATGATGTTACTCTCGAAAAAAAACTTGCGCCACTCCGAATGGGTTTTGCAACACTAATCACTGAGGCGCTGCTTTAAACTCGACGCTATTATATTCGGTCCCGAGATACCGCATGAACTATGCGTTTCCATGAGCCGCTGCTTCCATTTGTCGAAACATCTCTGCGTCTTCATCGAAAGCTTTGACGAAGCGATTAGGCAGAAAGCACGTAAATTCATTCTCCACATCGATGGTGATTCTTGAGCCCCATTTAGTATTGGCATATCTGATATTCGTGATCTTGTAGTCTTTATCTGTCGCCAACTCACATAGCTTCTTCACAGGCAGAAACTCCGTTAATCTTCCTACTCTGTTGATTCGCGAGAAATCCATTTTAGATTTTGAGGTGTTTTAACGAGCGTGTTAGAAGACAAAGTTCAGTTCTTGATTGTATTAGCCCTTTAATAGCACTGATATTTTGCAAGTGCCTTTCTATTCGCTTTTTTAATTCGCGCTGTTTTCTCTGTATGGACTTGATGTTGGTAGAGCGATCGGAGAACGACTGATGAGAACATTGGCAACTGACGAAATTATTACTTGATGTCCCCACTACCTCCATTTTGAGAAGAAATGATATCACCGTATGAGGGCTCTTTCCTACTGCAGCGGTATTCGTGACTCATGCAAATCTCAGTTTCACGTGAAATATAATATTTGCTGAATTCGACTTTTGAAGAAAATGGCGGTGATGATTAATACAGATGCGCGTGACTTTCAAGGTGATACGTATAGAATTACAGCACACTTATACTTGTTGCTATCGCAGTGACTCATGCTAACCTCAGCAGTATTCGCGAGGAAGATTGGTTAAGACAAGGAATTCGTCGTGTTCTTTTTATATGTTACTTTTTATTAAATAAATTTATAATATTTACAGACAATGCTCACGAGAACAGCAGCTCTGTATGCAGTGTAAATATCTGTTACTAAAAACACAATTTTTCTTATTGTAACTGCCTCCTACAGTAGCACCAGCGTTAATGCCTGGAGCTATTAATTTATGTTTTTTATTAATATACGCCTCGTAATAGTCGTAAACTATTTTATCGTTCCACTCCAAATTATTTGAAAACACACTTTTAAACTTATGAATACCGAGACCAGTACACATATAATGAAGAAACATGACGCAATAATGTCCACAGCATTGCGAACTAGCTCCTTGAAGCTGAGTAGTATTGTATTGGAAGAGCCGACAGTTTCGTCGGAGACGTATGAGATGGTTCGGTATGATTGGTGGGAGTCCGTAGCTATCGAAGAACCATCCATGTCCACTTCGATCGACGTACATGGCGACCCAGTGGGCCCCGGGGAGTTTGTGTCCATCTGTATTAACGACAATCGCTACTGGCTTCGTCAATACCTTTGGTATGCGATCTGCAGGGTACACGCCAGTTGTATGATTTTCTATGCCTCGAAGACAATGAAGAATTTGAAGACTATTCATAATTGTTATTAGCCTGTTTCGTCGCGATCTTCATTCTTCTTCACGTTCTCGGGTTCCGGCATGGCTATGGAACCTGTAGTCCTATATTCCCATAAACAGGCAAAGCAATCATCACGACAGAGCCACTTTTTGATCCTTGTAGCGTAGTCCAAAACACAGTTGTACGAGGGTCTTGTATGCAGCAAGCTATGATATATGCAACGAGTACCGTGACCACTATCAAGTTTATGGAACGAGGTGGGATGCTCGTTATCTTCTTCTTCCAAGTTTACAATGAAACAGCTTGTGAGATTTGTCAGGTACGAAGTTTTGATAGCGCCTCTGGTAAATATTCTATCAGCCTCTTCAGCCGTTTTCTTCAAAATATTTTCGATAGCTTCTAAAGAAGTGTCACCCTCGGACCATGCTATGCCATGACAATGACTTTTGAGCCACGCGTTTTGTCGCTTTATAGAGGGGGGCAAATCTATATATGCGCAGGGTGGTTTTACAAGCCAGTATCCCATGTAATCACTCGTCACCGAAACAACTGCAACTTCTTTAGGCAAAAAGTTATCAAATTTATCTTTTACGCCTTGTATATCAATTACAATACTCATGGAGTCGCGCGACATCTTGATGCTTCGAGTTCTCAATGTTAACTGAAGAAGCAGCGAGTATAGCTTAGCCGCTGAAATCTACAATAACTTGGCGCGACGAGTCAATTTCCAATACATTATCATATTCAGCATATACGATACAATTCACTGTCGAGGTTAGAAACTCCTTGAATCGTACTTCTATTCTAACACTGCCGTGCTTCACCAAATTCCAATGACTGTTATTGTTTGCCGAAAGGTCAGGTGTAAGGTCAAATGCGAAAAGACAGTACCCCCACGGATAAGATGAGCGTGATACACAGTTGCCTTGATTGAGAAAATGAATGCCCGTGCCTGAGAATAGCGTATGATAAGCATCTACATATAGAGATGTATCGGTAAAGTCCGGCTGTAGAGCTTTCGAAGGTATCTGAATACCGTCGGCGTATAAAGAGAGATAGTTGATCTCATAGTTTTGAAAATTAAAGGGGTTTAGTGTGCGATCACCATTGAAGGCTTTATTATTCACGAAGCCTATAATTATACGTTTGGGTAATTGACCAAGTATAACATTATTCAAAGTGTCCCCATGTACACCCGCATGCATTGATATGGCTTTAACCTCTACTCGTGTTAAGGGATATTTGGCCGTAACTTTAGACAGAGCTCTTGCATGAGCCAACAGTATTCCGGGAGCTATCCTTGTACGGCGCACAAGAAGTGATGCTTCAACAATACGAATCTTGCCATTTTTCGAGGTAGTCATGAGGCAAAATGCGTCACTGGTGCGCACGAGGCGCAACCGCATTTCAACACCATTCAGTAAGAATCTGTCCTGATTAAAAATATCGCAATGCAGATGCCCAAGAAGATCGACTGTTTTGCCATCGCTTAGAAAAGTACTACGGGCTTTAAGTCCTGTGTTACCGTCATTCAAATCGTCCATTTTACCAGCCGTGTCTGTGTACCATAGAACGCTCGTAAGATGAGAGGCCTTTGCGCCTTGACCATAATTCAAAAGTGTTTCAATATAAGCCCTATACGCATAAGCGTTGTTCGGAGGCGATACAAGTTTCTGATTCAAGTATACGTCTACTTGATTGAACATCGAATGTAATAGGTTATTGATAGGACCCACTTTAACCTGCTCATCTTTTGTGGAAGTCCTTGGTATTTCAACACGCAAACTCAACATAGTATGGGCTAAGTCAATATACTCATCTCCGTGTCCAGGCACCACAAATTCGATAGGCGAATCATCAGTCAATGATGAAATTGGCTTATAGTATACCCATTGTGTTCCCTCAATCGTCGTTTGAGTAGGGGGTAACGTAAATAGTTCAAGTTCCGACTTCATACATTCGCACGAGTGAGCATGCAGGAAAGCCATTTTTTTTCTAGGCAAAAATATCAGTCACGGACCTCACCTTCTTTCTCTTTTTTTTCGCGATACCGACTCCTAATTTTTGTGTCACAGACTTCTTCTTCTTCTTCACTTTTCTCGAACGTTTTCTCCCCACTGTCGACTTCTTTCGTTTTTTCGAGGTGATGCGACGAGACGTGCGTCTGCCAGTAGAATGCATCAAATTACTAAGCTTAGCTCCTTTATACCCAGAACCTTTCATAAGAGTATCAATTTTTTCCTCTGCCTTTCGTTTTAGGGTTTGACCTGATTCGCGCAGGCGTGTTTTAAAAGCTTCTCGCGGGTGCATACCGGAATCCAATACGTCACTAGCTACATTAACTCCTGCACGTAGTGCCTCTTTACCGATGGTGCGTGCTCCCTGCTTTAAGAGAGGTATAATACGTCTGAAGAGACCACCAAGAAAACTACCAATACCGTGTCCACGCTGATTTGGTGACCCCACGTATACATTGCTAATACCACCGTGACCTGTCCGCGCACCGCCCCCTGCCTGTGCATCAAAATAATCACTGTAGATATCCATTCTATTAATCTGTACGCTTGAAGTGCAGTGTCACCGTCAAAGTCCCGTACTCAAATGGTATTGGCTCGCCGAATTCGTCCCTTATATCAATAGTTATAGTTTGAAAGTTAGTGCGCAATAGAGGTACATAGCGCTGTGGTGAAAAGCTTCTAATTTTCATGGATCCAAAATTAGAATTGTCAGCGGCTGCTGATGGTACGACTCGGAGCACGGGTGTATGAACATCACCTGTTATATAAGGTTCACAGATATCAGTATAAACGAAAAACATATTTGGTATGCCGTTGATGAGGCTTGCTGGTCTCTGAGCAGCGTACGTAGTACCACTTTGGACTACAACGGCCTGACTATGTGCGTAACCTAAAATTTTGTTTAATTCAGGTGAAAATAAAAATGCGTGTTCTAGGCCCGTACACTTACGACAAATAGTCTCTGCCGTAACGTAACCGTTACTTCTACAATGAAATCTTAAGTGACCTTTGACACACGAAATTTCGTTGACAGCTTCAAGTAGCGAATCTATATTTTGATAGTTTCCCGACGGTACACAATTACGCTCTTCTTTAAAATCTGTGACCGCGCCAGAAGCAGGTGTCACAGCATTCGTGACTACGCTGATAAAGTTCCGTTCTCCCTCAGGAGGGACATGTAAAATGGTCATAGGTATATGAATTTCAGCTAATGAAACGACCCAGTTGCCGTGCAAAGTCACGTATTGCGGTAAATGAGTAGTGTAGTGCGTTGTTGTGTTATCGGGATAATAAGCCATGCTACTATTGCTAGGCAGAACAATATAAAATTCGTCTTTCATTCTAGATGATTTTTTGTCTTACGCTTTTTCGTTTGAATAACCTCCTGCACTCGCGATAATTCAGCCTCATAAAAGATGCCGTCGATATCTTCGTTTTGAAGATCGCGTAAGATGTACACTGTAGGCCAACAGCTATCCGATATACGATGTATTTTGAATACTTCACTACTCCAACCACTTTCGTAACCTTTTGCAAAGGCTGCTTTTGCACTACGGATACGTACAGTATCTCCTATTTGATATTTAGGAGGCTTTTGATGCTCAGGCTTTATATCATAGCGCTTTAATAGATTAGATCGCGCCCTGGCGGCTGTAACGAGCGTTACATCTGTAGGAGCCATTTTTATACTACTATGCTGTGCGTGATTATATGCCGAAACAATATTTTGCAGAACATCGATATATCGCTTCTGTCTGGAATACGTAAAAAAACGCCACATCCTTTCCTTCAATGTTCTATTGAATCTTTCTGCAATAGAAGCTTTTATGTCGGGATTTCGCGCTGTTCGAAATGTAATATTCTTTTTCTGCAGTAAAGTTTGAAAAGCAGCACCGATAAATTCTTTACCTTTATCCGATTGAAGACAGATCGGCGATCTTCCTTTGCTCTGTGATAAAATGCGCGTAAACGCTTTAGCCACTGACGAAGCAGTCTTATCACGCAGAGGCTCAACCCAGGCGTATTTGCTGAGAACATCTATGACTACGAGAAGATAGACAAAGTCGTCATTGTAATCCTTGAGCGAGCGAAGATCGACGAGATCAGCTTCCCAAACATCGTCAATATTTCGTACATTATAAAAACGTCGGGGAAAGTGCCGTATTACAGGCTTATGCCTGGTGAAAGATTCCTGCGCCTCCAACCACCGTAGCGCTCTTTTATCATTAATTTTTTTCTTACGGGCCAAGCGTAATAGATTAGCGGCACCCGAAAACGATGCGGGATGGGACGGATCAAAGTACGCTTTTTCTAATATTTTCATGATTATAATTTGAGGTTTGACCAGGTTACACGCCTAATTTTATATCCCGATCCCCCACCTTGTACACGACGCTTTGATTTACGAAAGGGACTAGGTCTGCTGCTATCACTCCTACCACTGCGACCGGATTGATATGGGTCACTGAAAAAATCAGGGTCTATATCGCTGATGCCCTCTTCGTCTTCTTCCTCCGCTTCGTTATCACCCACGCCGCCGCCTGTGCCACTGTTGTCGCCACTATCGAGGGGTTGCAGTGTTGAATTGGCTCGGGATTCAGCCCACAGCTCCTCATTCCCCACAAATTCTCGAGGTGCTTGTATCTCTCTCAAAAATCGGGCAAACGCTTTTCGGCCCGTCGGTTTAGGGGCTTTTCTTGCTCGCATCGCATCGTTCACAAGATCAACAATATTCGACTCTTTGATTGGCTTTCCACTAATGGAAACAACGCCCGCAGAATCCCATGCAAAATTCGATTCAGGCACGTCGTGCAGACGGCACAATAAAAGTTTTGCTTTTGTGCGATATTTTGCTGGTATACTTTCGATTATGACAGAATCATGCATGTGCGTCGATTTCTTTTTCTTTTCACAGCTCTGCGCAGGTATCTCTTTTTTTTCTACGACCAGATTCAGGTATTGTTGAGCTCGCATGCTGTCAGCAAAATGAAGATAGCGCTGCAATACAGTCAAATATGCAGACCATTTTTCTCTATCATCCTTGTAAGTATTACACTTCAAAATATCATTCATTTCCATATCCAGTCTGCTCAAGGTAGCGCCAATAGCTCGTACTTCGGGTGATACCGCAGGCTCGTTAAAAATTACTTGCCTCTGATTTTGTGCACCCAGCTGCGGTAGGTTTTCTTCGGGCACAAGCACCATTTTTCTCGCATGTTCCATTATCTTCCTATCAAGTTTGACAGAACTGTGCCTAATATAGGAGCCAGCAAGAGCGGCAAGAAGCCACCGCTCTGGACAACGTATCGCTTCTTACTTTTCCAGCAGCCTTTCTTTGCTGCTAAGCGACGAAGAACATGCGCGTGTCTCTGTAATTTTTTCTTCTGCTCGGGCTTCAGTGGTACATTGCCACGAAGTATGTTTAGTGCACACTCGCAAATACACCGTATTGTGGATGAGTCTGCTTTACGCAAAACAGCCTCACGCTGATCTTTGTTGAGGTGCTGAAGAACTTGCAATATCGCAATGTGCTTCTTGCAGAGAGGTGATCCGTTTCGTGTCACTACAGGCATAGAACTGACGAATTTTTGACAAGTTCTTTAACTTTTCTTTGTAGAGCGTGCACGGGGTAGGGCGCTACCACAAAGAACCTTAAGCGCACACTCACACACGCTTCTCGTTATTGAGGATGGTGATTTTTCTTTGCGTTGTTCGTGATTGGAATTCTGAAGAGACCCTCTCTGACCGCCTGATGATTCGTTATCGCCCATCACAAGCGCAATACTGGCAGCGCGTCCCGCGCGCGACCGCTTTTTATTTGTTTGCGCGGAACATAGACGAAATGATGTGGGTCATCGGGAAAAATACATGTGCGAAATCTACAGTTATCGGGGGTCGATTGTTTCAGGTCGAGTAGAAGGTAACCGTGCGGCACGGAAGTAGCATCGTGATAGGCCTCTTGTAAAAACCGAGGATTTTCCGGATATATTTGGCGTGCCAAATGTTGTATTTGAGCGCGATCGCGAGGATTCTTGAAAACAACGATGTAATTGGCGTTCAATGAAATATCGCGCTGACCGTGTCCCTGATGGAATAAGTTTTGCGTTATGAAAATCACACTTAAATTCTTATGATGACTCCCTTTCGTGAATAGGTCAACGACAGCATTATTCGAAGCCTCGCGCATTAAATCATCAATAATTATGATTTTAGCACGAGGATCGTTAGCGTAATCGCCCGATTGCGGCAAACCCTCGTGGAATTCTATTGATGTACCATATTCGGTGTAAGCTGCTTGCCATTCAGAATAATAGAAAATAATTCTCTCGAATGGTACACTGTTCATGTGCGACGCAAACTTTAGAAACTTTTTCACAAAATACGTCTTACCGCAGCCTGTGGGCCCGCAGATCATCGAGGTCCAGGGATGTTTCCACCGTGTATCCATCTGAGCGTCTGATCATATTTTCGACAGCGCTTCGCTTAATAAAGAGCCTCAGATTTTTCTTAATAATAGGTCCTTTTATTTGAAAACAATTACTTCTATTACAATTCAGCTTTTGTAGCCATAAGGTAAGCTACCATATCGGCCATCTTGTCGTCGTTTGACGCTCGAAGGTTTGCACGACTTCGTTTCGGGGCGCGTTACAACTTGGTGAAACGATGTGCGACGAATAGCACTGGAACTCAATACGATCGGTTCCTCCCGTTCGCCCATAATGAAAGAGCGAATTGACTTATAATTAATTAATGCACTGTTTTTAAAATTGAGTGTGATTCCTTTTACCTTACAGACCTCGCTCTCGGTGCCATCGGGAGCACACACTACGAACGAATAAAATTTAGGGCCTCCGGAAACGAAAGATTTTATATAGCAGCCCGGACCCAGTTCATCCGTTAAATCTCCTAAAAGTTGGCCTATCGGCGGCTCGTATTCGTTCGGCCTGTTTTTGTCTGTCACGTAAATTACCGAGTCGGTGTCGCAATAGAGAGCACGACGATCCAAACGTTCAAGATAGCTATAAAGCTTCAAACGAGCTTGAGCTGTGGTGTAAGAGGCTATTACGGCATTTGCCACGTTAGACGACTCTACAGCTTCGTCGACTTTTGTGTAATTGACGTACAATAATTTGTGATTGACAGGCAGAATGCCTGTGACACTGTATTCCGGACTGTCTAGTAATTCCAAAAGTTTTTCACGCGTAGACACTATTTCCGTTTGCGGTAGATTTTCGCGTTGACCAAATTTTCCCCAGAACGAATTCAGACATAATTTAGCCACGGATCGTAAACCGGGATTTTTTTCTATTGCGTTGTGATTCAATTTAACGCCTTCGGACTGCTCAAAAGCAGCTATATATTGATTTTGGCCTACAATATCTTCGGAACAATTGTCAGGCCAGCCGCTAGCTTCTTGCTTAATTTTCAAGAACGTATTTATATATGTGGCAAAATGGCCGCCGCTATTTGTCTCTCGCTTAAATTGCGTTATATGATATTGCCAAATTTCAGTTATGTTTATCACTTTATATCCGCATGAGACGGCTTTTGTTACTTCGTCCACTACCCATGTTCCGCTGAACGTGCGCTCTTCAGGGTTCTCGTGCGTACACTCCTCTTGATTCATAGTCTCGCAACAACTTCGACACAAAGCGAATAGCAGGCGATGATGCATACGTACAGGTAATATCGGATGATACAAATTTCGCGGTGGAAGTACAATACATTTTACAAGGCCAGAGCAAGGATTTTTGAGAGATCTGTGTTATCAGGTCCTGTCAAAACTTTACACTCGTCTCCTACATACACGGTGGGATGGCCAACAGGATACTTACCGAATTTACAGATATACGGATACAATGAGCAAACGTCCACATAACGTATCTGTTCTGTGTCGTTAACATCGTAGAGGGTAACCATGTTTTCGGTACGACCCCCGAAAAACGCGTCGCGCGGGTTAAGCGGTTCGGATATTACAAGCGGATGGTCTCGCACAAATTCTCTCATTTCAGTGTTCGCTTTTAACAGTCGATCATACTCGCATTCCCAAATCTCTGTTAATTCGTATCCGCCTGCGCGAATTCTATCACTCACTGCAACAGTTCTCTCAAAACGCTCGTTCATCGAAATGCCGTCACTCTGTTCGCGTTCCCTGTTTTTTCGAAAGCAGTGGGGACATCCGTGCCAGTAACAGCCGTGAAATTGTAGCACGTGCGTTGCATCAGGGGTCTCATAGTATCCATCTACCAATAGATTTTGAAATATCCTATTTTCGCGTGACCTACCAGCGTGAATTATTTGACAGCCAAGAAAATGTTCCATCCACACGAGCCACGAGACCGCTTTTTTTGACTGATTGTGAGCCCATCTATACCCCCCTGCGGGTATAATTCCTATTGAACCGTCTTTAAGGAAATTTTTCCGGAAAACGCGAAAACAAGCTGATGCTATTGTGGTACTTTCGTCGAATGGGCAAACGTTGCCGCTGCTAATAAACAATCGTCTAAAAGCCATACAAGCATTTCTCATTATTGTGACATCGAGTCTACAATAGTTCACTATTTCTTTTTTAAAATCGAATATATAATTGGCGCTATGTAATTCGCTGTGCCAAGCTAATAATTTTTCGCGAGCAACGCTGCTCATTGTTTCCGGGGCATAATATTCTATGGCTGGTAACGCTCCCACATAATTTTGATTTTTCGGTATATTGAACAGGTGAGGAAAAGTACCTTTAGCAAGCGAATCCGACAAACCGAAGGCTTTTGGTAATGCATTTAGGGGCATGTGAAAGTAGTTTAAACTGTCGAGAAACACGAGTTTACCGAATTGCATTGTAATAATTTTTGTTCCGTTCATTATTAGTGAGGGCAGCTGCGTCTTTTTTTCATTGATTAAATAGCGCAAAATGAATTGCGCGTCGAAGCCGCCAGCATTATGAGCTATTAAGATTGTGCGCGAGAACCCTTGTATTTCCCGCATAGCCAATTCTACAAGCTGACAGACGGGGCTGTGTCTGAATACGAATTCGTGTACACCGCAATGTCCGCAAGGCTTGTCGATGGAATCGTTGTCGCAACAGTATGTACAGACGCGCTGCGCCACGCAAAGATTCGGTTCGTGCACAAATGTCGTAGGATCACCATCAACGGGCGTACACTGTTGCGTTTCAAAGTCGTAGAAAATAAAAATATTGCTTTTGGCGTCACGCGCACGAATGGGCCTCATGTAACATAAATGATTATCAGGCTGCTCGGATTTACATGTACGGCAATAACTGTACCCGCATATATGCTTCTTTTTTTTCTCCAATGCCCTAAGTAGATATGTAAGGCGGGTTCTAACCCACCCGGGGCGTATTGAACCAAGCGCTCGGTCGGCGGCGGTTCGAGGCGTGTTGAGTGGGAGGAGGGGGGTATGGGGTGGTGGGTGGGTGGGTGGCAGGTGTGCGGCAGGTAATTGGTGGGTGGGTGGGTGGTGGGTGGGTGGGTGGGTGGTTGACATTCTATTGTATTTTGTGAATCGGTGAGTGATGGGTGGGTGTGGGTGGCAGGTGTGTGGGAGGTGGGTGGTGGGTGGTAGGTGGGTGGTAGGTGGGTGGGTGGTGGGTGGTTGACATTTTCCTGATTTTAGAATCGGTGACCGCCAGGTGGGTGAGCCAGGTAGATGATGATGTTGATGCGAGGTGGGAGGTGGGTGGATGGGGGGGCTATTGAACTGCTCAGCCTTGGAGGGTATCGCTTGGCCTGTGCTCTGAGACCCATCTGTCACTTATCACCTATGATTGTATGAACAATTATAAATAAACACTTTGGTGTTCAAATCAAATGCTCGTTAGGCGGGCGAGTGGGTGGCTTGTGTGATAATGTATACAAATGCTTTAAGTAGTCTAGCCCTCTTGTCACCCTTTGAAATTTATGACCGCGATAAACATCGATAAACAAAGAATGAATAGAGCATTCATATCCAAAGAATGCACCATGAGTCAGACCCTTGTTCTCGGAATTTTGTATAGGAGGGGAGGGGTATTTTAAAATAAACAAACATCGGCACGTGGAATATTGAATTCGTATCGCTCAGTCTATAACTTAACGGCGAGATGAATGCAGCCAATGCAACACCATTCATTCAATATGTTAAAAATCCATGGGAGTTATCTAAGGCTGAGCTGAAGACTATTTCAAAGTCTAAACTTCTCAAGTATTGGGGAACGCAAATTCATCTCCTGTGGGATCGATTACCCGCACATCTCCGTGCTGATTCCGAAGTAGCATTATACCTACCATGCATGGAGCCTTGGAATACACCAGATATGAGAACTCACGTTGATGGACCAGCGCCTCGCCGGTTGCAGTGTGAAAAGTGTCATTCTAAAGCGGTGATTCATACGTCCAGTGAGTCATGAAGAAACAATAACAAAATGCGTGATTCGTTAATATCGAATTTTCGTTGCTGATAGGGTTAGAGAAGAAAAAGGTGGAGTCGATGAACAAGATTATGTGGTGGGGGTGCTACGGTGCAACGATACAAAATCTGATGCTGCAGCTTGAATTGTACCATTCAAAGACGTGATGCAGAGCAAAGACTGTATGCAAAGCAATCGTCGTGAGCTAAAACTACGCACCGAACTACTCTTGAAGAATATCAAAGAAGTACAAAATCTGATTCGCACGAGGTCAGACTTGCGCTTCATATTGAAGACATTCGACAACATTCAAATCCTCGAAAATGGATCTATCAGCAATCAACAAGGTGGGCAAGATGCCGGAATTCCTTCCAACGAAGAAGCTGATCGAGCTGGAAATTCAGCAAGAACATCAGATCAGCAATCTAAAATTCGTGGCAACGAAATTCGGGAAAAGAGTCGTCGCTGAGCTCAATGGAGAATTCGCTGTCTTCCTACCGGCGCGACTTGCAAAAGTTTTCGAGGACGACCAGGCGCTGTTCATGCAGATGGTTGAATCATCGCAGAAGAATCATCTCCGCATGACATATCACGGTGGAAAATACAACAGTGTGACATTCCAAGTCGTGTGAAATTCCCAGTCATGTTGTGCGTGTGTGACAGCCAAAATCGAACATTATGTAGAATAAGAGTTTTCATATATCATCGTATAATACAGTATTAATAACATAAGTTTTGATTTGGATTGTAAAAGGTTTTCTACGTACAAAAAATAAAAACTCATATATGTAAATCTGTTTTATTTCTTTACAAAACACCTTCATTCGTCTACATTGTGCCTTATATGCATTATCCAAGTCTTCAGGGATTTCACATTCCCATTGGAACAGTTATATTTTAGTAAGAGATTAGGATGATGCGGACATCTTATGGCGGGTATTGCGGTTGATAGTTTACGCAACGATGGGCACTCCAGCGTTTCCAAATCGACAACGGACACCGATGTACCGATCATGATGCGATCCAGCCATCTTTTTTTCTCCAAGCCCTTTACGAAAACAGTTGATCCAAGTGTCAAGATAGCGCGAACGAAATTTATAGCCCCCTCGTAAGACATTTCTCCAGACTCCCAGGACATTCCGTGGAAATTACGTTGTAGCCACGAATTCATACACTTGTATTTCGCTGGTAGGTCGGCCCATGGGCATGGCGGTTTGACGAGCAACGTTATGGGATCAGCTGCCATGTCTTGAGCAAGTTCAAGGATGGATATTTCTTTCAACACGAACTCGTCAATCGGTTTCTTGAACCCCTGAACATCGACGATGAAGTCCATCTTGATTAATACTAACTTGATTTCCCATATGGAAGCGGCTTTTATACCAACTTTTTTACCCCGCCGCTGATTGGATTGTACTCAACTATTCGATCATGCAATATTAGACAGTATGCTGATGTACCGGCGGGAAAATTACTCTTAGCTTCAAATTCAAGACGAATATCAACAGGTCCAGACTTGAGAGTATCGTTCTGCTTTGAACAATCAATTATGATGAGTGGAGCATAATTCAAAAACTTTTCCTTGTTTAGCAATGGTTCAGCTTCTTTACCATAATAACTAGTTTGGAAATTTGCGTACATCTCATATAGCAAAGCGTACTGATTTTGATTAATATCGAGATTCAGGTTGCAATAGGGATAACATTGTGAATTCAAGTATAATTTCACGTCACTAATGTTGCAATGATCAAAATTACTAACATTTTTGTTAGTACTATTTTTTCTCTTCGTTTGAAAGCCTAGAATTACATATCGTGGCTTTTCCAACTGAGAAGATGTCTTAACGGTCCATACATGCTTCGTAGTGGTGGGGAGTAGGGGATACTCGTACAATTCCCATGTGCGAAAACTCATGGGAATTGGGGCATCTTTGGCTATAAAATTGAGTAGTCGTATTTTCCGCTGATCGGAAATTGAGACATATGGTATAAGCCATTCTACTTTATGTAGAGCAATTTTAAATTCTTCCGCTGCTGTTTGAATAACTGCATTGAGGTCATTTTTTGATCGTGCGAGAATCAACTCATGTTTGGCATTGACGACGATCTTATGATAATCTTCAGCGAAGCCAAATATCAAGCTGAGCGGTATGCAGACATCGAAGTACCCTGAATTGGTTAGTGATTTCCTTTCTTCAACATCAAGCCAACCAATATTTTCCATTACTGAAGTTTGACTGTGACGTAGAGATACAAATCCTTTCATGAGACTCGTAAGACCGACATTTTTGTTTCGATCGATTTCGATACCATTCAGCTCATATCGAGCTTCCTCAAACAAATGACAAATTGCATTGTTCACGAGAGTTGTAGAAGCGGCAGCTGCGGATCCATCAGCTTTGATGAGCTTTCCACTTATGTGAAGCGAACTCTTGCTGGGGAGCAGGCTGAGATCTTGATGTTGAACTGCAATACGTATCTCATCACTGTTGTTGAAAGATGATGACGCGTAAGGCTGATGAGCATGAATCTCGCAGTGTGTTATGGATTCATCAAAGACGATGGGCGTCTGAATATTGACTATTTCCTCATCCATCGTATTCGCCAGCAGCAGATACAAAATACGCGGAGTAAATATCGCTTTACAATTTTCTTCCGCGTTGCTTGACCTTGAGGCCGAGATTTTTCAGAAGTTGCACGTTCTGATGTGTTAGCACCTTGGGAGCTAGTCGATGACTGATCTGCTTCGCACATGACGGCTTATTATAATTGCTAGGCCTCCGGTTAAAAACTATAGCCATTATTATTATTATTGAGATTTAATATGCAACCGAATTGTTATCTCCTCCCCACGGAAATTAACTAAATTCCCGTCCTGATCTACTATTCGTAGTTGAATATGATCAATTATCTTGTGGAGAATAGGGAGATAAATGACGTGTGATGGTACTTCGATAATTTTATATCCCGGCGGGACAAATGGGAAGAATTCGTGAATAGTATGTACTTTTCGCTCGTTGATATAAGCGCCGGTTGTAAGACTACATTCAACTCTTAAAGCGTTCACTTTGAGAATGGCTACAGGCAGATCAGACTCGTGGTTTTTATTAGCTGTCAAGATGCGTTGTGTGAATCCTAGTAACCGACCAATGGAATCTTCAGGTGTGAAATCTATATCACGATCACACCTAATTTCACTGCGTAGAGTATTATTATTTGGTTTAATATCGATAGTAATATTCTTACCGATTAGGATAGGCTTCACATAATTCTCAATATCCTCAATTTCATAGCTACCAGTCGGAATACTTATTACTTCTCCGCCAATGTGAAGTTTATTATTATCAACGTCTATATTGGGAATTGAGTTGAAGGTTAGTAATTCAACCAGTCCTAGAGCATAGTTTTTATCCGCGGAAAGTTCAATAGGAGGAAAATATTGAGCTTCGAGAACAGAAGACGTTCCAGATATGGTCAATGTAAGAGTATCATTCATGATGCTGACTGATATAGTACTGAGTGCGAAGTATCATGGTTAGTGTTTATATAGACAATATTTTTCCTTACGATTCAGTTGATTACAAAGAAATTTAAGGCATAAATGACCGCATTCTACTGTATCATATGACTGATATTGTTTATAGTTATATTTCACGCTACCGACACGCACATAACTGACAAATTCTACCGGTGGTTGAAGATCACCGAAACTATCAAAGTATATAACGTTGTTATCAAACTTTTTGTATGCGACCCAGTGTGTACCAGCTCCATTGTTATCATCCAGATTGATAATTGCGGACTCCCGTTTGAATGGGCCACTCGTTGGTAAACCATTTCGCATAAAAACTCCACGAAAGTGTGGAATTTCCATAATTTTTGCATACTTTAATAGGTCGGTGTCAGTTAGTGCTCGGTGTGGTAGCGTCACCTTCCGTTTTTTGATGCAATATGAAGCCCGAAGCCTTTTTTGTAGGGCTTTAAATGCAAGCCTTTACCCAACGCAATAGCCTCCATCGTTTGATTATGTCGCTTATTCTCCTCCAATTCTCGTTTTGCCGCTTGAGCGGCGGTAACAGCTTTAGCTATACTGGCCGCACCACCGGACAATGCCCCAGCGGCACTAAGTCCCGCGAAAATGGGCACGAGAAATGGCAGAAAACCACATATTTTATTTGGCACAGGTAGTACTCGAGGTGTGAGTACTTTACGTTTGCCGCCTGCTTTTTTCAAAGCTTCACGAGCACCCTTAAGAGCTGTTTTAATGACAACGCGTGAATCATTACTATGAATCATCGCTTTCTTAGCAGCACCAATTATCTTTCCAAGTCCAACGTTGTTACTTTTCTTCGAGCCCATACCAAATTTTCGTTTAGCTTTCATTATGTTGGTAACGGCCCACGCGGCTGCTTTCTCACCTACACTAGCGTCAGCGGCGCGCACGCGTTTCCAAGCGCGCTCAGCCAATACCGTGTCCGCAGCGCTTCGAGCAGCGAGATTTTCTCGATTTTCGAATAAGCGATATCGTGCTCCTTACAGGCTGCGTCGAGCGGATTAATTCCCGGATCGCCCCGTGCAAGACGTTTCGATAGCTTTGTTCCTGGTCCACAGTACTGATAATCAGGCAGATGTAATTCAACAGGGAGATTATTAATAAGACTGTTAACCAAGCCTTTACCACGCTTTTTAGCACGTTTCTTCACGATCTTATCCATCGGAAGACTCATGAGTCACTGAGGAAATTTTTATATATAAACGATTATTTATAAGGTTTCTCGTTAGTCTGCATCGGGATGAAGTTCAAGACACAATCCACCAATTTACCTGTGATCAATTTCGATCAGTTTGCGCAGAATGAAAAGATTGCAAAACGTCATGGTAATTTATTACCAAATACCGTTCGTGCAGTGTTCTGCGGGCCATCAAACTGCGGCAAAACTAATGCGTTGCTTACGCTCATCACTCATCCCAATGGATTGCGATTCGAAAATATTTATATATACTCGAAATCTCTTAAGCAGCCAAAGTATAAGTTATTAGAAAAACTGCTTGAGTCTGTAGACGGTGTTGAATATTTTCCCTTCAACGAGAATGAACAAGTGGTACCACCAAGCGAGGCCCGACCGAACTCAATATTTATTTTTGATGATGTAGCATGTGAAAAACAGGATAATATTCGAGCATATTTTTCTATGGGTAGACACGAGCACGTTGATTCATTCTATCTCTGTCAGACATATGCACGTATTCCGAAGCATCTCGTCCGTGATAACGCCAACCTCCTGGTACTATTTAAGCAAGATGAAATGAATCTCAAGCATATATACAATGATCATGTAAACACTGATATGCCTTACGCTGAATTTAAAAATTTATGCTCGGCATGCTGGACCGATAAGTATGGATTTATTATGATTGACAAGGATAGTGATATTGATCGAGGTAGATATAGGAAAGGGTTTGACTGTTTCGCGCGCATCGATAAGTAATAAATATTCTATTACTAGCCAATCTTGAGACAGTAGTATCCGCGACTCAGCTGCGGCAACATGAAGAGTGAAAATATTTCTAAAGAACAAGACGTTTTGCGTAAAATCGTCAAAGCCAGCGATGCAATTCGACGAAAACATAAAATGTTGAAAACTGGCCGCGAGGCCAATGAACAGACGATGCAAGAAGTCTTCAAACCACTCGTGAATCCATTGGAAAAATTAGTGAATGTGTCTCACACAAGTAAAAATCGCGATATGGCACTAGTGAAGGAAGAAATTAAGGAGGAAATTAAGAATGAAATTAAGGATGAAAGTAAAAATAAATTTATGGATGAAATAAATTATGAAGCTGGGGACAATATTGTCGAAAGAGCCGGAACGAGTGGAATAGCGAAACGTGAATCTATCGATGACGATGACAACGAGCAGGATATTTCTTTCAAGTCTGCATATGGTGACGATACTGAATACATTAATAGCGATGATGATGACGATGATGATAATGGAATCGTCCAGACAAACGCTGAAGTAGATGAATTAATAAATGAATATCTCGCATTGTTACGATCAAATAGAACGTCCGATTTAGATATTTCTTATGGGGTGCGAAATCTTGCTAATGATAGGTTAATGATTGGAGACTCACCGATAAATTTTAACGCTACTTCTATTGAAATAGGAGATGTTAGCTATGGAAAAACTATCGGACTTATCGAACTGTTGTTTAAAAAACAGCCCAATGTTGCTCATATTAGCGTCGATGATATGAAAAATTATAAGGATATAATTATCGGAACAAATGCGCACAAGAAGTATTACAAAAATAGAGAAGCGATCCGCATGAATAAAACTTATAAATTCACCAATTATATTGCAAAAATTTTAAACGATGTTGAATACACTGGAAAAGGTATATCTCAATATAAAGTTACGCAGAAAGATGTTAAGGTAGATTATGTTTATTGGGATGATCCAAACGAGCTAGTGAATCGGCTTCGTCTACTCTTAGCATCACAAGCAGCTGGCAACTCCTCTCATAGAAACGAAATTATGTCAATTATAGAGGAACTACGGGAGGCTGAGATAATATATTAACTCGTCACCTATCGAGATTCTAAACATTCGCAAGATGAGTGTCGATGTGTTTGGACGACAGCTCGATAAGAGCGCGGGTGTAAAAAATCGCGGCCTTCCCGGTCGTCCCGGTAATCCCGGCGTTCCCGGTGATCCCGGTATTGGATTTAAATTAACCGAGGGCGGCCATTATGATATGGAAAACAAAAGACTCAGCAACGTTGCCACTCCGGAACAGCAAGACGATGCTGCGACCTTAAACATCTTGCATCGCAAAGTACATACCACCGTGAAGATTTTACGAAAGGAAATGAATGATAGTAATCTACTATTGGTTCAAGGGCTTGAGGCAACAATGCAAGATTATATCTTGCATCTGTAAATATCAATCTCGAAACAGTACAAGACTTAGCTACTCGAAATTCTAAGGCCATTGCCAATGTGGACGTTAGACTAAACGTTATTGAAAATGAGCGCGCACAAAGAAGCGCTAGTGGAGGAGCTACATAAATCAGCTAGACGGAACTATCCTCGTCGCCATGTGGATATTCGAGGCCTCGATGAGACTTGGCAAGCTGATCTCGTCGATATGTCAGCTTACGCCAGTCAAAACAATCAATACAAGTATCTACTTACCGTCATTGATATATTCTCGAAATTCGCTTGGGCTGTACCGATGAAGAGCAAGACGGGGAAAGATACAACAGCTGCAATGAAGTCTGTACTTATTCAGGGGCGAACACCATCAAAATTGCAGGTGGATAATGGTGGGGAGTTTTACAATTCAAATTTTCAATCTCTCATGGAACAATATAAAATTCATTTGTATTCGTCATTTAGCAACTTGAAAGCATCGATTTGCGAACGTTTCAATCGAACAATAAAAAATAAAATGTGGAAACAGTTTAGTCTTCGCGGAAGTTCTAAGTGGATTGATATTATAGACAAGTTGCTTTTCGAATACAACGCCACCGTACATCGTACTATTAGAATGAAGCCAAAAGACGTATGCGCTAAACATGAAAAAAATCTTCTGCATACCGTGTACGATCAACCACAAATTAAATATACCAGAAAGCCAAAGTTTCAAGTTGGCGAAAAAGTTCGAATTAGTAAATATAAAAATATTTTTGCGAAAGGCTATACACCCAACTGGACGACGGAAATATTTACGATATCTCGAATAATGAATACTTTGCCTGTGACGTACAGACTGAGAGACTATGAGAATAAACCGATTGCCGGTGGTTTCTATGAGCAGGAGCTACTCGCGGTCAAACACCCCGATATTTATCTAGTTGAAAAAGTGGTGAAAAAACGACTTGACAAACTGTATGTAAAATGGCTCGGATTTGATAACTCACACAATAGTTGGATTGATAAGTCAGACTTGTGAAAACAATTATGTATAATAATTATATTGTGGCACATATTTTGCCTCTCTGCGTGTCCTCCAATAAGTCAACATGATGAATAGAATGAAAGAAAGAAAGAAGAAAAAAAGAAAGAGTGAAAGTGAAGGAGCGAGAATTATCTTCTTTTTCGAGCTCCTTTCTTTCGAGCACATGGCCTATGCACCGTTTCTGGAAGCACTTGTTTTCCTCTACGCCGGCGAAGGTTTGTATGACCCCCCGCATATTTCGCTATTTCTCTCTCTCTCTTGCCTTCGAACATGTGGTACCCTGACAGAGTGCAAATTGTACTTCATAAAAAAAGTCCATAGTTTCACTCTCTTCTCCCCTTCCCACTCTTTGAAACGTTTTCGGTGGATGGCATTAGATTTTCAAGACGTGACAGAGCTTAGTTCTTTTTCACCCGTGTTAGAGAAAACAATTCGTTCACGATGACCGTTGGATCGTTTACGTATTCGAGTGTGTACGTGCTTTTGGTGTTTCTCCTAACGAGAAATCCTTTGCTTAATCGCCGATGGCCGCGCGAGAAATTGAGTATGTTGCGATTTATGTCGCGAGATGTGGTTCTGCGAAAACTTCGGAGTGTCCTGTTCGCCGCGAGGAAAAGTGATATTCTCGCTGCATATTACAGCGGTTATTTTTCTAATCGGGATCTCTGTAATGCAATGGTGCGTGTGCTTAAAGCACGCCAGTTGACAACATCGGGAGGATCAAATACTCATGGCGATGATGAGGATGACAGTGAGACCGATGAATATCAAATCTGGAACAATGGAGTATTTCCGGAGGAGGAGGAGGAAACAATGACTCGATGGGAAAGCCGCGACAATGTCGATGTCAATGACGAATTCAACCAAATTGACGGTGCTGTCCCGGGTCCATCGGGTACACAATCATCATCATCATCATCATCATCATCATCATCATCATCATCATCATCATCATCTTCTTCTGCTGCCGCTGCCGCTGCCGATACCGATTCTGATACGGCAGGATGGATTTATTCATCTACAGGCGAACCCCAGGTAAAACGACCGCGGGTAAATTGTGAAAATAACAATACAATGCGCCAAGAGGAAAGGTCGCCTCCTGCCGATACCCCTGCGTCGACCACTGTTGCCGCTACCGCTGTTGCCGGCACCGCCGCTTCTGCCGTTACCGCTATTGCTGCTGCTGCTGCTGCTGCTGCTGCTACGGATAATCGGCATGATGACAACGAATCCCCATGGATTAATTGGTATAGGGAGCGGTTGGCAGCGCGGTTGGCAGCGCTGCAGCCCCAACCGCGAACTCCATCTCCATCCGATGCCGATGACATTGATTCGGATGCAACGTATTGGAGCGCGGAGGAAATGCGTCGGGAAAACGAGCGAGCGCGTTTGGCGATGCTTGATGATTCAAGCTCGATATCGAGTTTTGCATCGACGACTGTCGATGAGCTCGAGAGACGGGAAGCGAGTGCTCGCAGAGCACTTCAAGAAGAGGAGGAGGATGAGGATGAGGATGAAGAAGAAGAAAAATACGAAGACGATGATGATGAAGAAGATGAGAGACGCGACGAAAACGATGATGAAGAGAGACACGAAGAGGAAGAAGAAGAAGAAGAAGAAGAAGAAGAAGAAGAAATCGATCGATAGATAATTCTATAATTTTTTATACATTTTTTAATATAATTTTTCATATATTTTCATACATTTTTTTAAAATTACAATGCAATACAATGCACATACACACATACACACACATACACACACACACACACACACACACACACACACATAATATTATAATACACTATATACAATTTTCACAATATACTCATTTTTTTACAATATATATATATATATACAATTATTTTTACCCTTATCCACCATATCCCCACGGAAGCGTATCCGTACAGCCGCGCTGCAACATTCTTTTATTATCACTCCAACTTAAAGCTAGTTTATTTCGCGTAACCGTTTCAACTACATATTTTCGACTGCGTATCAAACATTGCGACTTTACAAGATTCTCGTGCTGCAGCAAACACTTCTTGTAGTCGGCAAATGTTATTTTCCTCAAGGTGGATCCTTTAACGCCCTTTGCGCGCTTTTTATCCTTCGGATCGTCCATAACCTTGTAAGCATACAATTTTGCTCGTAAGCCTACGAACTCTGTCATAATCCTACCGTTGTTCTCATCTTTCATCAAACCAAGTACTTTTTTGTTCGCTTGAGGAATACCATACAAATTATTTACAGGGTAATCCGATGTGTCGAATTTGTGCAAATCGCGTTTTATCGTTTCATATATATTCTCGGTTTTTACATGATAAATCAAACTATCGGTGTCGGTATACATTACTTTTGCGCTCTCACCGAATTTGTTCTTCATATAGTTGTAATGGAAATCGTATATGTAGATCTTTGAAACATCTAAAATTGTAAAGCCTGTGTATATCGGTTTATTGAATTTGACTGACGTTTTATTTAACTCTATTATTAGCATATCGTCATCGAAAACGGTACAGCTATGGAAAGTCGCTCTCGCTATAAGGGCGCGTGCCCCCCACCTCCCAGCCCATTTGGTGACAAGTTTTACCTCTCGGTGTTTTCTAACGTTTTCCATTGTTTTGCCGAAGACCGCATTGTTCATGAGTTTGTAAAAATTTTTTTCAAACTCATTAGTTGCTTTTTTGCGACAGTCTGTATTCAAATCAATATATTTTTTCATCCATGGACTTTGCTCGAATTTTAATATTCTGTGGATTTTTGTCAGCTTTAGACCCAAACTGAGGCACTGCTTTAAATTGCGATAATGTATTACATAATTTTGTTTCGGCAATAACGTTGTCATCAATTTAGACTGAGTACATCCGGGAATGGGGGGCACGAAGTGCTCAGCGCACAGCGGTAGGTCTTTATGCTCGGCGTGGAGTTCTCGCGGGTATTCTAAATCGACCTCAAATATATAACCCGGTGAAGCATCATCTTCAATACTTTCAATATCGAGATCATCAAATTTCTCCAACCATTCGAACGAGCTGTACGGTAAGTATTGACTCATCGCCGCACCATACAAATTGTTAACATCGTAGTACATAAGGTACGTTTCATCTGCGCTCGAGTCAAAATCTTCGCCCATGTACCGATTGTTTGCTTTTGCGTATCTGTTTGTACACTGCGCGATACCCCCTCGAATGCCGTTCTCAATGAACAGCAACATGTCTACATCGGTAAATAGCTCAAGCTCAATTCCCGTGAACTTGAGCATTGCATCGAATGCGAGGCCCGGTGCAGTATAATAGTGCAACGGATCCAAATTATACGTTTTCAAGCACGTCTGCCGAAAACTTTCGAAAATGTCGGCCAACAGAAGTACATCTGTTTTCAAATAAAGGTCCGAGTATTCACCTAAACTTTTTACGTTGAACTCGCGCCAAACATTGATTGCGTGCGTATAATCCTCGTCGCTTATCGCTTCGCTAGTTAGTTTCGAGAAAAAATCGTCTTTACATGGCAAAGCCGTTTCGTCAAGTTTCCCCCAATTATCAAGATAGTCGTAAGGAAAAACTCCTTTTCTCGTCAACAAAGCGAATTCTTCATCATTACTATAGGTACTCCGCATTATAGTTTTCTTATCGGCCCCCAAATATGATGCTAATTTTTCGATGCTGCTCGGCATGAAGCGAAATGAATCGATAAATCTATATTGCACGCGGGTCTTCGCTACGTCCTTCGAGAAAGAAATATATTTTTCTTTATTGACCGGCAGCAATTGTACTGAACCTTCAAATTGTGTTGCCAACGCTCTAATCAAAAAATGAGAATCGTAGCCCGATAAGTTATGAAAAATTACGGGCACAACGTGCGATTTTGTGTATTGCAAGTTGCACCCGTTATGCGCAGCCCCTCGATAGTTGCCCGTAAAATGACAGTGATCTCGGACTCTTATCTCACCTTCATTAAACGGTTTCTCACAAATATGACAGATTGTTCCTGTCTGAAATTCACGAATCTGGTCGACCGTCAATTTTTTCATTGGAACAACGGTCAGCACGCGCGGTGTAATAAAATCAGCTAATGTTTGCAATTCTCGCATGAACCATTCGATACAATCTATGCCTCGGTACGAGTTGTACTTAGAAATATCTCTGGAATACGCGCAATGCAGGTAATAAGCGATACTGTGTGGAACGTGCTTCTGATCGCCAGGTGTCGATTGACTGGGCTCCAAAAGGCATTCGAGGTCCGCGTAAATGGCAAATGGAACATCAACTTTATTTTTAAAGTTTTTAAATTTAAGAATCTTATCTTCCTCCGTGGGAAGTTTCACTTTACAGCCGTTTATATTAAAACAATCGATTTTATGTTTCGCTAGGCCTGCTTCGGTTTGGAAGTGGCACAGGCATCTATCACAAAGCCACGTCATCGCGTTGTGTCTCGATATTTGCGAGCTAACAAGTCGTGAGAGATTTTTAATCCACGCGAAATGATGTATCGGATTATTCTCACCTACATTTAACGTTGTTTCGAGCATAATCAAATGTATTGTCGGACGCTCGCTCTTTTTTTTACTTAAATATATCGGTACAATTTCCGATATAATTTTAGATTTTCGCTTCTTACTTTCTATAGCATACACATTAATCGCTAAACGATTTACTTTCTCAAACCTGGGGATGTCTTTCAGCTTCATTGGATAACTGAAATCCTTATATTTGAGAATTTCCCGAAAATGTCGATATGAACTCTTGCGATCACTATGACGTTGAACCGGCGGAGACAGCGCTGCTGTAACGGACCAGAGGAAGCAATACTCATCGTTGTTGGCGATGTTGACAATGGCTCGCTTCAGTTGTAGATCCCGCGGAACGCTGACGAATGTGGACAATCCTCCTCGTAGTGGGACGTATTTGTTCATATTAAATTGTAGATTGAGTATTTCAACGAGAGTCCAGCCCGATTCCTTTTGTTGAAACTCCTCCACTTTGTGCAATAATTTTTCCTTCACATGCTCCCTGAACCACTCATCGATTTTCGTGGTGCGAAGAATAATTTCATTTCGCGTATTAAAAAATTTATTCTCCTCCAGATTTTCGGCATTTTTCGTGACACTGAATTTGCATCCGAGGATGACGTTAACTTTTAGCGAACGTCTCCTTCTTTTCCTTGCAGTTCCACTTAACATTCGTTTTAATCTCACGATGATGAGTCGTTTAGCATCATCCAAGAATTCTGTAAAATCCTTGTGCTGCAGGTTTGTAACGACGCCCGTACGTACGCGCCGCGTAAATGCCGTCTCGAGGTCGGACCACTGCACTTTTTTTGAAACTGCACCGGCACCAGTCGTTTTAAACCTTTCAGTCATCGACTTTAAATTCACTATCGTTGCCTGAATCTGAATTTTATCATGAATCGTAAGCGAACCACACTTGCGTAATATTGAGCTCAAAAGTTTCACATTTTTTTCGCCGATGTCGATCCACTTTTGCTTTTCGCCGGGTAGTGTTCTATCGTTGAGAGTCGAATATGCTCTCTCCATAAGATGCACAAGTTTTTTACGCTTATTACGATCCATTGTCTATCACGCACAGGTATGAGAACACACACACACACACACACTAATCACATGAAAGGAAATCTCAACAGTAAATACTTTACGCGGAAATCTCAACTATAAAGTGTTCGCGATGCGCTCGAAGCTGCAGAATGATAGTAGAGTGATCAACTAATTTTCAAAGTCAAAGATATTCTAACTTCACCCTCTCCACCAATTTTAAAAAGCCAATCACGAGGATGCTCGCTATCAGAAAGAAATGGGTGAAAAGGGTGTTTTTTTTTTTTTTTGGAAGGGATGCTAAACCTAAACAACGCTACAGCATCTATTTATTTTGCGTCGTTTTGATATATTTCGAGACATTCGATGCCGCCGGAGTGTGAGCTGCGAACAAGGCGCTTACTTCACCACCACGCATACACTTGACGGGGCCCTTGACGATGGGTAAGGTGGCGAGCGAGCCATCGAGTCAAGACTTCACAGCCGCTTAAAGAGCGTGATTTGATTTTAACACCTCTGTGTGTTTATCCCCACAGAGTTTCAATATTACAAATGAGCGATAAGTGTTGGCCCATTAGAATATATATGCATATTATGCTCTCAATATTCGGAGGAATGCACGCTGCATATAAAGCTATCGATATTCCTCGCGACGATGTTTGTTTATATAACATTCCCCTGTAGTGAATGCCGAGAACGAGAACAAGGGTCTGACTCATCGAGCATTCGATACATGCGGCTATTATATTAGTATTTGTATATAGATGTTTATCGCGGTCATAAATTTCAAAGGGTGACAAGAGGGCTAGACTACTTAAAGCATTTGTATACATTATCACACAAACCACCCACTCGCCCGCCTAACGAGCATTTGATTTGAACACCAAAGTGTTTATTTATAATTGTTTATACAATCATAGGTGATAAGTGACAGATGGGTCTCAGAGCACAAGCCAAGCGATACCCTCCAAGGCTGAGCAGTTCAATAGCCCCCCCCCCACCCACCCACCCACCCACCCACCTCCCACCGCCCACCTCCCACCTCCCATCATCATCATCTACCTGGCTCACCCACCTGGCGGTCACCGATTCTAAAGTCAGGAAAATGTCAACCACCCACCACCCACCCATCTACCACCCCCCTTCCACCCACCTACCACCCACCACCCACCACCCACCACCCACCTCCCACGCCTGCCACCCACACCCACCCATCACTCACCGATTCACAAAATACAATAGAATGTCAACCACCCACCCACCCACCCACCCACCAATTACCTGCCACCCACCCACCCACCACCCCATACCCCCCTCCTCCCACTCAACACGCCTCGAACCGCCGCCGACCGGGCGCTTGGTTCAATACGCCCCGGGTGGGTTAGAACCCGCCTTACATATCTACTCGTTTAAAGATTCATATTAACAAATACACGTATTATCAAATGCACGTGTCATTGTAACAAGTTTAATAAATCGTATTACCCGAGCACGCACGATTTCGAAAGAAAATTTTTCTGAAGAATATAATGTTAATAATTTTGAAAACGTTTGTAACCTAACCAATTTTTACACGAGGCTTAAAACAACATTTTCGAAATTTTAATAAGAATTATGCACTTTCAGATTTGATATCGCGTTGAAAGAACGTGTACAGCGGCAACCACTAAAAGACTTTGTCGACATAATCCAATTAGGACAGCTTACAATACAGCTGCGAGTCTCGCTGCTCATCTTCATCTCCTTACAGGATAAGAGGTAATGTACTCATCGTTCATTGCTAATGACAGAATAGTAAGAGTAATACAGTTTGCTATGCGACGAGGACTTAGTCGGCTCGTACGTTGCATCGAGAGCCTGTTAACTTTTATTCATTTGTCACAAGATTCATACTGAACGACAAGACCAATTTCGTTTTCATACAGCTGATTTTGTTTGTCAGAGTGTTTATTATAGCACAAGTGTAGGCATTTTTTTCTAAGCTCATGCGATGGAGCTATCCAAGAAGGTGTGACAAATAATGCCATTTTTTCACATTTTGTGTCGATACCAGTTACACTATGAGCTGCGCTGCATCCATTTGTCTTCGCATTACAAATTCCTACACTTGTTTCATAATAAATATTGCAGTGAACAAAATGAGTCTTCGCAAACTAATATTGGTCCAGTCGTTCGGTTTGAATCCTGCGAAAGATGAATTATTCAATACTTATGAGTTTTCATTATTTCGTTAACGATTACTCGAAAACAATAAAAATGTATAGGTACTTGAATTTCAACAAACACTGACACTTTTTCATGCTACGAAATTTACAAACATTACAAGATGGAAGACGAAATGGAAAAAGAAGACACGGCGAGCATGAAAGACGATGCAAAGAAGACTCGAAAATCAATATTGATCGCCCGAATCGAAACTCTTCAGCAGATGATGAAGAAGCTTTCTGGCTTATTAATGTCGAAATCGTCAGACGATATTGATGATTCAAACTGCTCAGATAATTCTGATGGCTCGGATTTATCTGACACCAACGAGGATTTTAAACACCGCACTTGGCTCGACATTATTAATCGTCTTTCTGGCAAAGCAAAAGACTACACTCAAGAAGCTCGTGCGCTCGGAGAGAACGACGATGAATAGAATAACACGTACCGAAAAAACATTCTTCTCATCAAGCGTTTTTTTTTTTTTCATTTTCATAAAATTCATATAATTGTATTTGTTTCTTGACTGATTAAAAGTTTTTTCATTATTCAATATGTTAATTGTCTCCTTTATATTTGACATGCAATTTATTTCCACTTATAATCAAGTAGTGGCTTCTTAACCTTTATGTTCTCAGTTCGAAAACATTGAAAAAAAACCTTCAACTTACTCGAGGAACACGCCGGGCGATGAGACATTTATTGCGGCCAAGTTACGCCGAGGGGTAAATGGGCGCGTGTAAATTTACTGACAATTTTAAGGATAAATTGACGATCGAATTTACGGCGCGACGAAACCGGCCGTATGTAAATTTGCTGATAGTTCTACGATCAAATTTGTAATCGAATTTACGGCGAGGCGGAATCAGACACGTGTAAATTTGCTGAAAAATCTATGGCCCGATTTACAGTCCAATCTACGCTCGCAAAACAAGCGTAAACTCGTCACAAATTTGCGCTCTAATAGGTGTCACTACTATACGCGTAGATTTTCGGTGTAAATTTTACCGTAAATTTACGCATATTGAAGCGTATGGACGCCCATCAGGGTTTTTTAAAAATCATATCGGAAACGGTGATAACAGAATCGTGAATGTTTTTTACAACGATATCGTAGGTGGACTGACAAAGAAATTTCGGCATGTCCATTAGTCCGCAAAGTTTTCGAGCACCCGCCAATCCGAGGCCAAGAAGCCTCATTACAAATATAAACCTTCTGTTTATTTCATACGTGTGGCCAACGTACGAGCAGGATGGAATTTCGCGATCGTCGTAGTTGTCACACATGATCACAATTTTAAAACCTAGTCCACGCGTTGCGCTCGTTTGAAATTTCACATCACCACCGCAGTCTTTACACTTCACGACAGTCGCAATCGTCGAGAAAACTGTTATAAAATTTAGTATTCGATATTCAATCGAATAGTCCTCGAGGGCAAACAGATCTTCTTTGCGCTTCATTTATTTCGCCGACGCGCTAATACTGGCACTCTCTTGATCGACGGTTTTTGGATTGAAAACGTTTTTACGTTTTCTCGGCCGCGACTTCCGAACATAGGCCGATTCTCGTAATTCTCTCGAGCCATTCGCACGATTCATTTTTTTTTAAACTTCAAATATTAGAAGAACACGTATAACTGAACGTAGTGAGTGCTTCGAAGTCAGCTGCTGTACTGTGACGGTTTTCGATTTCGAATATATATACCTCTCGTGGTTATAACCACCACCACCCTAAATTTGGGTCCTTTATATATACGTATAAATGATTTGAATAGAGCAGATGTGTGTTGTCAATAACGGTCCTCTTTGTACACAATGGACCGCCGCTTTTCGGAGCGCGCACCTGCTCCGTGATACCTGCGTCGCGCGGCTCGCAGAACGTAACTGTAAAAGCGGCCGTAACTCGCTCAATTTTGAACGAAAAATCGATTTTTTCTAAAATTCTGACTAGATGTAACCCCTTAATTTGATCAAGTTCTAGGCGATGCAATTCGTTATATTTGTCTGGTGTCTGAATATTTGACAATTTATCGTCAAACAAAGAGGAAATATCAGTTGTGTATAATAATGATCAATTTGTATAAAAACGAAATTTTTTTATTCGATAAAGGTTTAACGCTATGAATTAATTTACAAAATTGATAAATGTTTTTACCCCATACATTCTTCCGAGATGAAACGCGCAGCGCGACGTATAAAAATATTCGATACATAGCGCATAACGCAAAGTGTAATCATACTTGATACGGACCGCGTAGCGCGACGTGCGTATAAGTTTAAAACGGAGCGCGCAGCACGACGTGTATCCCTGTGAGTGCCTTAAAAAATGTCCCGAAGGGACATCTCTCGGAGGGTTTGGGGGGCGGAGCCCACCAACAAGAGCCTCTGCGCCCGCAGGGCGCCGAAGCGCTTGTTATTCATTTTGTTTCAATTTCAAATCCATTATAATAATATTATTTTAGTATTCTATTATAATTTTTTTAATAAGTAACAATAACAGAGAACATTTTCAAAATTTATTTATTAATAACGTTATTGAATTTGAGAAATACATCGAGAGAAAAAATACTCTTAGATACGGTTTTTTTTTCTTCAACTTACTCTTCATATTAAATCTATGCGTATTCCAAAATTGGTTTTACCTATACGCGCTTCAATACAATACAACATTGAATTAGGTATCAACCAAAAAATGTTTTGTGCCGAATCAACAGATACAAATATACGTTTTTTTTCTAGATATACATTTTTTCGATACAGTGCAAAGAGAAAATTCGATTGATAAATACTGTTAGCGAGAAAAAATTCACGAAATTTATAGCTGACTTCGGATAACCAGAGGGGCGTCAATCGAATCGGTCGAACTTTCAAATCTGGTTATAAGCACCGCACCCTTTCGAAGTATACAATACTTTATTAGAAGATTAGAGACGTTTATCGTACACACCGACGTATCCAACTGAATTTATTCTGATGACCCACTTTCTTTTGATATATGGGAATCAGTACTTCCACAATGAAACTTACAAGAGCGCATCCCAAACCAACTCCGAAAATCGCAAATGCGAAAACCAAATCAGTTAGAATCATAACCTTGGGTTCGACTATTTTTTCCTCTAATTCCTTTTCCAGTAATCTTTTTGAACGCACCAACACATCGAAACTTGTTAAAAAATCACCAGCTTTCTTGATTGCGAGAAATTTATGTAATATTTCATACAAAGCCCATATACGTGGAAGAATTATAATCATATCCTCTGTTTCGGTGCAACCACTGCTTACGTATAATCCGGTTTTCATAGCGGCATAGTAGCTTCTTACGAAAGAACCGGAAAACTTATAACAAGCAACCAAGTGATCGCGTTCAACATCTCTAAGGCAATTCCTGCCAGGTGTTATTGGAATAAGACGAGCTTTCGATACTAAGTTCGTGAAAACCCTAAAATCGATTTTGAAAGCATGGACCGTGTAACCAAAATCAATGAGGTCCTGAACTGTATTTACTTGTCGAAGGGGTACATTGTGGGTCATCACAGACGCCAGACTGCTGGTAAAAATCCCCTGCAGTGTTAGCATGAAAAAAAATAAACAGCCCAAATAAATCCGCGGTGGCACATTCGGGGGTAATTCTGGTAATCCAAGACTGCAAGTTAAACGCCAAAGATTCAAAATTCCCACTATCAATGGTTGACGCAGAAAGTATTTAAAGAAAATCACAGTAATAAAAGAGACCACAATCAACCCACCCCACGAATACCCGTCGAGAACATCATAAATCTTTTGTGTCTGTGATTTATTACCGCGGTGTTGGGTTACTATAAAATTGCATCCTGTTCCATGTGGATACGTACACGCTTCAGTTCGGCATCCTTCTCTCATGGCAACTGGCCATGCCAGAATAGAAGACTTGAACCCCTTGTCGCCGGCAGCTTCGTTTATCCATATCGTTTCCTCAGTAGCATTTACATACCGTAAAAAATCATCTATAAAGTCGTAGGAATATCCGATTTCAACGCGCACCAGCTCATTTTTCGTTGTTAGGCGCCGACAAGGGACCTCAGTACACGATCTAGTTACTCTCATCGGCAAGCCATTCATATCTTTCCATTTCTCGAAGAAAAGATTTTCACACATTTCCTCGTGTTCTCGATACTCTCGGATGAAATAAGAAAAACCGGAGGGGTACCAGGGAGATTTCTTAGTTTCAACCAACCGCCACGGTTTAGGCGCGTAATTTGTAAAGGCATTGAAACTGTAAATCACTATTCCCTTGTTAACATCCCGACAAATTATGTTTACATCCGGCCTCTGAAATTGTTTTGTCGTAAACAGTACTTCCAGGATGCTAGCATTGTAGTTGCAGGGCCCATATTTCCTTTCCGGAGACCATCCGATTAGCAAAACAGATACCATGGAACTGGCGTATTTACTTTCCCGAAACTTATCGAGCGCTTTGTAGAGTGATTGATAACATGGAGCCATCGCTACGAGGATTTGCACCTTGTGCAACGTATATGTCCCCTTCCAAATGTTACGATCAGCGATTGCTATCGGCTGCTGAGATTCTAACAAAACTATAGAATGGGATTGTTGACACGACAATTTTTTTATGAAAGTCCCAGGAATATCTGCAGTGAGAACCATTGCCTTGTCATTGTCCCCATAGCAATTTGCCAAAAATTTTATCTGCAATCCGTCGAATTGTTGAAGTTTTTCATATCATATGTACGCGTATGATATCGGAAAATTGTATTACTCACGGCTGCATCTTCGAGTTCGGCGTATCCGTCCAGTTTGTTTGTCTTGATCAGAATTTTAGAGAAGCATATTCTTCCGAGGAGAACCACAAATACAACGAAAAATCTTGTTAACTGCATGGCTAACGAATTTTTTTTAACCGCCGTCTTTTAAAGTTGACTACTCTATATTATGTAGTTGGGAATACAACGATCGACGACTGAATGCCCGCGGAACGTCTGTTAAAAAAATAGGTAACGGAGCATTCGAGGAAGAATGTTGGTGGTGGTAATACGTACTTCGTGTACTTGTAATCTGAATAATTTACATGCCGTATCAAAAAGGCCAATCGCAATGTCATGCCACGTGGAGTTCGAAATCGATATGCTTCAATAATTGCGTCGCGCTATACTTTTCCCATCCAAAGCTGCAATATTATTCTCACGAATAATCTATAAGCTATAAAACGAATGAGGGAACTTTTCCCGAGAGCCCACAAATTTTTTATCATGTGAAGAAATGCTCCGATCAATTTGGAATCATGAAATATCCACGTTTTATTGTATTTCTAAATGAATTGCATCGAAAAACAAAATCGAAATTTTATGATCCCAACTAGGTAGTTACTCTTCAATTTGTTTTTCTTTAAATTAATATAATATTCTCAGGTTACTTACTTTAATTGGTGTACAGCGACTAAAACTAATTTTTTTGATTGATTCTTGTATTTCAGAAAAGAAATTTTACGATATGCTACCATTTTTTCTAGGAAAAAAAAATTTGAGGTAATTTACAGAAATTTCGAATTTCCTGGATTTCCGAAATGCTTTTTTTTGAATTTCCGAAATTCCAAATTTGCAATATCGTCAGATTTCTAAAATTTTCGAAATTTCAGTTTTCCAGGATTTTTAAGACCTCTGGATACCATGGTTTAGCGATATTCGACTGTTAAATACCAACAATATATCCCCCAACGATTTTTTTCTACATTTTTTTTCCACGTGTTCTTCACAAATGCTTATCGCCTATCGATCGTAACACTTACACGTCCTATTGCTTCTTATTATGGCGCAGCCGATACGGCAAAGGTTTTTACGACATTGGACGGCAAGGTAATTTAATGAAGACGTACAGACCCAGCGAGATCGTTCAAATGAAGGGAAGTCCGAGTTGGACGTTGTTCGTCGTACTCTCACTAGTGCAGATCTATAACGAAATTTGTCGTACACCAAACTCCACTCGGTCAGAAACAAGATTATCGTTGTGCACGGAATCTCTCGTACGAAATCTCCCACCGAGTTATCCTGAGCTGAGTCTAATCCGTAAACTTCAGAAAATATCGATCGATATCCGTCGCACGTACTACACGCGAGACGGGGGTGGTGTAGTACACGTAGGCGTAGGTGTAGGCGCGCGAAACTGACCTGCGCGACTTCGTATTATATATATTCATTATAGAGGGTTGGCCTCGGTTTGCTCAGACGAGAATTTCTCGCGAACCCGCGAAGCCGACCTGCATATAGCCCGAGGCCCTGTGCATTTTTAATTCGACTAAAATAATTATACTTTGAGGAACGAGGCGAGTGAAAAGAGAGAAAGAGAGAGAGAGAGAGAGAAACGAAGGAGAGCGAGAGACGAAAAGAGAGATGCCAAGAGAGGAGAGAAAGATAGAAAGAGAACGCTTTGACACATAGCAAAGGCGAGACGCGCGCGCGCGAGTTCGGTAAAAAAAATCCGCTCGACCCGTTCGCTCGCGCGTGCCCCTTCGTTCCACGGAAAATGTAATCCCGTACTCTATATTGTACTCACTCTTTTCTACCCCATCCCTCAAACCCCTCGTCCCTCTGAGCGCAGCCTCTCGCCAGAGCTCACCGTTGGTCAAGCCGAGAAAGGAATATAACGAAATAATAATAATAAGCCCGCTCGTACGTACATATAGCGGCCAGGATACGACCCTTTCCTTCTTTGCCCCTCGCTTTTCCTCTCTTTCACTTCGATTGTCGCTCGGCCCTTCGTTCCGGCTACGCGTCGGTTACGCGCGCACGAATGCCGGAAAGTACAAAGAAAATGGGAGGAGAGGAGTTGCGCACCCCTTCTACCCCCAGCCTCTCTCTCTCTCTCTCTTTTTGGTTGGTTTGGTTTTGGCTCTTATTTGGTATAGCGTCACAAAGTCAAAACTGTAAAGCTTGCAAAGTTCATGCCCCCCGTGGTCCGACTGTCTCGATAAACAAGTACACTAGTTTCTAGATCACCCCTAGCACAGCTACAGCCACCAAATTCTCGTCCTCACAGCTCACGAGAGAGGCCGTCATTAAAAATGTCGATCCTTCGACGGTAGGGATGAAGGTTGACCGTATCACGATCGCTAAAAATAATGGCATACGCATCGATGCCAAGGAGGCAGACTTAGTTAAATTACGATCTCTCCCCGCATTGCAGAAATTAGGTCTCGAAGTCAGTGAAGCGATAAAATGAACCCGCGACTTATAAGTCATGGAGTCCCTGCGTCCCTCTCTTTATAAGATGTACAAAGCGACATCATCAAGTTAAACTTGTCTGAGATAGAAAATCCCGACGTCAAAGTCATATACATGTCACGAGAAAAACAGCAGCATGCGTTATAGAAGTTACGGCGGAGATAAGGTCTTTCCTCAAAAGCAAACAAAGAATCTACCTTCGTTTCTCCTCATGTCGTTTCGATGACCACGTGAAATGCTACAAATGCCTCGATTTCGGCCACATATCGAGAGACTGCAAAGATCGAGCTCGCTGTGCTCATTGTTCTGGCGACCACGAGACGTCGTCATGTCGAAATTTACCAAAAGACCCGATATGTTATAATTGCAAAACTACTCTCGTAAATGCTGACTGTCAACATAGTGCTCTTGACGGTAAAAACTGCGCAGTCTTGGCAAAACGTATCGCAGCCAAGGCACGAAACACCGATTACGGCTAATCAAACAACAAAAAGCACACAAGATTTCTTACGGATTTGCCATGTCAACTGTCAATCCTTAAAATGTCACCTGGATGAGTTTCGCATTTTCTTTGCTCAACATTTTTTCCACATTATATGTCTGTCGTAAACTTGGCTCTCCGCTGAAATCACCGATGATTTTGTCAGCTTACCGGACTACTGTCTACTGCGCTGCAATCGCGCGAATCGAGGAGGCGGTGGCGTAGGTATGTATGTGCACGTGTCTCTCCGAGCCCGTGTGCTCGCCGACTCAGGTAGCGTTTATCGCGGTAAACCAGAGTACATCTTAGTCGAAGTTACTGTACCGAAGCATATCTACCCATTTGAATCCGCCGTACGGGAGATACTCCATCATTGCCCAGCCGTAGACGTTATTGACGTCAAAGTACATCAGGTACTTGGTCTCCTCGTTTGGATCGTAATCGCGCATGTCCCTGTTATTGGCGCGAGCGTAACGGTTGCAGCACTGACTCACTCCACCTCTCACGCTGCGCTCGATGAACATGTGCATGTCCAGGTCGGTGAGGAGTTCCAACTCGACCATCGTGTATTTGAGCATGGCGTCCCACGTGAATCCTGGCGTTGTATAGTAGTGAGCTGCATCAAGGCCGTAGGCCTCAATACCGTTGTCTCGGAAATTTTCAAAGACATCCGCCAAGAGGAGTACATCAGTTTTTAGTTAGAGGTCCGAGTATTCGCCCAGGTCTACAATGTTGAATTCTTGCCACACTCTCTTGGCATGATCGTAGTCGTCGTCCGAGATGTGGCTGTCATACAGCGAGCTGTAGAAATCTTCCCTCGATGGAAGTTTCGTCTCGTCGAGTTTCGCCAATGAGTCGACGTACTCGTAGGGAAATACACCTTTCCTCGTGAGCAGTTCGAACTTGGCGTCGGAGAGGTTAGGGAACTCGCTTCTCAGGGTCTTTAGTTCCGTCAGGTATGAGGCTAGTTTCTCCAGAGACGAAGCCATGAAGCGAAACGAGTCGATGAATCGAAAATTCATGTCGCTTCCGGCAATGTGCTTCGTGAAGGAGATGTATTTTTCCTTCGCCAGTGGCAGAATATCGATGCGACCCTCGAAGGCTGTAGCAATTTCCCGTATCGTGAAGTGGGAGTCGTATTCTGTGAGGTTGTGGAATACGACTGGTACTGTGCGTGAGTCATTGTAATTGAGATTGCACTCGTTGTGTGCTGGGCCCCTGTACCTGTGTACAGAAAAAAAAAATATCTTTATTTGTTATTGGTAAAACGCAAGAAACTATGAACTAGAGATACTTACCATCCCGTCAAATGGCAATGATCCTTGACTCGATCGTTGTTGGACATGCGTTTCTCCCAGATGTGACATGTGGTTGCTGTACAAAAGTCCGTCATCTGTTGCGCAGATAGTCTATCCATAGGTTTCGGATTCATACGGATTTCTTCAATGTCCGTGGTCATCTGTTGCAATTCGCGAACGAACCATTCTGCTGGTTTCTTGCCTCTGTAGTTGCGGTACCTAGAGATCGAGTCATCGTAACTGCATTTAAGGTAGTATGCTACGCTGAATGCTTCGTGCTTTTGGTAAGCATTCTCGTCTCGAGTCGGTTTGAGAAGGCATTCAAAGTCTGCGTAGACGATGAAGGGTACTCTCTCCTTGTTGGAGTGATTCTTGAATCGTAGAATCCTATTCTTCGAGGCTGGCATGTTGACCTTGCACTCGTTTACATCTTTGCAGTCTATTTCATGCGAAGCCAACTGCTCTTTGTCACGGAAGTAGTGAAGGCAGCGGTCGCAGATATGATGCTTATGATTACGCTTCGATAGCTGGGATGAGACCAATCGGGACAATTCTTTGATCCACACGTAATGGAATTTTGGTAGCTCATAGACATCAGCGTTGTTTTCCTCCTCCTCCTCCTCCTCGTTCTCATCGACGTAGTGGTCTTGCACAAGTAGGAGGTTGACGTGCTGAGGCTTCTTTGCGGTCGTAACGTGTAGGGGTGCCGTCTCAAACTTGCCCTTTCGCATCTTTAGAATGTACACGTTTATCGACAGATCATTCTGTTTCTCGAATCTCGAGATTTGTCGTGGCATCACCGGAAATTCGATGCCTTCAAAGTTGAGATCGTCTTTGTACTTTCTGTACTCGGAAACGCGATCGCAATGATAAGCAGGATGTAGTGCGGACAGTATAGCCCACTTGAAGCATATGCTGTCAGTGTTCTTAACGTTGACACACGCTTTTTTATTTAGGATCTCCTCCGATAGTTTCACGTAAGAGCTGCCACGCATCGGATTGAACTTGCTAATATTAACCGTTAGATTTATAATCGAGTGCAATGACCATCCCGAATCCAGCTGCTGGAACTCCTCGATTTCACGTAGAATGGGATTGAGGATGTTGGTCGTGAACCATCGGTTCACGTTAGTTGTCGGGTAAATTGGTTCGGCCTTCGTATTGAAGTACTTTGTATCGATCACTTCTTCATCGTTTTTCGATACAACGAATTTTGCAGCTAGTACCATGTAAACTTTAACCGTATTTCTCTCTCTCGCGAGTACATTTCTAATTTGCGAGCGGAACATGGTCTTAGAATCCTTCATGAACTCATTAACGTCTACGTGTTTTAGGTTTGTAATTACACCCGTCTTGATTCGCTTCTTGAATGCAGACTTCAGATCCGACCATCTTACTCTATCGACGAGTCTTTCGCGAACCTGTAGACCCTCACCGCATTTTAGCAAACACCCCAATTTAATTTCGATTCCTTTGAGGAAACCGATTGCGGCTGAATACTTTTGTCTATCATTAACGGTGGATGTGGGCATCAACAACAAGTCCTCCCACGAGCTTATGAGTTTCATGAGGCGATTTTCCCATACACTGATCTCGCTAGAGTTTCTATCCTTCATCAGCTCCAACACTTCCTCCCATGTCTTCATAACATCCTTGCAATCCTGGGCATCCATCTTGTCTCTGACTGAACAGTCGAGTAGTTGATCGAATAATGAGTTGCTCTGCTGCCAAGACCGTATTTATATTGTTTGAAAAAGTGGTGGGGGGTTATCGATGCTGATTGGTCCTACGCATTAATCTTGACTTTTCGTCTCTGACTGAAGTTGTCTTGTTGAATGAGTTGTTCCGCTGTCAGGTCTGTATTTATATTATTTGAAAAGTGGTGGGGAGTATCGGTGTCAACTCTGATTGGTCACCTTTTTGTTAATGAAAATGTTTAGTGGCGGGAACAATCCTGATTGGTTGTCGTCGAATGTGCACAGAAAAGTGGGGGGGGGGGGGGTACGAGACTTTGTATATAAGCGACGACGAAGCAGCCGCTGACATTACATACCGCCGAGATGGAGTACGTTGTGGACTTCCAGAGCTTCAAGAGACCCATCAACGACTTTATTTTCAAAGAGGTGGCCATTATCGCTCTCGACGATGTCGCTCTCCCGTCCGTCTACCTGTTCGAGTCGCCTCATAAATGGAGTTTTCTTCTCGCTAAATTCAAGAGCGAGAACACCTGGTTGGAGAACTATCACGGCATCTCCTGGGACAATGGTGACGTACCGTACGAGGAAGTCAACGAGACTCTGCATAATCTTCTGCGAGACGCCAGCAAAGAGCATGTCAAGGGTCTAGAGAAGAAACGCTGGTTGGAGAAAATACTGCCCAACGTGTACAATCTTGAAGATCTGGGTTGTCCATCCTTGCGAAAATTGGAACACAACGCGGATATCTCATGCACCAATCACACACGCACTTGGAATTCACACTGCGCAGCCGACAACGCGCGCAATTTGAAAACGTGGCTTCTCCAGGCAACCGAGAAAGACGTCAAGAATGCTAGTACGGAATGTATACCCGATTACTCTACGTCACTTAATGATTACTACGCTCAATGTCAATTCTCACCTTAAATACTTTCGTTGAATAAAATGTTAAGATAATATACTTAAATGCTTATTGTTGATTCCTATTGATTTTCCGTATTAGATTGAGTTCGTATATTCTAATAAATAAGCCCCGTAGATTGGTTCCAATATCCTAATCTCTAACTAGAAACATCACAAGTCGATAAGTAAGGTTAGGTAAATTTGATTTCCCGCCAAAAAATTCAAATCTCCTGCTATGATAACTTCATGAGTCGGTAAATCCGATAGCATAATTCAAATTTCGCGTCAAACCGGATGCTGCGGTCGAAATATCATGATCGATGTAATGCCGATCGTTGCTATCCCGATCGTTGCTGTCGCGATCGTTGCTATCCCGATCGTTGCTGTCGCGATCGTTGCTATCCCGATCGTTGCTATCCCGATCGTTCCTATCCCGATCGTTGGTCGGCCGGTAAAATTGGCTATTTTCCGCAAAAAGGGTCAAATAATCGTTGGTATCCAGATCATTGCTATCCCGATCATTGGTCGGTCGGTAAAATTGGCTATTTTCCGCAAAAAGGATCAAATAGTCATTGGTCGGTAAATCTAACATCTTTTTCCTTCTTCCTCTTCCTCTTATCAGTAAGTCGGTAAGTCGGCAATGTCGGTATTGTTGGTAATGTCGGTAATGTCGGTAAGTAGAAATCTTTTAGCCCGGACACGAACCCGTTTTACCGACCGTAGGTAAGGTAGGAATCTACTTGTCGACATGGGGGGGGGGTACCGGCCTAGTTTATCTACTTAGGTGGCTCAACAAGTTTTTGGTTAAAGAACACGTCTACCTGATTAAAGAGACTGTGCAGAAAATTATTTATAGGTGCAACGTTGTACTGTGAGTCACCTGAAGACAATACTTTCAGGCTTACGGCAATAGTCGTGTGCGCGAGGTGTAGGTATTCCTCCCCGTGGCCAGGTACGACAAATTCAATGCGTCCGTCGTCGGACAATGAAGAGACGGGTTTGTAGTGAACCCATTGAGACGTTTCCACAGATGTTTGTGTTGGCGGTATAGTGAATAAGTCCAGCTCGGACTTCATACACTCGCACGAGTGTGAATGTAGAAAAGACATCTTTAAGCGTTCCCGAAAATATCAACGGGCCTCTTTTTCTTCTTATTTTTCTGGCCCTTTGTCACTTTCCCCGCCGTAGTCCGGCGCTTTGTCTTCTTCTGCCGTGATGATGTGCTATTCTTCTTCGTTTTCTTACCGCGTTGCGTACGAATGGACCGCTTGTTCGTGGAGGTACGCCGAGGTGCACGACCGATCAGCGACTGCATCGTTCTTGCGGCGATCGCACTGTTATAACCAGAGCCGTTCATAAGTAGAGCGATCTTCTCGTTTGCTTTTCGCTTCAAATTTTCTCCGGACTCAGTTGCGCGACGCCTCAGCGACTCTTTGAATGGGATATGATTACCGCTCACATCTTCAATAACGTGCAAGGCGGTGCGTAGAGCCTCACGCCCTATAGCGATGATCGAAAATGGGGGGGGGGCGGGGGGGGGGGGGGGTTCGCCCTTGGGATGGTCGAAATAAAAAAATGATCCGCATCGACGACTCATTATAAATGCCGAAGAGAAAAATGTTGAACGTTAGTACAAACATGCCGTGGTCTTCATCCAATTTGAGATTAATGTTCTCATTTTTATTTTCTTAATTGTTGCAGGCATCTATAATCTTCTTAATCTCGTACCTGGCCATGAAGTGCCTAACAGTGGAATCCATTGCTTTGGAACACATTATCGAGAATGGATAACAGATTATTTGAAACACTTATGCTAGCGACATAATCAAGATCAACAACGATCTCAGGAGCAATCTTCAAATTCGCCGGATAATAGCAGCGACGAATTGCAATCACAAAACTCAAGTAGAAACAAGCGTCGACGTAAGCCGAGAAATGAAAAAAATACGGATCGTGGTAAACGATTAAAAAGTTAACACTCGGTACGAAATTCGACAAGAGGTGAGGTAATTTATCATTGCGACAACGATATAACAATTTATTTTTAAGTGACATGAAGGACATATATATATATTGTAACGCGTTTTTTTTTTTTTTTTGGCGCGTTACAAGAATTGCGTCATCGGCGGATCTGGTCCCGTCGAGCACACGTTTTTCCCACCGACAGAGTCCCCAAGCGATCTCAAGGGTTCAGAATTAATTAAACGAGCAAAATTATTAATTTCTTTATTTTCCTATTTATTTCTTTTCACGATTATAACGAGGCGAACGTCATCGGCGAGAGATCTACGTTTCGCGTTATTGTTTTCGAGACGAATCGAACAGGAGCATCGTTTCTGGCTAACGATACCGCTACGGGGTACTCGCATCTTCGCTCATCATTCAACAACACCGAAAATCATCGCTCTGGGCGCACCGTCATCGGAGAAGTCGCAGCTTAGCGATGTCAGCATCGTTTCATGCACCCCGGGACCAACGTCTATGAAGATTCTTTAAGCGAAACGTCGTGCGATAGTTCGAGCGGGGCGTCAGCGCCGTCTTTGTTCGAATATTAATTTCGCGCGAGCGATAGTTCGCGATAATCGTAGGGCGTCACTAGGTACCGGGGTATCGAAAATATTTGCGAAGGGAGGGGAGAGCGAGACCGCAATACGAATTAGCGTAGATCACTCGTGGACTCTCGTCATAGCTTTTGTGGTGCGAAGACGTGTGCTCGAGTGATCGAGATGGCCAGGGGACATTCCGCGTCAAAGTGTGGATTCACATCGATACCGGATCGATCGCGGCGGAGGATTGTCCAAGGGCTGGTGGGAGAGGATACATTCGGAAAATTTTCCTTTCACAACTGTTTCTCGCCGGTAAGGCTTCCGGCTCTTTATTCGGACACATTATTATTCTTTTTGTGTAAATTTCATATTTGAGTGTGCGCGTCACTCGTTGCGACGGTGGTTATCGTCCCGGGCAAAAATACAGCTCGCGATAGTTGGACGGTCCCGCGTGTCGTTTTATTTGTCGTGTATTATTCTCTTTTGTTATTTTCTTTCTTTTAATTTTTATATTTCGATTCGATTAATTTTTGCTCTTGAGATCGCTTAGTATTTTGTTCGATTATGTAAATTTTTCTACGCGAGAGATCCTAAGGATTGACGTGCGTTTCTGGGTCCCGTACGCGCCGCCGTTAAGCGGTAGGCCGATCGGCAGTTTCGGCTGTCCGTGAGGTATCGCCGTGGCTGAACTCGAAGCGAGGATATCAGAACGCATCGCGCCGGTGACAATCACCCCGGTTAGTTAATTAATACTCGTTCGGTACGCGACGCAACGGGAAAGTCGAGCGACGAATTATTATAATTATTAGTAGGGAAAATTAATGTTTTGTCATTTAATAATTTCAACGATTTATTTAAATAAAAATTCGACCCGGCGAATTGAGTAACTGGGAAGAATTTTAGCAGGGATATTCTTTCTTTTGTGTCGAGACATTCCGGGTACCGTCCCGAGGAAAAACTATTTATGTGAAATTTTATCTTTTTGAATAAATTATATTTTGTTTTGTTCCCGTAAATTTTGGTTGAGTGATATTATTTATTTGATCGTGTTGAGTCCCAAATTAAATTTTATCACCCTTTATCTCGAACCAGCCCCTCTACCCTTGTGCAGCAGCTAGCCGGCTGTCATCAAATTCGTTAGCGTTTAACATCGCTCCGATCGCGTCAAGCATGTACCTTGGCTGGCGCCCTTTTAAAAATTAATTGAGATTGAGACGAATTTTTGTGGCCAACGGGGTACCGTGGTTTTGCCGTTATTTTTATTTTGTAAAAATTATTTTATCGTTCATTTTTTATTTAATTTGTTTCGTTTCTCTGGAAATTTCGGTCACAATATATATATTGTGACGTGACAAACCAGTCCCGCCACCCGCACGGGGAGACAATGGGCAGTGGGTCAGATGTACGACCCATTCTACGCCGCACTTCGAGCCGATCGTCCAGAACTCAACTAACTCATAACAAGAATTAAAATCATAGGATAATTCATTCGCAAATGAATTAATTCCTTGTACAATAATCATCGAAATGTTCACGCTGCCAGTCGATGATTAATCGAGCTAATCGACATCTATCATTTATTAAACAAAGAATATTATCAAACGTTAGAAAATTTCGGTCAGTGGTATCGCCGCCGAATCCCGAGCCGGGGGGTGCAATCTGAAATTATGAAAACTTAAATCCAAGGGGAGTCAATTATCCAGTAACTAATTATGCAACAAGCAAATTTGAACAACAGAATTTGCGGATCGGATGGCCGGGGAAACGTGGTACAATGGCTGAGACAACGAGTCGCCCGTTCCCCCACGTGTTAGCAGCAAAGGCTGCACGATCCCTCATTAGTTGCTGAACTTGACGGCCCGCGAAGCGGTGCCTCACTAGTGGGGATACGGACAGGCAGATGCATCGGGGTGCAGTTAAATTATCGTAGTGGACCTACCGCGAGCGCGTAGGACGCTTCCCCTTCGCGAGGGAGGTCTCCCTCCGTTGTAATCGCTCATTTCGGGCTCCTTAGAGGAAGGGGTTTTGCCGCTAATTGTCATTTTAATTCGGTTGTTGTAATTAATAAACCAGAAAGGTTAAGAGAAGCACCTCCAGGCAAGGGATACAGCGGCTAGATGGGGAAAACACCCTTAAAAACAGGGTAAACTGAACGGAAAGGGGTTTTGTAACGAAAAGGGTATCGAAATCCCATACGTTAGAAAGAGAGAACTCAAGCCCAGTAGAGTGAGAGAGATAGCGAAGTGGTACGTCATTTCTAGGAATCGATTGACGCACGAGTCCTAGAACCGTGACGTCAATCCAGAACAGTATATAAGCGATCAATGAACATCGATCTTCAGTTCTGGATTGGCCGGCGTAGCAACAGGTACTCCGAGAATCATCGACTCGAGATAAACAGGTGGGCCCGTTATCTCGCTTACCCCTGTGCGGAGCCGATCGCAGTGTCGTGAATTATCTTGAGTATGGATACCGTCCTTCAGTGCAGTGCCAGTTATTCCGTGTCGATAATTATTCGTTTTTTGCGAATCGGTTCGCCGCTAGTGACCTACGAAGGTAATATTCATTAATTATGACAGTGTTAACTATCTTTTGGTGCATTAAGTGCTGAGATCGGCAAAGATAAACCTGGTCGGCTGGTCGGCTGGTCGGGTGGTCGATAAAGATTTTCGTGTCGACATTATCTAATAATTTACTGCTGCAACTATTTCGTGAGTAACTTTCTCTTATTACTATTCGACTGGCAGTCGTGTTATTTTTTTTTGCGAGTATGCGAGTTTTGACAATGTTCTTTAGAGTTAAGATTACGCCTCAAATTATCTACCATTATTTATCGCCGTTCAACGAGTGACTTTCACTGATCTTTATTGTTTTTCGCCTTCGTTATTTGCCTACCCTACGACAAATGCCTACTCGGTTATCTTTACGATCTCGCGTGTTATACGAAAATTATCTACTGTTATCTAATGCCGTAGAATTGATTAATTTCATCGTGTTCGATTATTTTTCGCCTCCATTGTCTTTCTACCTCACGACAGATGCCTAGCCGGTTACTGCTACGATCTCGCGCGTTATACGAAAATTATCTACCCCCGTATGTAACGCCGTCGAATTGATTAATGTCATCGTGTTTGATTAATTTCCGTCTCCATTGTCTTTCGACGACAGCTGCCTACCCGGTTACTATTACGATCTCGCGCGTTATCCAAAAATTATCTACTGTTATCTAACGCCGTCGAATTAATTAATTTCATCGGATTTGATTATTTTTCACCTCCACTATCTGTTACTTCACGACCGACGCCTACCCGCGTGCGTCTACGATTTATCGCTTATACGAAAATAATCTACGGTTATCTATCCCCGTTTAATTAATTAATCACGCCGGATTCGATTCTTTTTCGTTTCTAATATCGTCTTACTTCACACCAGATGCCCACCCGCGTGCTTCCACGGTCTGTCGCGTTTCACACAAATTATCTATTACTATCTACTAGAATCTAACGGGTCAGTTTTCCCAACTTGATTATTTTGTTTGTTTTGTTTACTCTTTCTATTTCACCCCGAATGTCTATCCGGGATTTCTATTGACTTTCATGCAATAAACATTGTTTAAATTTATTGAGGTGAATTGCGTTACTACCCGCGTCCACTCCCCCCTCTACCCTAAGTCTCCCAGGCGGGCTGAGCTAGACGTGTCTCAGTGGCCTCTTGTGTCGCCTCACCGTACGGGGGCTTATCCTTATTTCGGAGAATTTAAATTAAAAGCCGATCGTTGATCGGTGGTACTTGGTACCTGCCACCTAGGGTACCCCGAATAGCGAAACTCTATCTCGTTGTGGGTTCGCATTTCATATTACCCCGGCGGTGAAGGGAAGGTGTGTGATTGGGGCCGGAGTTGTGCACGGGGATTGGAAAATCACATCACAATATATAACATTAAAAAAAATGAAACGTCATAATGCTATAATGACGACTTAACGAGAATCGAAGAAAAGAAATATCAAAATCGAATACAAATAAACAAATAGGATTACAAAACTAATTTGTTAAACTTGTTACTTGTTATGCTTGTTATTTGTTTTCTAATCGTTATAGTTATATATGTTGCAGGGCGCTGCCGTATAAACACGACATCGAAAACGGGTCATGGATGATTTCAATAATTTTTTATTGATTTTTAGGCACTCACTATAAGAATAGGCAGAGAGTGCCTATTACAATGACCTTCGAGGCCCGTTTTCACTGCTTATGATGGGGTTACTCCCCAGCGGCTGCTCCAAAATTTTTGATTTTTTAGGATTAAGTTTAGTGTACCTCCAACATCATTTATAGTCAATTTAAAGTGACTGCAATGGCTGGAACTATTTTTTTAGCATATGGTACACTAGAAATAGGTTTTTCATAAGATTTATTTCCTCGGACGTCCGTATCATACTGTAACTTTGGATCCTGCGAACGAATTTTGCTCATCTTCGCAGGATTATTTCATTACATTATCACAGGTATGCACATGACTTTTGGAACTAATTTGAGACATTTAAGTGTTCTTTCAATCAAATTATTGCTAAAAATTCCGCTTTATGTTCCGTCAAATGTCCGTACGGTGCTGTAATAATGAACTGTACGAACAAATTTTTCTCTCCTTCGCACCATTATTTCATTCTTTGAAAATCACTGTGCACAGCAAATTTTAAGACAATCCGACATCTCTAACTATTTTTTCTTCAGAATTTTCCATAAAAAAATCATTTTCAGACGTCGGCTGTGCGTACGGCGTTGTAATAATGAACTCTGCGACCCAATTTTTTTCTCCGTCACAACATCATTTTATTTCATAAAAAGCACTATGCACAGTAAATTTCAATCCATTCCGACATGAACTTTTTTTTTACAGAATAAAAACAATTTCTTTCTGATTAACCATTACTTTAAAGGTTAGTTTCTTTTGGATTATTCCAAGAAATAAGTATTCGTCATATAAAAAAACTGTCGATTGCAAAAAGTAAAATACAAAATATCATACACGAATACACAAACATATCCTCATTTTACTCGATAAATAATATGTTATTACCGAAATTATTCACAATATCTGACGATATATTATTCATATTTGTAAATAAAATTTAAATTCCACGTTTGCACTTAAAAACTTGCTTATCATTTCACAACAAAAATTGATTCAATGTCCACTTTTATTATAATTTATCGAGTAACATTGAAAGAAAAAAACTCGCGACTGTATATTTTTTTACGATTTTATTCTATCTGTCAAACGCTGGAAATCGACGACAATTTCAGAGCAGACGACATACAGATATGCACGCCACGACGCTGGTAGTTTGTGGCGGGATAATTTTTTGAATTTGAAAAAAAAAAATTCAAGTCTTTTTCCAAATTTTGTTCGTGTTTTACCTGACGTAAAAAAAACTCGCAACTATATTTCCTTTCAATTTTACTGAATGTATCAAACTTTACAAGCCGACGAAAATTTCATAGCAGACGTCGTCCTGTGCGCACTCGCCTCGACGCGTGTACTCTGTGGCGGGATTGTTTGAATTTAAAAAAAATCACATGTTTTTTTTCCTCTTTTTCAATGCATATTCCCGTGAATAGTAGAAATCTGCAATATCTTTTTGTATCGTGTCCTAATTTTATTTCAATATTTTTTTTTTTTTTTCATTTTATATTGAATTTTTTTAAACGCCCGCCTATTATATTTTTGTTGTATCCGTTTGCATATAAACATTTAGAAAGAAAAGAATCAATGAATATCAAAGAAAATCCAAATGACTTGCAATTTGCCAATTAAAATTAAAAATAATCGCAACGATATATTTGTCCATTTCATCCCATTTATCAAACTTTGAAAGCCGACAAAAATTTCATAGCAGATTTCGTCCTGTGCGCACCTGCCTCGACGCTGTTTCTCTATGACGGGTTTCTTTTGAATTTTGAAAAAAAAACTCATGTTTTTTGTATTTTTCAATGCAAATTCCCTTGAGTAGTAGAAATCTGCAACATCTCTTGATAAAGCCAGTTTCGCGCTAAGCAACCGTTGCGCGGCGTAGAGGGAGCGAGGAAGCACTTCGCACTTCGAGAATTGCGCGCGCGGCGATGCGCAGCGAGAAATGTGGGATCGAGAGTCGATCGCTACCCGTGAGTCGAGGCGGACGCGATCGAGGTAGATAGAGAGAGAGAGAGAGAGAGGGAGAGATTTGATTTGATTTGAAGTTTTTATTATGCCCGAGTTAAACTGTAGGGCAAATTGAATATTACAAAGAGAAAAATGCTTACAACTAAATGAAAAATGAACAGATTGTCGTGAGTACAAGCAGATATTATCACCAAACGTCGCTATTTATGGTTAACGATAACCTTCGACTAAAACTAGTAAACAGTATAAACTATATTGGAATAGCAGATAACAATGATAAAAATTCATCAATAACTCGATAACGATGCCTACGAACTAAACTTACTAATAATACTTAACTAGCGTTGATTAATTAGATTAATTTCAGACTGAAGTAGATGCGCATAAAGGCGAGTTTTGAAAATTGCTAGAGAGGAAGATGAGGTTACAGGGAGGGGAAGGGAGTGCCACAGATAAACCGCTGAGAGATGAAAGGCGTTGTGGTACGCAGCTGTTCGATGCGTTGGGATGAAGAAAGTCGGTGTAGGCTGAAGCTGACGAGACGGCCGAGCAGCTTCGACGGAGCGTCTGACGAAGAGCTCGTTGATATAGGTTGGGGAGTGGAGATTGAGGATACGGTATACTTGTATTCCGATAAAGTAATTCCGACGATTCTTTACCGAGATCCATCCTAGTTGGTGCCGATAAGGCGTGATGTGCACGTCCCGTCGGAGGTTAAAAATGAAACGAATGCACATATTTACAAGGCATTGGAGAATCGTGTTGAGTTCGTCAGACAGCGCATGATAAACAACACAACAGTAATCAAGATGGGGAAAGATTAGCGTAGTGACGAGTTTTATTTGCAGTTCGGTTGACAGGGAGTTCCTATGATATTTAAGCTTATACAGCGACGCGTGGACTTTCTGCGAGATGGAAGAGACGTGTTTTTTCCATGATAGATTCGAAGATATGTGCACCCCAAGATTGCACGCTTCGTGTACAAACGGGAGTGGAGTATCGTTGACGATTACAGCCGGTAGCTCCGCAAAGTCGAGACTGCGAATGTAGGGGCTACTGCCAAGAACCATTATTTTACTCTTACGCAGATTCAACGTGAGCCCAGATGATGACGCGTAATCTGCGATGCCTCTAACATCGTGTCTGATGAGAGACATAGCGTGTGGCAGATCTGAAGGCGAGCATTGGAGATAGATTTGCGTGTCGTCAGCAAAAATCATGTGATTGCAATACCGCAGTCCTTCTGCAATATCATTAATGAAAAGTGAGAAGAGCAAAGGGCCAAGAACCGAACCTTGGGGAATGCCGGCAGAAGTTGTTAGCCACTCCGAGCACGTTCCTTCGTCACTGACAATTGACTGCGAACGGCCAGTGAGATAGGAAAAGAACCACCTCAAGACAGAGGGAGAAAACCCAAGACGTCGGAGCTTCGATAAGAGATGCAGATGAGGAACGGTGTCGAACGCTTTACTGAAGTCAAACAAGACTAGAATCGTGATTTTCCGCTGATCGATTCCGAGACTAATATCATTGACAATCTTTAGAAGTGCCGATTGCGTACTGTGAGCCGACCGGAAGCCAGATTGCCGAGAATCGCAGATGTTATTTGCTTCAACGAATGTCGTAATTTGGCTGTGGACAACTCTCTCGAGTAACTTCGAAAGTTCGCTTAGGTTGACGATCGGACGCGTGTCGGACGGAGAAAGAGGTGTCTTAATTTTCAAGAGTGGGCGAATGAAGGCACGTTTCCAGGAGGATGGGAAGTAGGAATTTTTTAGGCAATGATCAAAGAATGTCGTGAGAGAAGAAATGATAGCAGGAAGTGCATTGAAGATGGCGAATTGTGACAGTCCATCAGGCCCCGGCGAGAGAGATTGTGAAGCAAGAGAGGCTGAGTGATAGAGAATATCGTCGGAGGTGACAGGACGAAATGAAAAGGATGGGGTAGGAGGAAGAGGAGTCGAGAGTAGCTGTAGAAAATCATCAGGGTGCAAGGGAGGGGAGGGGTTAGAGATAGACGCGAAGTAAGCATTGAGCTGATCGGCAGGAAAGAAGTGGAGAGGAGAGGAGAGAGTGTTCTTGATCAGTCCAAGGCTTCCAAGTTCCCGCCAGAGTCTAGATGGGTCTGTGATAGAATTTAGACGGCTCAGGTGATATTGCTGACGAGCGGTGCGTAGGTCAAGGGTGAGTTGATCACGAAAAGTGCGATAGACGCCCATTCCCAAGAGACTGTTGGATCGTTTAGCCTGTTTATATATACGATTGCGCTGTCTTATACGCTCCTCGAGAGAGTCGGTGATCCAAGGAGACGGCGGTTTACGAATCGGGAAAGTTCGCAGCGGCGCGTGAGTATTCAAAGCAACGAGAATGGAGGAAGAGAGTGTTTCGCAAAAACTTTCAAGATCCGGCGACGAGTCGGTGTTAGGAAGCGGTGCTAGAGAGACGTCAGCTAGGAGCGACGTGAGAGTGGCTGCGTAGTTGGCTGAATCGAAATGCGACAGAGTTCGGCGAGAGATAATGCAAGGCTCAAAGTTGCGAGCGTCGAATGCATAGGACAATTGGAGAAGATCATGACCACAAATAAACGGAGAATCAGATTTAGTGAACGAGATAAGATTATCTTCACTATCGATGATCACGACATCAAGCCAAGAGTCTGACGTACTCGTGTGAAACGTTGCCGCTGACCGAATAAGGAAAAGAGATGAGATAAAAACAAAATTACGTAAATATTGAGCTTCAAAATTATTAGTCAGTAGATTACAGTTCAGATCGCCTGCCAAAATTATATTTCTAAACGCATGACTAAATCTATTAAAATCGATTTCAAAATCGTGGAAAAGTAGGGCTTTCGGGCGTCGATAGATAGAGGCGAATAACAACGATTGCGTGTTTCCCGATTGAATTTTTAAAATGAGATACTCAGGCGAGTTCGAAAAATTACTAGGTGAGGCGGCGAGTACTTGAGCCGATAGAGACTCATGGATATAACACGCGACCCCTCCCCCCTCTTTTCCTTCACGATCATTACGGACTAAGAAATAATTATCTAAACTTACAAGACTATCATGGATGTGCGAGTGCAGCCATGTTTCCGAGATCGAAATAATATGAAAGAAATGATTGCTAAAGTAGTGACGAACGTGATCAATGTGCCCTAAGAGCGAGTTTGCGTTAAACTGTGCGACGCGTAAGTTCGTTCGGAGATTTGAAGATTCTAGCACAGCTAACCCCTGCTGAAAATTCCCATATGGGTTTTCATATGGGATTGCATGGGAATGCATGGGAATGCATAGGAAATGGTGGGGATCCATATAGGATCCTGTGTGGGATGGCATAGGAAGGAATTTTTGGTACGGGAATCCAGATAGGATCCCATGTAGGATAATATGGGAATGTATTTCCTATGTAGATACCCACAAAGGAACCCATGTAGGAACACGCAGGATGAAATTTCCTCCGCGGGAACCTACGCGGAGACCCATGTGGGATAACACAGGGAGATATTTCCTGCATGGAAACCCACAAAGGAAACCATGTAAGTTGATGTAGGTCAAAGAGACCCACATAGGAACCCATGTGGGAATGAATGAGAAGAAAATTCCTATGAGAGAACCCATATGGTGACCTATGTGGGATAACACAGAGCGATATTTCCTGCCCGAAAACACATGGGAACCCATGTGGGAAAGAATAAGAAGAAAATTCCTCTGAGAGAACCCATATGGTGACCTATGTGGGCCAACACAGAGCGATATTTCCTGCACGGAAACCCACAAAGGAAACCATGTAGGTTGATGAATCAAATAGTCTAACATGGGATCCCATGTAGGGTGGTATAACTCGACATGTCCTGCCTGGTAACCCACATGGGAACCCATGTGGGAACGAATAAGAAGAAAATCCCTCTCAGATAACCCATATGGTGACCTATGTGGGATAACACAGGGAGATATTTCCTGCACGGAAACCCACAAAGGAAACCAAGTTGATGTAGATCAAAGGGCCTCACATAAGACCCCGTGTAAGGTGATATAGGTCGACATTTGGTACATGGGATACCACACGGGAACCCGGGTGGGACTGCATGGGACGATACGTCCTTAGCGGGAACCTACACGGGTGACCATGTAGGTAGATGCGGGTCGACGTAAGATAATGCCAATTACTATTGTATAAAATCGATGGCGTGAAATAATATCTTTACATTTTTCAATTTTGTTTACCATAATTTGATTATTATCATGCTCCATTAAATGAATTTCGTTTTTATTTTTAGTTTCATTTACACGTTTTTTACATGAAATATAATCGTTTTCGCGTACCTGCAAATAAACGCACACCTTAGAAAGATCAGCAGTTGGTATAGCATTCAAATCGTCATTTATCTTAACAATTTTTCGCAAACCTGTACTTGAGTTACCAAATGCGTTTCGTACGTGTAACTTTTGCGCTATAGTATATTCTTCACGAGTTTCCTGCTGTACTATGAATTGAAGAATTTTTATGTACGATCCATCGAGTAACTGTGCGAAGCTATTGTTTGAACGTTGGTTTTTCTTTGCTGAGGACAAGAACGAGCACCCATTTTTTACTATTTTATCGTATGCGACGACTGATTCTAATGGGATTATTAACTGTTGAATCCACGATTCGTTTACCTTCGACACTCCGAAATACCTAGCTTGTGACATTTTAAACGTTTTTTGAACATTCTTAGAGTTAAGATTAGCAAAGAACCGTTTTACATTCGACGAACTAACCGGCAAAATACGTTCTTTCAATATGATTAAAGAGTACTGAAGACTAATGTGTCGACATATCTGTTGATGTACACCTTTAGCCGCAAATATAGTTTTCAGTAACTGTCCATTGCCCGACTCAAATCCAAATGCAGAGTGCGCCCATAATGGGCCCCAGTCTAGGACACTTTTGGCGAGATGTAATAAAAGGTGTACGTTGAATGTCATTGCAACTTTCGTATATAATCTTTCTGTGTCAGCTACAAACTTATGTAATAACAGGTCAGCCCGGTCTATTTCCGCAACGGGGATTTCGATTTGAAGTAGGATATATAAAGCTTCGACGAAAAGAGCCCAATGCATTAACAACGATTCGTCAAGGAAAGGCTGAAGAGCTGGCAGACTGAAGAATAAAATCCAGTTTTCCCATTCCCGAGCTTTCCAATATTCCTTATCCGTTAATGAACGCGTCAGTCGCGCAATTTGATTTGGAGCTTTTATGTCTAATAAAATACCGTTAATTTCATCAATCTCAGCATTCGTTAGTAAACTGGCAGATTGTTTCTTGCTACCGAACCAGATTTTTGCAAATTGTTTGCCAACTCCGGAACAGCAGTGCATACTATCGGGTACAAAGCCTTTGATTATATCAAACATATTCAAATTTATCAGCTGAGACGAATTCTTCGCACCTAAAACTGGTTCTCCCGTATTCAAAGCCTCCTCCATGTGACGTATGGTATCTTGTGCGTTTCTATACTGCGGAGGAGTAGCCAATAAAGGGTATTTCTGACTTCCGGTATTGGCTTTATTGCCATTGGAGACCCACTCACCAGAGTGTAGACACCAATTGCAGCCATAATGGCCATTAAATTGAGTTAAACCCTGCATAGGGGCACGAGCCACTGAATCGACACAAGATACCAATGTGTAAACTTTTACGACACATTCCTCGCCATTTATTTTGCATTTAACACCCTTTTCTGACAATCGATTCATATTTTCTACAAAAGGACCGAGAAAAACATTCATATCGGGCTTATCTTTACCGAACCATAATCCAGCAACTAATAATTCGGTGTTTCGTACGTGGAAAGGTAGTTCGTTTATCATCAACTGTATTGGCCATATCGAGTATGATGAACTTTCGAAAATGGGAGCTCCGTCAGTATTAAAGGTCATTGTAGCATATCGATATCGATCGGCCGGACTCAAGCTTTTAACAAATTTTCGATACTCTTTGCCATCATAAATATCGCGCATGAAGTGCTTAGTGTGAAATTGCCCGTTTATTGCATTACAATAATACTCGTCGTGTAATTGCAATAACTCTGAGATGGCTGTTGAAATATCCATAGTGACGAAGAAGTCTTTATAAGAAGGATCGTGAACCTGAACATCTGTTCTGCATTCATTGCACGTTATAATCCGTGTATTGCGTGAAAATTCCCCTATATATCCATGGCAACGTGTACACGTTGCATGAAATTGCACGCAATTTGCTGGATTAAATAATTTATCGATGAGATATCGCGAACCGGCTAGCAAAACAGGCTTAACAAAAATGCAATTGACCAACTGTATTAATTGAGCAATTGCTGTTAGAGAAATGCTTTGCACTAAAGCGTACTTTACGATGTTCATAAGCAATTCACCTATGCTTATTTGAACTCGTACATCGATCGGAGTAAAAAAATCTTCTTTGTCCAACATTTTTTTTAGTGGCACGAATCCATGGTCTTGATTATCATCTTCATTCGCACCCACATTTATATCTCGTTGAGTGTTTGCAGGATTGATTCCGGTTAATAAATCTGCGTCGATTAAATCGAATTCACGTGTCTCGACCATATCGATGACGTCACCGACTGCTTCTGTTTCGCGGAAATTTTCAAATTCATCCGTTTCCATGAGATCGATGTCATCGTTATTAATATCCTACAACATGAATAAATAACTTTTTTTTATCGATGCAATTAAATCGATACATTACTGCAATGACAGCTACAATAATTCTTTTTTAATTTTCTCCAAAAATTCACAAAACTACCGTAGGGCGAGCTGCGAAAAAAATGACAACCAGAAACTTGACAAGTTTTCTGAAAAAACAAATCTTTTCAATACGATAAAGTGTTTTTATGTTCATATTCTTGAGAGTTTTTACCGATATTATATTTCATCCAGGTTTCCACATATGCGTCTTTAGATATTGAAAATAGAGTATCAATAGGTTAATAAAAATAAAATAATTCAATACCATAGTCTTTTCGGAAGAAATCAAAATGACGAGGATTTTTTTATGGGCTTTTTTGATGTTCATTAGAAAACGCAGAAGAAAATGAAGATTTCATGTCTGAACATTTTCTTAAAATAAAGCATGATTTTCTCGATACAATATGAGTTGAGTGAAAGATAATGGACAAGTGATTTTCAGACTTTTATTCGGAGTAGAATGCATTGAAGTCAAAATGTATTTTTATGAACATTTATGTTACCTCGGAGTACTTTGAAAATCAAGGCGACCATTTTCTCAATTAAGTTCCCGGAAAAATAGGCTGTTAAGTCGGTAATGTTCCTATATATCATAAAATGATATTGAATAATCTTGTAATTCTCACCGTGATGGACTGCATTACTCTAGCCATAAGTGAGCCTTTCTCTGGGTTATCGAAATCCAATTCATCAGATTGAATATTAACAATTGACTCGATTTCGTCTAATGATTGAGATATTCGTCTACTCTCAGAAATCATCGCACTGTCATTATCACCAATATTTGATTGCATCATCGGATTAAGTTCATCATCGCTCCGTTTATCATCATCATCACGAACGTCGATGGAGTCTTCAGGCTATAATGCAAAGCTCTTATAAATATATGCGATATTTAAAAAAAATATTAGATACATTTTATACACAAAAATGTTTTTTTTAATCGGGATTGATGTTGAATCTATTTCTCACATAGTTCAACAATTAAATATTTCTGTGTATATGTGTTATTGTACTCGCATTATCAGCCGCAGCTTTTTTAACAAATCAATTTTTTTTTTCAAATTGAGTCGGATGGAGTGCCAAAATAAGCTGCGTGATAGGTTTACGTGAATTCTTTTTAATATTACCTCTCCCATTTCATTCTTCTTAAGTGCAAGGTATTTCTTATAAGTTTCACCTTTGCGACTCATGATAATCTGTAGAAAATACACAATGAAATGTTTGTACTCTAGGTATCCAGTTATTGAACCTCAGAGTTGAGCTGATTTACGCAATCGAGGTTCTTACAAAACGTGTAAATAGCAGTTAAGTTTATCCTGGCGGATTCAAATTTTTTAAATATTTTTTATATCCAATAAATTTGACAGAAATATTTACACGATTAATATTGAAGAAGTCCAAAAACTTGTGCAAAAAAGCAAAATTTTTACAAAGCAGTTCATTAAAAAAAAATGTAAATTTTTTTTTATTCACAAAGCCAATAGAAAAAAATTTTATTTGCTTTTTTTTATTGGTTTTTTTTTTTTTTTCTTATTTATACAAACCTTTGAGGTTATAAGTTAAAGAGTGGAAATGTGGTGAGAAATAACTGATAGAATATGGATATTTGTTCTTAAAAAAAAAACTTACCGGTGAAAAGTACCACTCGACGTACGAATACAGTTGAATGTCAATATGCTTTTAAACTTATAAACTCAATCGTTTCAGTTATCTGAAAATTTCGATTGTCTTCGCGAACTAAGTTGGTGTTTACTTGGGAATGCCAACACGTCACCTTCTCTATTGTTTATATTCGCGAAACTTATATAGCGAATATCTTCCTATCTACCGCGCCAATTCAGTGCGCATGCGCAGTATCTAAAGAGATGATGCATGTGGTAGCGTCTCGACGCCATTGTGAATAATGGCGTCCAGAGGCGTATACGTGATCGAGCGGGAACTGGCACGGCCACGTGCAGCAGGAACGCAGTGCGCAAAGAGAACGCCGGCCGGTTATCATTGTTTTTCGTTACTACGAATTATTCTTAAAAAAGTCAAGTCAAAGTCACGTCGAGTCGCGTCGAGTCGTTGTTAAAAGTCGAATGATAATTAGTCATGGGTCGAGGTGGAAAAGTGACAACGAACGGGGCTATGACCCACGCTCGTGTGCGATATCTATTCAACAATAGTATCGAAACAGTTCCCTTGCGTTATTTTCTGCATTTTACGCCGGCAAACAAAAGGGATTTCCGAAAAGATCACAAATATAGTGTTCGCAAGTTAGACGACGAAAACAACAGTTCCAACGACGACGAAAACGATTCATTCGAATTCGTGAAGGCCAACATTCTTTTCTTAGGCAGTAAGTATATATATTTTACTGGTACTTACTTGGCATCGAGACGCCACCGCGTTTCTTAATATTCTTTTATTTTAGCCGAAACATAAGTAGTAGTGTACAGGTATAGGGAGACAGGATTTACCCCCTCCACGCGGCCACTGGCGCCAACCCCCACCACCGCCGTCTACCCCCACCCCTCTCCCCCCACCCCCACTGTCTGCCCCCCCCCCCCCCCCACTCCTTCCCCCACCACCTGTGGTCCCCTCCCCACCCCCTAGGGCCCCTTAAGCCACGCCCCCTGAGTTATAGGGAGCCAATGAGAGAGGCTGGGAAAATCTCTGGACCGTGATTGGTCGTCTCATTTTCCCCGAGCCGTGATTGGTCGACTGGAAATTCCCCGAGCTCTTATTGGCCGAATGATTTTCCATGGCGCCCTCTATAAATTTCCATTGCCTTTTCTGTACTAGTATTATTCCAAGCATTCGCTTAATAACGATTGGACGTCCGATTTTTCCGATGTTTTGGTTGGTCGAAGAATTTTTCCAAAGTGCCCTCTAAGAGTTACCGACTTCTTTTTAATACGAATATATTCTGCAGTCGGTAAAACGGGTGTCAGTCGGATCCTTATGATGGTAATTCGAAGCGGGTAAAAATAAATCGGCGTTTTAAGTATATCAAATTATTATTCAGTAGCTTAGACGTTCTGTACAATCCATCCCCTCCCATGTCTCATCCTCCCAGACTAACGAAAGTTTACAATGTACCGTTAACGAAACATAAAATACTTATTCATACATGGTTATCATATAAGTAAGGGCAAGTGACGCAAAGTTAAGACCGACGAGAAATAATCTTAAATCTACTTATAATAATGAATACAATGAGAATCGGTATAATTAATAATACTGGATCGACGAAATTGACTACCAATCGGTAGAGTTACTGGTACATATGATTATACGCATGGTCTGATGTCTGTTAATAGCATATCCAAAACAGTAAAAGGATATGTATACGATTACGCGACTATTGATTCACACTTTTCTTATTCTTCATAAGGTATTTTTTCATCTCGTTCACGATGAAAGGGATACCCAGTACCGTCAGTTCAAGGAAGACAATGCCAAACGTGAGATCGATAAACGACGGGTCCAATCGGCGTTTAACAGCTTCTTTCAATAACTTGAAATTATTTTTTATCAAATCTTTGACACGTGAACTGTCTATCTTTTCCGGCATCTCCATCGGCGGGATGTAAATCAGTAATTCGGCACAAAGTACATCGAGACACTTCTGAACATGTGTGACGTTTCGCTGCAGACGTCTGAAACGTTCGTCCGTGCATACCATTAAGCCGATAAGCCCGTCAAACGATGTTTTTTGCATTACAACGGCCGGCGAATACTTTCTACGTTTCTTTATCGGTGTTCCTAATCCCTCGTCGTCGTCGTCCTTCTCCGCGGGGTTTTCTTGAACGCGACGGTCAAACGCGACAGATTTTGAACCGAAACTTGTTGTAAACACGATTTCACAGTCACCGACACGTATGGATGATGGGGTGCGCCAACCCGATCCCCAAGCGATCTTTTGACTACCGTCAAAGTACTTCGAAATGGTCGGTAGATGAGTTTGCAGCAAGTTCCAAGCCTCCGATTCAAAGACAATACCACCGGCCGTGCTATTGTTCTGAAGTTTTACGATAGGCTGTATACTTCCATCGGCGCGTAGTTGCAGTCCAATGCTCACTTTTTTTGTCTCGGACTGGTTGAGAGTATATGTTGTACCGAGAATCAATGGCGATTCGAGCCGCTTTTTGTCGTCTTCCGTCAATCCGAGTTCCATGGCTGAAGGTTGTAAATCGTTCCTCCGAAGATCTTCAACACTACTAGTTTGACTCATCTTAAACAATGGTCCACGAATACACTGAGACTAGCAAAAAATTAACGAGAAGAAACTCGAAAGCTTAAACTCAAATCTCTTTAATGACCTCACGGGCCGGACTGCCGCTGTTTGGTGTATCGCGTCGGTTATATGTGATCCTGGGGCGCCACGGCGCTAGTATCTCTGTAGATTTCACATGCTCTGGGAGAGGGGAGAACCGGTTGTAAGATCATGACGCATATGCCACAAAGATAACACCTGCGTATGGGAAAGAAAAGCCGATATACATAAAGAAAAGATATCGATCTTTGAGTGCAAAGAAACGCCGGAGCTATAAATCTGGTATCCCGGAGATCGGAGATATCGATCGCTGGACCTCGCAGTTGGAGATCCGCGACCCGTGAAAAGTCATAAAAATAGGAAGAGTTGACGGTCACAATACGGGATGCATGTTGACCTTACACTTGAAATTTATGTATTTCTGTAGTGTTCTGTCACGGTCGTAAAACCAATCTAGATCAGCCGTTAAAATTTCTAAATCGTAAAATTAAAAAAAAAAATGTGCAGCGTCTTTGAGATGCGCCGATATTTGTCTCGGGTTTCCGTATTGTTTAGTTTGATGAAAAGGAGTTTAGCTGCGAAGAGCGTGTCCAACTGTTACCTCGATATTGTTTTGACAGTGAGATACAATGGACGCGAGCTCTGTGCATTGCAACGGTCTATAGTTCCAGATTTATTTCAAAAGGGTGTCGGTGGTAGACGACTATCTGTAGATCGGTATTTTTATGACTGTTAGGTTCTTGCACATCCGTTCGAGTGGAGTTTCGAGGAACAGATTTTTTTTTTCGTTTTATTACTCATAGTGTCGGCGGAAACAATCCGAACCGACCTCGAGGTGACTATTCAATGGCTTTTCGGCGGTGCGACAAGTTGCGGGTAGTATTGTTTTTATGTATACGATGTTAGCCGTATTTTCGGTGGTGCGGCAAGTTACAGGTAGTAACGTTTTTATGTATAAGATGAGCGGCGTATTTTAGCGCAAGGATGCGCGCAAAGGTAATAGAATAAGCTACGCCGCGGGTAGCCTATATTTTCACCATCGGTGCGCAATGTCTTGAGACAACGGAAAGAGGTGAAAAAAAATAAGCCGGCTTAAGGCAATGAGAACAATGTCTACCAAAATCGTAGTAATGTTTACCAGAGACAGTGTTACGTCTTCTGTTTTCCGCATTTTCATAGGCAGAAAATTGTGGTGGGGTGTAGGCGAAAAACTATAAAAGCTTCGGAAAGACAAATCTTTGACAATTCTGTGTCGAGAAGTCATTCGTGAAGCTTCAAACTTCTCGTATCACGTGACGTGCTTTTACATACGTTTCTTACGGTGTTAAGGTTTTATATACACATACATATACATTCTGTATGGCAGTGTGTGGCAGTGTGTGAAAAACCTCTTCTGTGGAATCTCGTGATTCATTGTGTTCTTCATTTTTTCAACGAATTAAAAAACAAAAAAAAAAAAATGGAATCGTACCGTGCTCGCGTTCTTGTGAAGGCTGTGCAGAAAGCCGTTAGTTTTGCGCGATTCAGGAGTGCCGTGATTGCGAGGCGTTGTACGGCAGCTTGGGCTAAGCGGCTCAGCGCTATGACCCTTCAACAGGTTCAACGAGAGTTTCGTTGTATCCTGAGGCAATTGCCGGTGAGGGTCATTGGGAGGCTGCACAGCTACCAAGCGTTTAACGGTTCTCTCGACGCTATCGTTATTGCGGTGAGCGTCGTTGAAGAACGCAACAGCGGACATTTACATGTTGTCCGCGAACTTGTAAATAGCCTCGAGAACGCGCAATGTGGTCTCGACATGCTGGCGTCCGATACGGACAGCGACGACGACAGCGACGACGACGAGACCAACGATGAGAGCGCCGAGGACAACGACGAGGACGATAGCGACGGTGGCCGCAACGGGGACGACGAAGACGATGGTGAGAGCAACGAGGTCGACGAAGACGATAGCGAGGACGTCGAGGACGACCGGGAGGACAGCGCGGAGGAGAAGAAGAAAGACGACGACACCGACGCTGAAAACATGGTCGTTGAGGATGACGCCGACAACGACTCGAGTGGCGTAGCAGCTACCGACGGAGCGGAGAACGATCGTCAGCAGGATACGAACTCTACAGCGGAGACGTTCATCCTCTCATCGTCGGATGAGCGCGACGACACGGATGCCGAGGCCTACGGTGTCAGCGAGGACGATGACGATGATAGTGAGGGCTCTGACGGCGACAGTGACTACGACAGCGGCCGTCACGATACGCTGTCAACCGCCGAAACTCTCATCATCACGGCGCCGGATGCAGCGGATCCTTGCGATGAAGCGATGGATACTCACGACGAAGAAGCTGCAGCGACGAGGAACCTCGACATGGAGGTTGGGATGATAATGGACCATCAATCAGCCGTTACAATGGGTAAGTCGAAGTTTATTAAAAAAAAAGCAAAGTACTGTTTACACGTATATACACATATGCGTATATACATTGTAACGTTCACCCTCTAGCCGATGCCATGCATTGGCTTAGAGAGATCGCGTTAGGGGTTCGGGGCGAGCAAAAAGTCGTGAGACGTTGTCGATTCGGTGATATGATTTTCTTTATTTCAACATATTACAAAATAAAAATAAAAATGTGATACACAGGAATCTGTAATATCGACGCTGACCTTTCTCATCGGTTTCTATTTATTTATTGTTTTGCAAAACACACTCGAGTTATGCGAAATTCTCCTTTCAAACATTGAACAATAACGATTTTACGCGTTTTACTCTTCGAGTCGCGATTTTAATGGAAAAGAAAGACAGAAACGCGATTTATCGACCGGATGTCGGTAAATCGTAAATCAAAAGAAATTACTTCTACTAAGTGTTCCCCTTTACTCTACCATTCCCTTTCGCCGGAATACCTTATGCGTAACGAGTCAAATGCTCGGTACGAAAGACGATAAATTCTGCCATCGAGACTGTTGTATCGACGGAGCTTTGTTCGTTGACATAAGTGTTCCACGTTGCATTGGGTTTAAGTTTCAATTTTAAATTTGGGAGAAAATGATTGTTAAAAGCGAATTTTAAAGTCGTATCTACTCTGCCGTGCCTACGGAGCATCCCACGGGAATATCGTGCGAACCTGTCGTTACGATTTTCCGATACTCGTATAACAGGGCCCTTGTCGGAGAGTTCGGCTTCCACGAGATCGTGAACCAACCGTGTCGCCACTTGGTCGATCCGCGACTCCCTTCTGGCTCACTCCCGTTCGGGTTACCTACCTATCGCGGCCCTACTAGCGGTGACTTGGTAACAGGAATGCTCACTACTTCGTCGCCAAAGATGTGTGCACCCTGGTTCGGGAGATTGAGTACACGTGGAGCCAACGTCACCGAAGGCTCCTCGGACCCGGAGGTAGAGGAAAAAATTATCAGCTCACCATCGCCGGTGGAACTGATGACGATTCTGTTCGCGCTCGCCTTTTTACATGCGTCCAGGTGTCCTTTCGTTGACGAGAAAGAATTACAAATGCGACATCTCGCGGCCACCTCGGTAATTAACCGCGGATACTTCGTTATTGAGAAAATAATTATAATGCGATATCTCGCGGAAGTTTCGAGAACGTGTGGTGTCCTCGGGGACCTGAGACACCGTCTCAACATACATATATGTATATATATATATGCAGATATACATGCATTCATTATATATATATATATATATATATATTTATACGCATATCCTCTAACGCGTAGAGCCCGTTTAAAATTGGTTTAACTTAATTTGTTAAACACAGGTGTGCACCGCTGGTTATTGCACGCTGCTCAACCGTGCGCCGAGCACGGCGACTGGTGCCTGGGCGGTCATGCTATACTAGAATATGCTCCTGTGACCCAAAGAACCGATCCTGCCTGTGTAAATAGTCCTATCTCCTCGCGTCATTATGACCCGGCTTCGAACGATGATTCGGATTCAGAATCATCATTGTGGATTAGTGATTCGGAATCTGAATCACCCTCGTCGTACGATGCGGATCACTCCGACGCCGACGCCGTTCGCGCGATACCGAACCACTTGCTACAAGCACCGTGGCACGATTCGCGCGGGGCACTGGGCTCAGGATCCGACTCGTACGACGAGGATGATGATCTAATCATCATTCGAATTATCGAATCGTCCCGACCTTTCCCAGGATCGTAATAATTTATCACGCCATATCCTATTTCCTTCCGCAGACCGTTCAGGAGCATCCTCGTCGAGCTCGGCACGGTCATCATCATCATCATCATCATCATCATCATCATCATCATCATCATCATCGTCATCATCGTCATCATCGTCATCATCGTCATCATCGTCATCATCGTCATCATCGTCATCATCGTCATCATCATCATCATCATCATCAGCAGCACCATCATCGTCTGCATCGACTTCGTCGTTGTTAAGCGCATCGTGGGTCGCTGAGACAGCGGCGGCCGTAGCGCAATTGGTGAGTGACGGCAATAATGTACCGCAAATAGGCGGAGGTCCTGCGCGACCGAATGGCGAGCGTGATTTAGTCTTAAGCGTTCGGAATCGCGGAAATATCGAGAACAACGATGACCACGATGATAATGTCGATAACGTGGCCCACGAGGAAAGAGTTGTGGATGACGACGAACAGGTCTTGCCCGTGGGTCACCGTTTTAGAATAGTCGGTGTACCGCGGGACCATATGTTGAAAAAATTCAAAATAAATAGTCGTCAAATCGAAATATCGTTGGTAACCCCACCACCCGGTATCAATCCAATTTCATGGATACGAAATGCGATACGGGATATCCATGCGCATTTTGTCGAAGCTCGATCGCCAAACGATAGAATCGGTGTAACGTTTGAGGCCGCCGGTATGACGAACGGTTCAGCCGGTATTTCTATGAGGCCCGTATGGCGTTTTGATTACGAACAATTGTGGGATCTCCTTTGCAGCGTGCATCAAAGCGCGAGAATTCTCTCGGTATATGACACTCTCGTGTTTACGGTCACTTACGTCGATATGGTAAACGGCTCGGGTGGTTTAGATTCTAAAATCATTAGTAATCGTTCGATCGTGCTAATTGGGAATTCCGATAATTTATGCTTCCCTCGCTCGCTCGTTGTGGCTCTAGCTAATGCGCGTAACAAGCAAGACCGAAGCGAAGACTCGAAGCTCTTTTACGATAAGATTCGGCATAAAAATTCGAAACTTCAACGGGACGAGGCGACGAAACTTGTAAACGAGGCTGGCGTGGTCGTGCCGGCGTCGGGCTGTAGTAACGTGGAAATTGGCGTCTTCCAAAGACATCTCATCGCTAAAGGTATTGCTATAGTCGTATACGACTGGGCCTCTCTAGGTAGTGGCGCGCAACCCATCTTCAATGGGTGCGAGCGTTTTCAAGACGTTCCGGCGCACACTACATTAAATATTGCTCATTTCGCGGACAAAGATCATTATTCGCCTATCACGAATCTTTTAGCCGCTGCAGGTAGTAGAAATTACTGCGCGCCGTGTAACGTTTCTTACCGTTTTTTGCAACAACACCGCTGTACGAGTAAATGTCCGCGATGCTATTCATCACCTCCGTGTCCGGTGCGCCCTATCGATGAGAACAACGGCGAAGTTATAGGAAACGATAACGAGTGGTCATGTGTGGATTGCAACCGATTTTTTCACAACGCCGCGTGTTTTAACAATCATCTTAAACCTCGCGAATATCGTATAAGAATGGAAACCGGTGAACGAAAATCGGTTTGCCAAACAGTACGCTTTTGAAAAACGTGTTTTAAATTGTTTGACGCAACACAGAAGCCCCACAGTTGTGGTAAGACTTTCTGTCAGCTTTGTCGAAGTGTGCACGGGCACAACGAGTTTTGTTACATGCAACCGGTAGCCCCGCGAACTGTATCGGACGAGACAAAACAACCGCGAACACTTTTCATTTTTTACGATTTCGAGACTCGTCAAGACACGTTGTACAGTAAAACGCCGGGTGACAATACTCGCGAACACGTTGTCACGCTTTGCATCGCGCAGCAGCTGTGCGAAAGATGTTTATCGGATGTCGATGATGTAAGTAGCGGTAACGCGTGTAGTTGGTGCGGTGTGAGGAAGCATATTTTCCGTCGGTCGCCTGTCGCGGAATTAATCGAGCTCTCAGTTCGCCGTACGTCGTCGTTCAGCAAAATCGTCTGTATCGCGCACAATGCAAAGGCATTCGACGCACAATTTATATTGCGTTACGCGGCCGAACACTGCAAGGATCTCGGGGTACCGAAGCTTATTTTAACGGGGAATTCCATCATCTCGATGCGCATAGGCCGAACGGTCTTCATTGATAGTCTTAATTATTTTCATATGCGACTCAGCGCTCTCCCGGAAGCTTTCGGGTTCAAAGATAAAATGGGCAAGGGATACTTTCCTCATTTATTTAATACGTTAGAAAATCAGCGTTACAGAGGCGAGCTGCCCGCCGCGGAGTTCTATTCGCCGGAAACTATGAGTCCCGCTGACCATAGTGTTTTCAACGCGTGGTACGCGGAGGCAACAACGGCGAATGAGATTTTTGATTTTCAAGTCGAGATCGAAAAGTATTGCGCGATGGACGTCGACATTTTGAGGCGGGCGTGTAAAGAGTTTCGTCGGATTTTTCTCGAAGTCGGTAATGTTTGCCCATTCACGGAGGCTGCAACAATCGCGTCGGCTTGCTCAAAAGTGTTTAGGCGCAATTACCTAGTACCGCAAACCATCGGTCTTATACCTAGCGGCGGATACAGGCTCGCAGACAACCACTCGAGGCAGGCCAATGAATGGCTTTTATGGGTTGAGCATTGTGTAGGGTATGAAATAACGCACGCCACGCGCGGGCGAGAGTTTAGACTACCTGAAGGGATGCTCGTTGACGGCTATGCCCAGAGAGACGACGAACGGTTTGTCTATCAATTTCACGGCTGTTATTGGCACGGGTGTCCTCGTTGCTTTCCGGAAAACCGTGCGGTGCGCTCGCGTGTCAACGACCAGACATACGAACAGCGTTATGAGCGCACTCTGGCGGCCGACGCTCTAATTCGCGAACGAGGATACACGCTACAAACCGTGTGGGAGTGTGAATTCGCAGACGAGCGAAATACTAACCCTGCAATCGGTGCATTTTTGCGCGATCACCCGCGTCTCAAATACGACTGTTTGAATCCTCGTGACGCGTTCTTCGGCGGTCGAACAGGCAACACGGTGACCGTGTACGATGTTGCGGATGGCGAAAAAATAAATTACATCGACATTTGCTCGCTTTACCCGTATATTTCCAAAACGGGCCGTTTTCCGGTGGGTCATCCGAAGATTTACGTGGGAACGGAATGCGATACACTGCTGAACGGGTCGTACGATGCTCTAGGTACGACGGTTAACGGTTTAATTCGCTGCACAGTTTTACCACCTCGCGATCTTTTTCATCCGCTCCTACCTGTGCGCATGCACCAGAAGCTACTGTTTGCGTTGTGTCGCACATGCGCCGAAAATAAAGTGCAGACATCGTGTCCACACGAAAATACAAGCGAACGGATGTTTACCGGTACATGGGTCGCCGATGAAGTTCGCAAAGCGATTGACATTGGCTATCGGGTTGTAAAAGTCTTTGTCATTTGGGCCTATGAGATGACACAATACAATCCGGAAACACGCGAAGGTGGCCTCTTTGTCGGCTACATAAACACGTTTTTAAAAATTAAGCAACAGGCCAGCGGTTGGCCCGCGGAATGTATAGATGAAGCGTCGCAGTCGAAATACATCGATGACTATGAGCACGCCGAGGGCATTCGTTTAACGCCCGAAAAAATTTGTAAAAACTCCGGCTTGCGGTCCGTTGCGAAGCTGTGCTTAAATTCGTTTTGGGGTAAGTTCGGTCAACGCGATAATTTAACCCAAACGACGGTAATAAGTAATCGCGAACAATTGCTGTCACTTCTGGGCGATAATGACAAAGAGGTACAACGGCTGCTACCGGTAAACGACGATGTCTTGTACGCTAACTGGGTATCGGTGGACGAGGCGATAACGTCTTCAGCGCAAACGAGTGTCGTCATCGCGGCGTACACAACAGCTCAAGCGCGTTTAAAACTGTATGGCTATCTGGAACGTTTACAACGACGAGTTTTGTACTATGACAACGACTCGGTAATTTATGTGAGCACAGGTCAGCCGGGTGAATGGGTACCGCCTCTCGGTAACTTCCTCGGCGACATGACCAGTGAGTTGAAGGAACCAACAGACTATATAAAGTCGTTTGTCTCGGGAGGCCCCAAATTTTACGGCTATCAAGTCGTCAATAGCTCAAACCCCGAAATAATTACGAAAACAGAATGTAAGGTCAAGGGGCTGAGTTTAAATTATAGCAATTCGAAAAAAGTTAACTTCGTATCGATACGGGACATGATTCAATCCGATTTGCCGCGACAGAATGCAGAATCGATTCAGCTGAATTATTCGTCAATTCAGCGAACCGCTCTACATGACGTTGTGACTCGCGAGATGTCGAAAACCTGCCGTGTCGTTTGTCATAAACGACGTCATGTGACTCACACGCTGTCATTGCCGTTCGGGTATAAAGACGAGCCCTCGATAACCGATTAACTCACATTATCATCGTTGTCATCGTCATTCTAGCATAATTGAATATAATAATAGAAATAATTTTAAGCTGTAAATAAAGGTTCTGGTCGTATTTCGATTGGCTACTGTGCGAGAGCAGATAAAAAAAAATTGAATCGTTCGTCAATTTTATTTACACGCGCTTGTATATATGTAAATTTGAAAATATTTCGTAGTTTGTATTTATCAATAACGGTACAAATGTATATAAAACGGCGTATATCGTTAAGAAAATAATTTTTGTAGAAATGCGTGATTTTAACATAAGTAAAAATATAGACAAAACATATATTTCTATACATATATATATATATATATATACAATAAAAATATATTAATGATACCCACCATTTATTTTGACATCTGCGTTAATTGAAAATAAAAAACATTAACCATATTCCTTTCTTATGTTGAGCATTTTCTTTATTTTAAGCTAGGAGGCGCCACATGCGCGATATAAGCTTATGGCGCACATGTGGCCGCGGTATAAGAGCTGATCGACACGCGCGCGCGTGCGCTCGCCCGCTCATAAGCTGATGTTGCGAGCGAACGGGTCTGTACTAGCTGGACCACCGCCGCGCACACGTCGAGTTAGCTTGTCCGCGACGTGTGTCCTCCGCGCCGCCGCCGCCGCCGCCGCCGCGTTAAGCTTATAGCCACGTAAAAACGAATATATTTATAAGTATTTTCAGTGCGAGTTTTGACTACGGCGGCAAAACGCGAGTAAAAGAAAAAAAAACGTGAAATGGACGTACGATGGAAACACCCATGGACTTCGCTAATTTGTGGGCCAACAGGCTGTGGTAAGACAGTTTTCGTGCGAAGATTCTTACGCCATCTAGCGGTCATGAGCGATGCGACGTTTGGCCGTATTATATTTTACTACGGCGATAATCTCGATGCCGATACTGCTGCGCTGTTCAAGAATTCGGCGCATGAGGATTCAACGAGCGTTAATATTAAAATCGAATTTCACGAAGGGCTGCCGCAGCCGGAGGATTATTCGCACGATAACGATTGTAAGAAATTGGTGATTATCGACGATTTGATGAGGGAATCGTCAAACAATACGATAGTAGATCTCTTCACGAAAGGCAGTCATCATAAAAATATTAGCGTTATTTTCATAACGCAAAATATTTTTCATCAAGGACACGGACAACGTGATATTTCGCTGAATGCGAATTATATTGTTATTTTTAAAAATCCACGAGATCGGGCGCAAATTCAGCATCTTGCGAGACAAGTTTATCCCGAGGATCCACGCTTTTTAACGGAAGCCTATCACGATGCGACTGCGCAGCCGCATGGATATCTACTGCTGGATCTAAAGCAATCCACGCCTGATATGTGTCGATGCCGCACCAATATATTTCCCGACGATCCACAAATGCATGTATATATACCGAAAAACAAACGAGGCTTTCGTCAATCGAATTGACCGGACGTATTTAGTCAAATGGCGGAACAGCAAAGGCATCAGTAACGCTCGAGTGTCGGTTACGCAAACATCTCGGCGGCGGGCGACAATGGGGAAGATGACGGTAAAGAAGAAGAAGCGAACAGCGTGTTCTGTGCGATCACCGATCGATAAACGGCACGCCTCTTTTCTGAACGCCCTCTGCCATGCTAGTAAAGAGCAACAAAGAGCGCTGCTACGCGCGGCCGATGAATCGCTGGTCAAGTGTATATGCGAATGTGCACTGAACGTCTTACACGGTGTTGTAACGCTTAAAACAGGTGTGAAAAATCGTCTTAAAAGATATAAAAAAGTGTTACGACAACTAGCGCCGTGGTCCGCTGCAAGACAGAGCGGCGGTGGCGGCCAAAGTAGAGCCAGTGGCGCCGCTCGTAAACGACGAAAATTCAACTGGAGAGCGAAAAAACGTCTCATCATGCAGAAAGGCTGTGGAGCATTTTTGCCACTTTTATTGGCACCGATTATCACGAGTTTGGTCAGTAGACTGTTTACCGGCAACGGCGGCGGAAGTACTGACTCTTAATTCAAACGTGTGAGGTCTAATGGAACACGCGAAGAAAATGATTTTAGTACCGGCTGAAGAGGCCGGGATATGGAAAGAGCCTATGATCGGCGGCGGCGGCGGCGGCGGAACTCGTGCACCACCTGCCGGTCCACCAAGTGTACAGACGCCTGGCGATCCTATATCGCGACTCGACGAGGAGCTTTCGGGAATTTTACACTCAAAAAAGTATCGTGATGACTCGGAAAAGTGGAAAGAATATCTACAAGTACTGCAGAGGTATTTATTTTTGCTCGAAGCACGAAAAGGTCCGATAGATCCGACACTACCTGGAGTGACCTCTGCCATGTCTCGCGAACAGCAGGCACCATCACAGGCAAATGGTTCGTTCAATGATACGATAATCATAGACAGCGTTCCGCAAAAGTTTCGGCATAAAGGTAAAGCTCTCGTGTCTTATCTCCGCAATTCACCGGGAGCAGTACAACGCATCAGATGGGACCAAGAGGGACGCGTGACTATAGACGGCAAGCTCGTACCAAATTCAAATATTGTCGATCTTATTAACGACGTGGTACGATCGAGAAAGGCGTTTGAAGCCGTGGGTCGACGTGACTTTATTCAGAGTCTACGAGATATCTCTATACCACGTGAATTTATCGGAAACACCGCATTATGGGCACTGGGAGAGGCGAGATTCAATGTTAAGCGTACACAAAATAATCCTAACGCGGATAACGACGAAACCCCCTATTACAGCAGCGAAGAAGAAGAAGAAGAAGAAGAAGAAACCGTTGAAAATGCTTCAGCTGTGAAAGTAAAACGGTCTGGTGGTAAAAGTGCGACTGGTATTAGGACTAGAAGTAGTCGTGAAGAGGCGTTCAACAATCGACGAGGGCTAAATTCTGACTATTCGCCGAAACAGAGTGAAAAGGACGAGTCAAAGAAGAAGAAGAAGAAGGATAGTATGACCGAGGATACGGGGGCTACAGACCGGTCGAGCATTGGCGACATCACGACGACTCCACGTTCAGACGGCTCCGTTCAAATACCTCGAGGGTTTGCGCACTGGCTAAAACTATGAATAGTTCAATGCCTGCTGTAACATAACCGACAGAGATATATAGAGAGCGAGAGTAGGATGCCGTACGGAAAAGTGTATTATGACCCTTCGCACCCCGCCGGCTACGCCGGTGCAAGACGACTCACAGATAAAAAAAATGAAGTAGCCGCTGTTTATGACTGGTTGACCCAACAGGACGCGTACACCATTCACAAGCCTGTCAAGCGGCTTTTCCCAAGACTTCGCTACAGTGTTGACAACATAGACGACGTTTGGGAGGCTGATCTCGTCGATTTACGCTCGTTAAAGAGTTACAACGATAATACCTGCTACCTGCTCACAGTCATTGATGTATTGAGCAAGTATGCATGGGTCGAACCGTTGCAAGACAAAACAGTGCACTCTGTGACGCAAGCCTTCAAAAGGATTTTTGAACGAAGCACCGGACGGTCACCCGTCTGTCTACAGACCGATAAAGGCAAGGAGTTTGTCGGAAAAGAGTTGCAAGTCTTTCTTAAGGAGAACAATATTGTGTTTAGAGTTACGCGTAACCCTGATATAAAAGCAGCAATCGTCGAACGCTTCAATCGTACGCTAAAAGAGCGAATGTGGCGTTACTTCACGCACCGAACTACTCATCGATACATTGACATTCTGGAACAACTCGTCGATGCGTACAACCATGCCAAACACTCGTCAATTAAGATGCAACCGGCCGCTGTGACTTTACACAATGCCGATATAGCGTACGAGAATATGACGAGAGCCTCGTTGAGACAGCGCAAAAAAAGGCGTTTCACCGACGTTAAATACAAGTGCGGCGATTACGTTAGGATTAGTCGAACAAAAGGCACCTTCGAGAAGGGTTACGAGCGGAATTGGAGTGAAGAAATTTTCCGAATCACAAAAGTTACGCTCCGTCAGGGTATCCAAGTTTACGAATTAAATGATCTTGAGGGAGAGTTAATCGACGGATTTTTTTATACGGAAGAAATCACGCCTGTACACGAGAAACGTGTTGCGGAAAATAAAGAATTCAAAATCGACCGTATAATACGAACAAAAGGGCGCGGCGCTACGAAACAGCTTGTTGTCAGCTGGGTCGGTTACCCATCGAAATTCAATTCGTGGATACCGGCGTCTAACGCTCACGACCTTGGCGGCTAGCGTAGTGAATACGTTCGGTTAACATGAACGACGAAAATTTTTTTCTCGTGCTGCCGAGCAACAGTAGCATGAAGTATTTTCCGAACAACACTACGACAAATTTCACGACACATCTTTCACGTGAAATAACCCTCAACGGTCACTGGGTCGTGGGTTTAACGGAAGTTCACATACCCTGTACGATGATACATATCCAGCGTGATGAGACTGAAATTCAGTGGACACAGTGTGGCAGAAAAGATCTAAAAATCAACCATATACCGTACGGTATATATGACAATCATGAGGCTTTAATGAAAAGTATTAATAGTCTGCAGGGTATAAGCGAGGCCGGTATACGATTAGTGAATGCAAAAAATGCAAGCGGTTACGTGGCAATTGAGGGTAAAAAGTGCGGCAAAGAAATTGAGGAAACGCTGAATTTCTTGCAAATGAGCGACAAACTTCGTCACGTGTTTGGCTTCGAGTTAACGCCCGGTAAAGATTGGGAAAGTGCCGGGAATTCGTACGTCAGCTTTACCCGCGGTATACAACGCGAAAGTCAGATGCCCGCCTGCATTGCCCGCGCTCTACCCGAAGAAATCTTTGTCTATACGGATTTGTGCGTACCCTACACAGTTGGTGACACACAAGCCGCTCTATTGCGGATAGTAAATCTGAATACAGCAAAGTACAAGTATGGCTCGACACAGGTGAAATATTTTTCACCTGCAAATTACTTACCGCTGCTTAATAATTGCTTTCGTACGATCGAGATAGATATAAGAGACAAATTGGGCCGGCCAATCACATTTGAGTACGGAACGTTAACGCTGACGCTTCACTTTAAGCGAGTCTCTTAGACGAAATGGCAAGCCACTACGCGTCATATTACGAGAATCTAATCGGCGGCGGTGGACGTATGAGCAATGTTTTCGTGGGTGCACCTTATCAAAGGGGTTATGGGATCGGTCGATTTCTCGGCGGACTGTTCAGAAGTGTACTACCGCTCCTCTCGAGAGGCGCTAAAGCTATAGGACGCGAGGCTTTGCGAACCGGATTGCATGTTATTGAAGATGTAAGTGGTAATAATATACCCTTCAAGGAGTCACTAAAGCGTCGGGCCAGAGAATCCGGCGAAAATTTGAAACGAAAAGCCGACGAGAAAATTGCACTACTTATGAAGGGCTCTGGCTATAATAGTGCGATCGCCGCGAGAACGATGCAGTCGTTGATTGGACGCGCAACTCGGCGCACCTCCACGAGAAAGAGATCTACCATCACGAGAAATAAGAAGACGAAGAAGGCAAAAAAGAGAAGCACCACTAGTGCAACATCACGAGGAAAGAAGAGAAGGACGAAGACTGGGAAAGTGACGAAGACTCGAAAAAATAAAAAGAGACGTCGCGTTGATATCTTCGGAAGTGCTTAAATATGTCCTTTCTACACTCACACTCGTGCGAATGTATGAAGTCGGAACTCGACTTATTCACAATACCGCCAACGCAGACATCTATAGAATCATCGCAATGGGTTCACTACAAGCCGGTCTCTTCGTTGTCGGACGATGGACCCGTTGAATTTGTGATACCTGGCCACGGGGAGGAATACTTGGATCTCGCGCATACAATGATTGCTGTGAGCCTTAAAGTGATATCCAACGGTGGCACAGAGTACAAGGTTGCACCCGTAAATAATTTTTTACACAGTCTCTTTAATCAGGTAGATGTGTTTTTTAATCAAAAACTTGTTGCACCGCCTAATAATGCCTACGCATACAGGGCGTACATTGAAACGTTGTTGAACTATGGCCCTGCGGCAAAAGCATCGCATCTCACTACGGCTTTGTGGTATGCCGATACTGCAGGCGGATTCGAGTTGCTGCCGGGCGCGAGTCCGAGCAACGGTGGCCAAGACTTGAGAGCGAGTTATGTCAAAGGAGCTCGGACCTTGGATATGATTGGCCATCTACACTGTGATGTATTCAATCAAGACAAATTTTTGCTGAACGGCGTGGAAGTACGACTACGACTCGTACGCTCAAAAGACGATTTTTGTCTTATGGAAACACCATCAAAAGATTGTACACACAAGATAATAATTCAAGATACAACACTGCTGATAAGACGAGCAAAAATCAACCCAGGAGTACTTATAGCCCATGCGAAGACACTGGCTAAAACTACAGCGAAATATCCTATAACGCGTGTGGAGGTTAAGTCGTTTACCATGCATAGCGGCGTCGCGGGCGATACACTGGACAATGTAATACTCGGTCAATTACCAAAACGTATAATACTCGGTTTTGTTAGCAACAAAGCTTTCAACGGCGATAGAACGTCAAATCCCTTGAACTTTCAAAATTATTCGATAAATTTTCTATCACTCTACGTTGATGGTCAACAGATACCTGGAAAACCACTGCAGCCAGAGTTCGACACCAACAGAACCTGGATCGAATGCTACCACACCCTTTTCTCTGGCACAGGCATACACTTCCAAAACGACGGTATAGACATTTCACGCAGCGCTTACGCAAAAGGTTATTGTCTATTCGCTTTTGACTTGACGCCTGATCTATCCGCCAACTGTTTCACTCACTGGAATCTCGTGAAACACGGTACCGTGAGAATCGAAGTACGTTTTGCAAAACCCCTCTCATCTACAATAAATTGTATTGTCTACGCCGAGGACGACAATGTTATTGAAATTGATTCGGCGCGTCAAGTAATCACGGATTTTAGTGCTTGAGCGCTCCATCCCTCCTTCTATGCATAACGCATGATTACACATTCCCCGGTGAGGGCGCTATACGCATAGCCAAAACGTATTTAAGACCGACTACGAGCGAGCATTCGACATCATTTCGTCTCACGCCTTCAGCATGGACGCAATAGTTGATATTCAAGCGCTATACGGCAAGCATGGCGAGTTTCTTCCGAAGGAGATCGCCGTTACTACAATACAGGGCGATCATATCGGCCATTGGGTCATCGATTCACCATACGATTTTGGTGAACTACCTAAAGAAGTGCGCGCTAGTAATAACCGTCTAACGTGCTTTCATTACGGTATCGAGTGGGTCGACGGTGATACACCATTGCCAAAAGTTTACGCTGCGCTAAAGGCCATGTGCCGATACGCGCTTCGCATATACACGAGAGGTGTACAAAAAGCGGAAATTCTACGTGACGTGCTGGGCCGAGACATAGTCAACCTGGAAGATTACGAGGGCCCTAGCTTCAAGAACATGCCGACCTACGACACTTGGTGCATATATCACGGCGTGTCAAAGGAAGACGCAGCGAAGTGCGCATTAAACAACGTGGGAAAAATTAAACGTTGGCTTCGGACTCAGATTTTGGATAAGGAGAATCCCGTTTACTCAGAACCAGTGGGCGCTGTGCAACGGAAAGATCGGCCAAACGATACGCCGAGAAAAGCGATACATATCGACATTCCGAGCGATACAGATCGCGGTTCTACAATGGGAGACTATATAGTCCCAGCATCTTCGAGCAGTGACAGCAGTGCTACGACGAACACCTGCGACGCCACGGTACCTGCGGAGGGTGAAATAGTTGCCCTTTACCGTAATAAACAACTCTCACCGCCACCACCGCCGAAGCGCCAGCCTACCCCTACCATCCCCCGTAACGCTCATCAGTATCATCATCATAATCAGCATTCACGAAGACGTCGCCCCCACTCTGGCACAGGAAGCATCTCCAATGAACAGCCTAGAAGTGCTGGAGGCTCTACGCCATGTCTCGGCACAGACGAAAGGAGTCTTCCCCGCCGATCGCATCCCGAGTCGCTGGTCTAGACCCACAGCCATCGTCGCAAACACGGACGATCATACGAAGCCAGGAACTCATTGGGTAGCCATATACGTCGACAACAATGGTCAAGGGATCTTCTTCGACAGTTACGGACTGCCTCCACTTGTCAACCAACATCGCAATCGACTGCGAAGAAATACAACGAGTTACGAGTGGAGCACCAAGCCCCTACAGTGTATCAGGTCTCGAGTGTGTGGAGAATATTGTGTTATGTTTCTTGACTATATGTGTCGGGGCTACAACCTTGCTGCTTTTTGCAAACTATTCTCGGCTAATAAGGTGAAAAACGATAATATTGTGCGACGTTACTATAAGAATCTACGATATGTGATACATACAAAGCGGCGAAACGTCTCAAACACTCGACGAACAAGACTTTTAAAGGGCAGCGGTAATGTCTGTACATCGCGGTGTATACAAACATGTACAGCCCGTTTCGGTTGTCACCTGTAAATAAACGAATAGAACAAAAAGAAAAAGTTTTCATCTCATCTTCATCGTCAACACTCGGTCCCCCACCAACATCGCCGTCAGCAGATATAAAAGCCGGCCTCTCCACACGAGAAAGCACACTTGTCAACGATTCGTGACAACGTCAACAACCTCACTAAAATGGACATCATCAGTGGCATACTCGTCATTGACTGCGGCAAGGATCCCTGGGAACTCTTCCCGGAGGAGCTCGAATACATCCCCAAACCCTTGCTACTGAGGCACTGGAGTGAATACATCGACATCCTGTGGTCAAAACTACCTCAACATATCCGACTGGACCCCGAGGTTGCATCATACAGAGTCTGTAAAAAACATTGGGCACCCACGGATCTAAAGATGCAACTCGAAGGGTATCCACCACTCGAGAGAGAATGCACGGACTGCCTACAGGAGACCGTGGAACAAGAGTCAGCCTCGCCGCCGGACCAACCTGAGAAGCCATTGCCACTTACAACGACGTCGGAGGCTGACCGCAAGCAAGACACACCACTGTCGTCAACTGACTCTGCCATGACCCCTGACCCTTCACCCAAGACCACTGATTTTTAAAAATTTGTAACGACGAAATATTGTAAAATGTCAATGCAAGAAAATCAAATAAACAAAAATACTTTTGTAAATGTTTTTTTTTTATTTTCCGGTACGGTATTACCATTAGTAAAGGACGAAAACTAATTTACCGACTGCCGAATATTATTAGTATTAAAAACTGTCGGTAATTCCTAGAGGGCACCAGAAGAAATTGGACGACCAATCAAAACACAGCAAGTTTACTAGAATAATATTAGTACAGAAATGGCAATGGAAATTTATAGAGGGCGCCATGGAAAATCATTCGGCCAATAAGAGCTCGGGGAATTTCCAGTCAGCCAATCACGGCACGGGGAAAATGCGACGACCAATCACGGTCCAGAGATTTTCCCAGCCTCTCTCTCATTGGCTCCCTATAACTTCAGGGGCGTGGCTTAAAGGGCCCTAGGGGGGGTGGGGAGGGGACCACAGGTGGTGGGGGAAGGAGTGGGGGCAGACAGTGGGGGTGGGGGAGAGGGGTGGGGGTAGACGGCGGTGGTGGGGGTTGGCGCCAGTGGCCGCGTGGAGGGGGTAAATCCTGTCTCCCTATACCTGTACACTACTACTAACATAATCTTAAAAAAAATTCTGATATTTTTTCATCAGAAAAAATGAAAATTACTATAAACGTAAGAAAATAATGTTTTTATCGTTTTTCAGGCAGTGAAAAGGACATCGAAGAACAAGTGGCAGCCGGTGGTCGAATAAAACTGCCAAATATGAAAAAAAAATACTCGAGCTCTGACGACGATGACGACAACGCTGAGTCTGTTCGCAAGAAGACGAAGGTTCAACAGGTAATGATTAATTGTATATACACATTCTATGTACAAACATCCTCTATCAATACCGATAGGGTGGAATATTTTATGTGATAAAATAATTCGGTGACACAGTTCATTAATTGCGTCCGAAGACGCAATCCATTAACTGCGCCACAAGATGCACACTGAAGAACGCTGCGCTGCGCTGTGCTGTAATCTTGACGCTGCGGGGATAAGACGTTTGCGTATATAAATACGGAAGAATAGAAAAGAATCCGGAAAACTAGAAAAATATCTTCTACAATTAGAAGATATTTTACGATAAAAAAAAATTGATCGATCGATCGATTTTTTTTTTTTTTTTTTAATTTTTCGAATATCTTCTACGATTAGAAGATATTTTTCGCGCTCAATTTCATAGTCACAGCCAACGACGTCGAGTTTTTACCTTTCGGAGTTTATCGAAACTGCGACAGAATTATTGTTTCATTAATTGATAAACATTTTTCAAGATATCGAGTTATAGAATAAGCAAAGCTTGCTTTAGAGGGTAAATCACAATACAAAATCTCGAATTTTCAGAAAGCAGCGAGAGCTCTCGTTCAAAAAAGCAAAACGTTAGTGAATGCCGGTATCCTCGAAAAGCAGAAGGCTAATTTAAGCGTTCGGCAAAAGCTTGATTTATCTTCATCGATGGAAGAGGAAACTTCAAAGAAAACCGAACTGGAACCGGAAAACCCGCTGGAAACGATTGCGCACGAAGATGCGAACCCATTAATATCGACTTTCGCAGCACCGAAAAATGCGATGCCAAAAAAATTGACGTCGGAAACAGCAAAGGATATCGAGCCGTCTACATCGAGAAAAGAAATAGCAAAGGATATTGAGCCGTCTACATCGAGAAAAGAAATAGCAAAGGATATTGAGCCGTCTACATCGAGAAAAGAAATAGCAAAGGATATCGAACTGTCTACATCGAGAAAAGAAACACAAAAAAATATTGAGTCGACTACAGCGAGAAAAGAAACACAAAAAAATATTGAGTCGACTGCAGCGAGAAAAGAAACACAAAAAAATATTCGGCAAGAAGCATCAAAAAAAGGTTTATAATAATAATAAATTTTTATAAATGTATGAAATGTAAATTAAACATAATGTTTTTAATTCACTGTTTTAGATGTCGAAGAAACCAAGACGAATGGCGAAGGGTCAGCAGTCCCCGAAATGACATTTAATTCAAAATACGCAGAACGAGATGGAGTGGTATGTATTATACGTAATATCTTTTTTCGCTGACCCTTTATTATTATCTTCCTTCGCGTTACTCGATTCGACTTTTAATGTTGACCTTGTATCCATTTATAATAATATTGTATTCTGTATTCTATACAGGTTGATCTTGGCGAGGGGATTCGTATTCGGAGTGATGTTTGGGACGAACTCGAGACGTGTTCTAATTCAAAGTTTGTTAAAAACTTGTTAGTCGCGGTTTGGGAAGACGACCTCGCGAATCGATGCATGGGCGAAAAAGCAACCGCGAGAGTGCCCGGTCAAGTACGGAAGCCATTGTCTCCCAAAAAAAAAGCAGCACTACAACGTAAGTTAGGATGATATTCTCATTGCATTTTTCCTTTAAATTTTATTGTAAATGTGTTTTATTTTCTAACGACCTCCATTCAGTGCTTTAAAGCTTTTATTAATATTATTATTATTATTACTATTAATGGTTCACAACCACCATGGTGGTTCATGGTCATATATCGTTTGCGTTTTGATATTTGAACGTTTTTGTTTTACTTATGGCCTCTTTCAATGACTATATTCTCGACAGACTTGATCGTTGCATTTTTACTGCATCGTAGGGTTTGTTTTAGGTTGCTTCAACGATCGACTCAAACTGCAGCAAAATCTATCCGGTCGCGAATTTAAGACAGCATCTGCACTCTTCGGTCGAGCGATCACTGAGAAAATCAACGATCTGAACAAAAAAAAGAGACGCATTCTCAGAGAAAATGAAGTCGCGAAGTTGCTCAAGGAATCATCCCAAGCGAAAGGTCAGTGCTAAGCCATAGTTTTCGGGGGCGTAGGAAAGAAGTATACCAAAAAAAACATTGCTTTTTCTGAACAGAATTTTTTTTAATTAAAAAAACGTAATGCATGGAATAATATGTATTTTTTTAAACGTAGCTACGAAAGTATTCAACCATCTCGAAACTTCTTGAATGGAGTCGTTTCCGTCCATATCTTTTTTTTTTAATCACAAATAAAATAATTGGAAAATTGATGTAATTTCCTAGTTTTCGATTTGTTTTCAGCTATGAAACCGACTTTTTTTCGACCCTGAAACATAAACAAATTCATTTTATATGAGGAAAACACTGACTTTTTGCCCCCGATTTTCCGAACTGTAGTTGGGAATGGACGTGAAACGCTTCCTTAAATAATTAAAAATCCGTATTTATTGTATGCTGAAGAGTAGAATTGAAGTATGAAGTATGAAGTGTTTCTCATTTCACAGGTATCGATGAAAAGAAAAAGAATGGGAGCGACAGTAACGAAAATAGCGAGGACGATGGACCAGGAGTTCAGAATTGAAACTGATAGTTCAAAATTCGAAATTCGAAAATCGAATTCTATTCAATTTGTTCGAAATTTAATTAGAGGTTCTTGATAGTTTATTCCGAATTACGATTCGAAACAAACGGAAACGACGCAAACGCAACGATTCGGTGCTGGTCATGAACAGTGGAAACTTCGTCGATCTCACATAATTTAGTTTAAGGGAAGCAGGTCCAATATTTCGATGGTAAGAATTTTTATACGGTAATAAAAATACGTGTTTCGATAATGTAAAAAATCCCCAGGTCCGAGTATAATAAATTGTAGGAGTCGCGTTTTTTTAATTATTCGATTAAAAAAATAAAACTCCTACGCGTTTTCAGATTAGGAACCGGGAGTTTTTAACATTATCCAAACATCGAAGACCCATTAAAAAATAAAAACCATTTTTTGCCTGAAAATGTGGACCCCCACCACTCGAAGTTTCCACAATGTCTACTTTTGATTATTATCTTTTCTAATTTTTTTTTAAACGGAAACTTGTAACGTCGATTGATACAAATTTCTCCGACAAGTTCATTATTTATTTTCTTTTGCATTTCGTTTATATATTTAGTTTTATATTTCATGTGGAATAAATAAGACGAAGAAAAATCCAAAGAAACACAAACATAAAATAAGATATATTATATAAACTAATATAAAAAATTTAATTTTTATATTTTCGATAGTTCCTATTAAAGAAATATAATATTCTTATAAAGAGCATTCGTCATTATTTGTGAATACAATTATTTTACTATTAAGCGCATGTGAAAAGCCCGCCTGGAGTACTACTATACAAAGTCCGATGTGTGCGGGGAAAGCGTATCCTCCATGGTACGTGAACTATAAATCTCTATACAGGATCCTACACAGGATTCTATCCGAGTTCCCGTGTAATATCCTACATGGGATTAAAAATGGGCACTGTACAGGGATCCACATGGGATCCTATATAGGTTATACAGTTTCGAGAATCACAAATTCCTATATGGGATATCATATAGGAATCCCATGTGGTATCCTACATGGGATTCGAAATGGGTACCGTACAGGGATCCATATGGGATCCTATGTAGGTCATACATCATCGAGGAACGCAAATTCCTATATGGGATACCATTTGAGATCCCATGTGGTATCCTAGATGGGATCCGGACAGGTTCCCATGGGATTTTCGTACAGGGAACCCACATGGGTCCCTATATAGGTCATACAGCATCGAAAATAGCAAATTCCTATATGGGAACCCGCGTGAGTTCCTACATAGGCTCCTATGCAGGGCACCATAGGAACCTGTATAGGTTCCCTGTACGAAAATCCCATGGGAATCCATATAGGTTCCCACTTCAAACCCCATGAAGGATCCCACATGGGACATTTCTGTGGGATCCCATGTAGGAATTTTCAGCAGCGACGGCGCAGTGTCATCGAAATCGGTAGAGGGCAGTCAAACAAGCTTATCCAGATCGGTAGCAGTGTGAATGTCGATAATCGGTAGACCGTCATCCTTTCTGACGTGAATAACTCCACTACGAATCCACACGTGCTTATACTTCGCTTGTGATGCGCGAGTTTTAGTTTGACGGAGGAGATTGTACACTGAGGACGGGAGCATCTCATTAACAAAAATATTACCGTTGGCTTGATTACCAAGAACCTCACTTGCTGTAAGATCGCGTTTAGATCGCTTGGCACTGATTACCACATCGCAAACAGAGTTTGATGTCATTACAACGACGATAGACATCGAGGAGCGGGTCGTATTAGGCAGATTTTTTTTTTTAAAGTACACGCGCGGCAAGTACATGGCTAGTGAGAGCTTCGAGACCAAGAACGATAAGAACTTTTTTCGCGAGATCTATCGGAGCGACGGAGAGATCGGAAGGAAAACCGGACATCACCAATTCAGTTTTGAGAGAGACCGGCTGATGAGTAACGAGCGAGTGAAGCGACGATAATTCGTGTGTAAGCTGCGCGTTATCAAGCTTGAGATTGGCAATACGATTAGAATGAGCCTTAACAGTTTGAATAAGCTCCGGTAGATCGTTCAGCTTACTTGTAAGATCACTATTGACTTGATGCTGCGTGTTAATGAACGACGATAGGCGAGCATCGGACTCCTTTATATATGCAAAAACCGTATCGAGAGATACCGGCTGCGGAGATTGCGGAAACGGGCTCTGAGGCAGATGAAAGTTATTTGGATTCATGGTGCTCGAGACACTCTTCAGCGATGCGCGACAACACGATAGTGCCGACTTATATTTAAGATAATGTCTAACGCAACCTGGGTGAAAATTCCGTTTACAATTAATGCACGTATCTGTCTCCCCGGCTACGGATTTAGTGCATTTAAAACAGTACGGAGACATGCAAGTTACAGTGTACCTCGAGAGTGAAGGTAAAGTAGATCACGCAAGCAGATGAAGGTAAAGCGGGTGAGTGATTTGAGGCGATAGTCGATGAGGCGCTGAGATCGATAGAAGCAGCGTTGTAGTTGGCGCTGAAGTGGTCGATGTCGATCAATGCGAATTGTTGAAGATAGCGTACCAAGCGTTCAAGGCCAGCTGTCACAACCACAACGCATGCGCAATCGATTTCCAAAGAATCCGAAAGAATTCAATCCGGAAAAATTAAGAAATCAAATACGAAGCAGTGAGAGAGAGAGAGAGAGAGATTGATATGATTTATTATGCCCTAGTTAGACTATGGGGCAAAGTAAGCCAATAGCGTTACATACCATAAATTCTAGTGAACATAGTACGAATCTTAAGTACGTACAGGAGAATACAGCATATGCCATCAATATAACAAGTGTATATAAAATCTACAAAGAATATAATATACAAGAAAAAGAAAGATAACGAAATAAACTAAAAATAAACTTAGTAGTGAAAATGACACTAGAGATATCCTTATGGTAATGACTGATTGTTAGGGATAGTGACACATTTTTCACTACCACGGCATTGCCTTGCACTCACAGCATGAAGACTGAAATGCAGAATAAGATAAACTAAAGATAAGATGAAATCGAAAATAAAAATAAAAATAAGAATAGCGTAAGGATAATGGAGTTGAAGTTGAAGCGTTGAAGTCAACTTAACGAGAGCGTGAACAGTTGCAGCAGCAAAACGACCTACGTGTAATCCTCCACTTAACCAGATAATTATGTTAAACGAATTGCGCCGATTGAGCAACCTCAGACCGGAAGAGATGCACATAGAGTCGCGTTTTGAAGATAGGTAGCGAAGGAGATGAAACGACATCACCCGGAAGAGAGTGCCATAAGTAGATCGCCGCGAGGTGAAAGCCGTTGCGATAAGCCACTGTTCGATGCGCCGGAATCTCGAAGGTGAGCGGTGTTTGTACATTGCGCATTGGACGAGCACCCTCCACACTACGCCTATTGAACAATTCTTTGATAAAAGAAGGTGACTGTGATCGCAGGACCTTGAAAACTTGAATAGCTAGGAAATAACAACGCCAATTAGATACCGAGAGCCACCCCAGCTGATGACGGTAGTGCGTGATATGCTCATCGCGGCGAAGATTGAAGATAAAACGAATGCAGTTGTTGACCAGGCGCTGTAGCTTAGTGTTAAGTTCATCAGTTAGACCATGGTAAACAAGGCAGCAGTAGTCTAAGTGTGGGAAGATAAGCGTCGTAACAAGTTTAATTCTTAGCTCCCGTGACAATGCGTTTTTGTGATGCTTTAGTTTGTGCAGAGAAGCGTGCACTTTTTGAGAGACAAGCGAGATATGCCTGTTCCACGCGAGAGTGCTACTCAAATGCACACCTAGATTACAAGCTTCCCGAACAAAAGGAATAGGAACCTCATTCAAAGTAGCCGGAGGTATAGTATCGAACTCGAGCTCACGTACATATGCATTGCTACCGAGGATAAGGATCTTAGACTTAGTCGTATTGAGGGTGAGTCCATTTGACGTCGCACAATTTGCAATCACACCAATGTCGTGTCTCAGTTTGGCCATCGCAACGTTAAGTTCGAACGGACGGCATTGCAGATATATCTGAGTATCATCGGCGAAGATCATGTGATCGCAGTAGCGTAAATCGTTAGCGATATCATTAATGAAGAGAGAGAATAACAAGGGGCCAAGGACCGAGCCCTGCGGTACTCCTTCAGTTGTAGACAACCACTGCGAGCAGATCCCCCTTTCATCGACCACGGCTTGAGACCGCCCTGTGAGGTAGGAGAAGAGCCATGATAAAGCGGAGTCGGCAAAGCCGAACAGTGGAGAGCAGAGTGGAGTGAGCAGCGCGGAAGCCAGATTGCCGATTGTCAAAAAGCGAGTTGGATTCAACGAATGCAGTGATTTGCGCATGAACGATTTTTTCAAACAGCTTCGAGAGTTTGTTACGTCACGCACTTTTCGAGAACTCTTATTCGCGAACTTGCGCTGCTCTTCGATCGCACCGAGAGAAGCTGCACGCGTACACTCGCGAGGAAACGGAAAGACTGAGGGAAATAAAGGAAAAAGGGAAAAAGGGAGAGGATCGCTGTGCGTAAGAAGCGTAGACAGAGAACCATTGACCAGAAACTATTTAACAAACTTTCGAAAGCGATTTTGTCGAGACGAAGTCGTAAAATAATTCTGTCATCGGAGACACGAGAAAAAAATCAACATCTTCAATGGGACTTGAGTTACTCGAGAATTCCAAAGGCATAACACCACGGCTCGATCACCCAAGATGAGCACGTGGCCCCGACACCACGCTGTGAAGAAAAGTCACCAATACCAGTAAGAAACGCCGGCTCATGTACCTGGGCCAGCCGCCATCGAAGGGATTTGACGGTTGCTAAGCCGGCAGGTCTCTGTTTGCCGAAACCTACCAACACCACTAAGCGTCGAGGCTCATAGACACGAGCGCTCGATGTAGCCGAAATACACCAACACCATGACGCATCGAGACTCACCGATACGAGCTCTCGGTGACTTCAAACCTCACCAACACTACGACGCAGCGAGGCTCACAGACGCGAGTGCTCTATGACTCCGAAGACGACCAACACCTCGAGCGACGATACCGACAGCTTCCTTCTAACCCCTATGCATAGGGCCCAGTGGGTTAGAAAAACTTCCGATTTCCTCCAACGAGTGCAGCACCTCTCGGGCATCGTTTACAGCCACCCCCGCGAACAATGGGAGATTTCCAATAGTCGCGAATTTGATAATTAGACGATTTCCAATAGAATCACGCATGCGTACGAACATTGGGTCAGGTCGTCAACAATATTACAACTTTGTAATCATATTTTTTTATGTATTTTTCACGTATTTCCCCGGTTATATTTTATAGCTAGGGGTAGGTCAGGTATTTGCGCGTTACTCAGGTAACCATCATAAACCCTTCTGGTCTTTTCCCATCATAAAAAGTAAATCCGTAAAAACAACGAGTTAAAATATTTCTGCCTTTAGCAATATCTCTCATTACTCAGAGACTAAACATTTAAATGAAAAATATCTTGCAAATCGATATTGCTTCAAAGATAAATAGTTCAATTTACGATCTTAACCAGCGACGAAAGAAGAATATCGGGTTACATAGGAAATGTTATTTTTCAACAACTACCTCCGAGAAGTTTCTTCTAAACATTTGGATGGAATAAATAAAGATAAGTGGTGCTCGTTCGAAGAAGCGATTCTATTCAGCTCGCCGATTTGTCACAGTTCTTAGAAAGAAAAAAAAGAGAAGACTCCGTGTTGGGAGAGAACAGAGGATTGCACGTCGTTGCTATGTCGCCACGACGGAGAAAGCCTCTGTACCAGCATACTCTTTAGGTAGGATAGAAGGAGAAGCGACCACGTGAGCGTGGCTGGTACGAACAAGGGAAGTCAAGAGCCACCCCGAAGGGGAGGTAGCGCTGTTGCCTAGCTCGCGGGCCAGCTACGGTACACGTGATCGTACCGAGAGAGTAGGGGAAGGGTGAGCCACCCGCGCAATGCATAGAACGTACGAGAAGGCCCACCACTCATCGATAGCCGAACTTTTCTCAACCAATAGGAACAGAGCCATAAAAATCAAGAGACAAATGCAATTCTTAGCCAAGAGTAGGGATGAAGAAAGAGAGAATAACCGAATAATAATTATTAACAATCGTTAATAATAACCATTTTTTCATGATTTACAATAGCCAAATGTTACAATTATCGTAAAAGTTTAACCCGAAATTTGTTAATTTGACAAATGGAAAGGTTAAACAAATTAATTAATTAAGTTAATTAATTCATCATTTTATATTGAAAGCCGACGAAAAACCATTAAGAATGAATACCAGAACACCCTGGTAGTTATGAAATTTATATCAAATTTATATTCAATTTAATTAGATCTGTCAAATCGATATTGATCGATATTTCACATATTATAGTAAAAACCGAATGAGAATACATTGAGACGGTATAAAACCCTCGACCTCTGTATCTACAAGATAGAATAAATAATTAGAACAGTAAATCCATATGAAAAATTCATATGATCAATACCGGACCGATTATCGGTCATTTATCATACTTTGCGTAGAAGTTAACGTGCGAATTACCGACCGCGCAGCTAATCGATAACTACGGTCGATAGCGTGAGATGCCCGGTAGTATTGCATCATTTTGTGCACACGGCTTTCTTAAGCTGTTGCGACGGACCCCGGGCAGCGATAGTAAAGGACAGCGAAGTTTGACGTACTTCGTGCGTCAATGAACATAAAAAAGGGCCTCGCGCTCGGGTATATAAGACCGATCGCGAGCACTGAGAGACACTTCGATCCAAAAACTCGAACGAGGAGGAACTCATGCGCGGCTACGGCTCGTTTGATCTTGAGTCCTCCATCTTGCTTATCGATAATTCTCGATAAGAAGAGTTCAACACTTTCCTTTTCGAGTAAAGCGTTGCTTTACTCGACAGAGTCCCGACGCTAAGAAGAAGCAAGGGACCAATTTTTCAACAACGATCCAATCGATGAAGGAGGAAACCAACGTCGGCCATTCAACACCAAATAACCAACCAATTAATTACTTTTATTTCAGCGAACAGATCCACCTTTGCATTTAAAAATTCCTTTCCAAACACAGCGCCGGCAACCGCCTTGGGAGACCTCGGCAACCGCTTTCGTCTAGTGTTACCCTTCCTATCAAAAACCAACGCCGGCAACTACCCTGGGAGACCTCGGTGACCGCTTTCGTCTCGGTTTATCCATCGAACTCATAAAGTACAGTAGAATCAATTGCATTGCGGTGACCTATCAGTACACGACAGCGCCGGCAACCGCCTTGGGAGACCTCGGCAACCGCTTTCGTCTAGTTGGTGGCTGATAGCGATCATCTAACGTAGAATCATTCTTTTTACGACTTACTACTCTGTGACAGCGCCGGCGACTGCCCTGGGAGACCTCGGCGACTGCTTTCGTCTAGTCATTGTCTAGTAAGAATCGTGTAGAGTAGAATCACACACCTCATACCCACAATAAAATAACCTGTCGATCTGATTCGCAAATTAAACATTCAAGAGCTAAAATTCCAAGCAAATTATTGGACAAATTCCCTATTTTATTTTGTATTCACATCATTGTTTCAATAAAATCAAAATTATTGTTGACAATTCGAATCAACAAATAGATTTCTAATTTACAGCACCTGCCCTCACATCTACGTGAGCCAAAAACTCACAATAGCGAACGTTTCGGAGCAAAGAGCTGTAAGCCTCCAAAAACGTACCGTTACAACTGGCGCCCAACGTGGGGCAGGTGCGCCTATTAAAATCTATTAAATTCATTGATTAAAACAATTAAAATGGCCGACGGCGTCGATAAACCCAACCCGAAGATGGGTGACGACACCGTCAACATACCGGACAACAGCATCCAGATCATCGAACAGACTGGGGATCGCGAATCACCCGAAGATCTGGAGATCCAAGCACTGTTCGACTCAGGGGTAGGAACATCCAAAGCGGACATCACACTCCCATCGAACGCAGCAAAAGTGTTTCTCGCTGAGGAACACGGGAAATTCGGAGAGAAACGTCAACCTCTCGCCGAACAAGTTCCACCGAGACGCGTCACACCCAAACTCCGAGAATCAACTTTAACTGAGGAGATTCTAATGGAGATACGCGAGGCGATGCGCGACATGTCGATGAAGGTGGAAGGACTGGCAAGAGTCGTCATCGATGTAACCAGTCGATGTGAGACCATGGATAATAACTTCATGGCCCACCGGAAAGAGACAAGTCATGCCATCGATGCGATGGAAAAAGCGCTTGTCAAAGCAGTTGACAACCGTCTCGAATGTGTCGAACTACGTATTGTGGAGAAGACTAAAATCTTCCAAACACATATTGCGACGGAAGTTAGTAAGGTAACAGCCTCCATGAAGGATAAGATGCGTGATTTGGACTCAAAAGTCCAAGACAATGCGGAACGGATGAGTCTCCTCGAAGTGAACACAGCACAACACAGACTGGTCCAACAGGATCTAGAGACAAGAGTACAAGATCTAGCGGAGAAAATCAGTCACCAGGACCGACACGATATTGAGAGCACTCGGATTGTCCCAGCGCACCAAGGCAACCGTAAAAAAACTGCATATTTTCCGGAAGAAGACGAGGAATTTCAACCGGAAATAGAGAATACAACGCTACGCAACAGACGGGCAACGGACAATCACATCCGTCTAACTCCACCGACCTTTGATGCGTCGGGTGCCCAAAGACCAATGAAATTCCTTCGGGAATTTAAACAATACTGTGTGGTGATGCAACCGCAACCCGCAGAATTGAAGTACCTCATCGGCCAATGCTTCAAAGCAGCAGCTAAGGAATGGTGGCTTTTGGTCGAGGAGTACGTTAGTACCATCGACCAGTTAGAATCAAAATTTGTCCAGAGATATTGGAGCAAAGATGTGCAGAGAAAAGTCCGGAGAAATCTCCAATTCGGATTCTTCAATAAGGACGGAAAGACCAATAAAGTCGAGTACGCAACACGTATCTTTGGGAGCGCTCGGGATCTCATCCCACCACCTACCGACAAGGAGATCATCAGCGCTTTAGCGCAACATTTTACGGATGAAATCCAAGCGACGATTGTCGGTAGAGGGTTCGAGACACTCGAAGAACTCATGGGTTTCCTCGAGAAAATTGAACAGGGAGGACCTGTGAATGCTAAACGCAACAAGGAATCCTCTGATAAGAAGACAGAGGGACCTAAGGAGAATCAGCCCTACAAAATTCCAGAGGGCGAGAAACCCAAAGGTAACAACCCCTCCAACAACCAACCCAAGTCGAATCAAGGTTCGGGGGGGCAGAAGCCGCCATGGAATAAACAAAAACGCAATTATCCCCCGAATAACGAACAACAAAACCCACCACAACAAGAGCAAATGATCCAAGCGGTGGCCACGGAGGTAGACACTGCGAAACCTTCTACCTCCAAGACGGGAAACTAATACCCGTTGTACCCGCATCGGATACAAGGAATAAGGAAACGCGGAGTACAACGGTAAAAACGATAAATGGATATGAAGATGAAGAGAGGTGGTTGCCAATCAACACGATTTTCTCAGATACAAGAGAATTTCTGATAGGAGACGAGGTAAATGAAGAACAGGCAGTTCCGATAGTGGAATGTCCTGAGATTTATGCAAAGATCGAAGGCATCCCTGTCACTGTTCTAATCGACAGCGGATCCAAAGTGACCGCGATATCAGAAGAGTTTTTTATGGAAAATCGAGATATTCTCGTGAAATGTCCAATACTTCCCGTAACGGGAGTGACAGTAAAAGGGGCAATCAAGGGAAGGCCATGCCGAATCACCAAACAGATTATGGCGACAACGGAAATTGGACAAGTTCGAACATACGTTCGGTATCTTGTGGTTCCGGGACTCATACGGGATGTTTTGTTCGGAGTAGACACTCTGCAACCCCTAAAAAGTCTAATAGACGTGGAAAACGACACATTAAGGGTCAAATACAACGAGGTGACTGAAACAGTACCGACACAGCTGGGGTCCAGAGAGGATACCTTTGCTAAAAAAGGTCTGTACAGCACACTCGAGACCCAAAAAGTCACCCCCGACCGTCAAAAGAACAAAAGGGAAAAACAGAACGCTCCACAAGAACAATTAGAACATCCCAGGGAACCAGTAGAGAACGCAGATATTTCCGAAACACCCACGATTGCAACGATCGAGAAACAAATCCCTCGGGGAAGCTGTGAAGATGGAGTCTCGATAGACGAAATCAACGAAATCATAAACGCAAGCCCTCTCCTGGGAGAACGGGAACGACAATCCCTACAAAAGGTACTCTGGAAACACAGGAATGTTTTCCGGAAAAGGCCCGGATTAATCCAAGTGTACCAACATCGTTTAGAGGTCACAACGGATACACCGGTAGTAGCACACTCTTACCCAATTCCAATGTTGTTTAAAGACAAAGTGGATCGAGAAATCGAGAAACTTATGCAACACGGAATCATACAGAGATCGACAAGTGAGTGGGTGAATCCCCTTACTGTGGTTGAGAAAAAGGATGGTACAGTCCGTCTGTGTCTCGATGCCAGAAAACTTAATCAAGTTTTAGCAGACGACCACGAATGCACACCAAACATTGAACAGATTTTTCAAAGGTGTCATTCAATCGGCGTCATGACGAGTCTGGATCTAACAAATAGCTTTTGGCAGGTGCCATTGCACCCCGACTCATATAAATACACCGCGTTCCGCCACAGGGGTAAAGTTTACGAGTTTATCGTAACCCCGTTTGGTCTGAAAACAAGCACCGCCAGCCTCCTGCGAGCATTGGACATTGTCCTGCGTGATCTCGGGGACAACATCATTAATTTCGTGGATGACCTACTATGCATCTCACAAAACTTTGAAGAACACATGGGTCATCTCGATAAACTCCTAGAGAGATTGGATAATCACGGGATGACCATTAAGCTCAGAAAAGCTCAATTCTTTCGGCAGGAGATGGATTTCCTCGGCCACATCATCACAACCGAGGGAATAAAACCACAGCCGGACAAAATTAGGGCAATCCAAGACTTCCCAGATCCACGAAACATAAAACAACTACGAGGTTTTACGGGTCTAACAGTCTATTATACGAAATTTGCTAAACATCACGCTAGCGCGCTCCTACCTCTTCTCGAGCTCCTAAAAAAGGGAGTTAAATGGAGATGGGGAGAGGTGGAAAAAGAGGCGTTCCAAAACGTAAAAAGACTTTTTATCGAGAATGTTTTACTCAAACATCCCGATCCCAATAAAGAATACATCCTACAAACCGACGCAAGTAACTATGCGCTCGGAGGAACTTTGGCACAAGAAGATGAAAACGGAGAGCTTTCGGTAGTGGTTTTCGCAAGCCGCACCCTAAAAGGACCGGAGCTCATGTATACAACAACCGAAAAGGAACTGTTAGCAATTGTATGGGCACTAAAAAAATTCCGTACGTACCTATACGGGGCAAAAATCCGTGTAATAACAGACCACAAGGCAGTAATCTTCCTAAAAAATTGTCAACTATTAAATGAAAGACTCACAAGATGGGTTTTGGCAATCCAAGATTACAACCTTATGTTCGAACATTGTCCGGGGACAAGGAACGTGGTCGCTGATGTACTTAGCCGACATTCTGTACCCGATCTAGGGGGTGTCAAAGGCAAGCTCATCACCATTGCGACACTTTTGGCCGAACAACCCTCTAGTGAGCTCGAAGAAAGGCTCAAGAACATGGCAGAATGGCAAGCCCGAGACGAGAGACTCGCTGAGTATATCATGGGCCTACGAAAAGGGAGAATGAAATTCAATAGATACCGTCTACAAGACGGGGTTCTGTTAAAAATCTCGGCGAAAAATTATGAACGGGTGGTCCTACCACGTGACACAATGTGGTCGCTAGTTTGGGAAACACACCGACTCTATGGTCATGCGGGAGCCAAGAAAGTATGGAAAATCATCGATGAATCTTTCACATATCCGAAATTGTACCATACAATTCGGAAGATTCTATCCACATGCGATAGTTGCCAAAGAAACAAAGTACCAAATCAACATTCTTACGCGGCACAACAAAATCTGACCCCAGAACGACCGGGAGATCTGGTATCAATCGATTTTTACGGCCCATTACCAACCGGGGCAGGAGGAATGAAATATCTGTTGGTTACAATCGACGCTTTCTCAAAATACGTTGTTTTGTACCCATTAAAAACCGCAACTGCACTAACCACAGCGAACAAGATCTTTAACGATTACGTTCCGACTTATGGCAAACCTCGAGCGTTGCAATTTGACCATGGGACTCAATTCACATCCCGGAAATGGCTGGACAAACTTAAAGAAGAAAACATACAAGCTATATTTTCATCCATCCGACATCCTCAGGGGAATATCGTGGAAAGGGTTAACCGAGAGATCGGAAGATTCTTCCGAACTCTATTAACCGGGAGACATTCCTCATGGGTAAAATGGGTCCGAGTCATACAAGATTGTATGAACGAGACTTACCACGACACTACGGAATTCACTCCAATCGAGTTACATTTCAATAAGAGGCCAACTCGCGTTTGGAAACGATGGATCCAAACATTCCACGATATTCAAGAGAATGATTCAAACGAAAAATACGAACAGAAACTTACGCTCGCAGCTCAGAGGATACGGGCAAAAGGCCGTCTCCGAGCAAAGAGATTCGATGAAAAACATAAATTAGTCGAATTCTCTGACGGAGATCTCGTATTAGCAAAGGCGTGTAACGTTAGTGACCCCGCAAATCGAATGGTCGCTAAATTTTTCTCGATCTACGAAGGACCGTATCGAATAAAAAAACAAATCGCTCCAGCCACATACATTCTAGAAGGAGTAAATACTCGGATTGAAAGAGGAATGTACCACGCGGCAAATTTAAAGAAATATTTTCCGCAAGATCATCTCGACAATACCGACGTAGCAGAGAAGGTTACCGAAAACAAAATCCAAAACACCTCAAATTCAGAGGAATGACGCAATAAGAAGGGGGAAGGAGAATACCTGAGTCCTTTATTACAATCTCTCCAGTGGTCCCGTGAATTTGAAACATAAAACACAGGCGAAATGGACGCGACTACGCAAACCGAGTCCTTCGCAATAACGCGAAATTTTTGTATGCAGACCAGTGAAAGGGGATTTTGGGAAAAGAAGGGAACAATAAAAATTAAAACGCTAATTAAAAACAAAAACAAGTGGTATACCAACAAAAGTAATAGGGCAGAAACATCCGGGACGGCCACACAGACATGCAAAATATCTAAAAAAGATCGTGCCGTGCAAACAGAACCAGAAAATTTTAAAAGTTTTTCCGTAAAAACCTTAAATACTCTGGAAGGACCATCAAACTACCACCTTTACCGCCCTCTCATACAAAAATTGCATCGTGAGGACAGTGAAATTGAAAAAATCCTAAGCGAAATGACGAAACTTCCGGTCATGGTAAACCCGCTTCCGGTCAGCCCACCTAGAACAAGTGAACAAAGGGAAAACAAAGGAAAAATTACGAGCGCTCTTCCCGACATAAGCACTTGGATGCCGGGCGAATTTCATTGGCCAGAAAGATCTGCCCCAACGGAAATCAATGAAATCACAATTCGCGAAAAAATGCGTAGCCGAAAGGCAATAAAAGAAAAAAAAAACACAACAAAATTAATAAAAAAAACGACAAACACCATGTCAACGAAGAAACAACAAAAAATTAGAAAGAAAATCATTAATTTATTCGGCGAGGAAATATAACCGATAAGTTATATCGGAAAGTTACAATTGGCGCCACGCGGTCTGCAAGTAGCAACCTACACGACGCCAAGGCACCATTGTCCTCGATACATCGCGCCGGCCGGTCGAGTCTCACGATGTGAGAAAGAAAAAAAGAGTTAAAAGTGCGCGACAGACAGAAAAGAAAACTCTGCGAGCATTAGAAAAAAAAAAAGAGAGAATAACAACGAAAAAAAAAATAAAATCAAGTGAAAAAGTTTTTCACGAAGGCAAGTGAAATCGATGTTCGGCGAAATTTTTTTTTTTTTCTCTTCGCGTTTTTTTGTCGCGGTACGCAACACATGGCCATATTATCACGTGATAAATACGGCTTTCGAGTTTTTCTTTTTCTCTCCGGTTTTCTTTGTGAATCACACCGAGAAACGCCGCATCATTTTTCCTACATCACATTGAGCGCTCCAAAAAGAAAAAGAGAGGTTAGTTTATCAAATTTATACTACTAAAAATAAAAAACAAAAAAAAAAAAAAAAAAAAAAAAAGAGATATAACGAGCACGTGGAATTCTCCATCACAGGATGGATGAACTACACGAAGAACTCCTCGGCGATCGTTACGACATTATAGTCCCGAGATGCTTTACGCCAACGGAACTGTGCGTAACCACGCCACAGTTGTTTTTGGCGACGTTGGCGTTGCAACGGAGTCTGGAACTTCAGACTCAACGAGCACATCCCATCACGAGTCCTCCAACCCTCGGAAGACTTTACGCCCTGCGTATGGGTATCTCGGCCCATCGAGCAAAATTCATCGGCTACTGTGACGACGGACGATATCGTTTTTTCGCCGGAGACTTCGCCTCGGAAGTCGAAGTACCGAGACAACAAATTTTCGATTTGCCATCGCACTTCGCAATACCAAAATGGCATGCGACCATTGCGCGAGTGTCCGGCATCGAACCCATCGGCACAATATGGGACGACGCAGCAACGAAGGATCTCTATGACTATTTGAGAGGACGACAACTTGTTTTGACGAGGGATACGGAAGGATCGCACCTTTTAGTATTTCAATGGGGAGTACCGCAGAAAAACATTAGCGAATGGCTAATCGAAAAAGGATACGCCAAACGGCAAGTACAGTCTCCAACGATTTTCCCTCCCCCTATTGGTGCCGCGGAAAATAACGAAAAAAACACAAACAACGAAGAATCCGAGGATTCAGGAATTTCCGAATATTCCGACACGGAACCGTCGACTTCCCAACCGCAGGGAAGCACCCATGTGGAAGGGGAGAAAAAGAAAAGGAGAAGAAGGAAAAAGAAACGAATAAATAAAAAAAACCAACAAGGGGTAAAAAACAAAAAAAAGAATGAACGAAAAAGTTAGTAAAAAAAAAAAAAAAAAAAAGAAATTTTTTTTCCTCTCTCTTTCTTTTTCTCTCACGACAACTCGCGAAGAGTGAATTATTTATTTATTTATTTATTTATAAACAAAATCGCGAGCAAAAAAGAGTTACGATAAATCAACGATAAAATTGTATTTTTTTTGCGAATAATCGTTCTTACGATTCACTAAAATCTTCGATGTCGCACGAGCGACGAATCTACGACAAATCAACGATAAAGTATTATTTTTGCGACGAATCGTTTTTACGATTGATTAAACTTTTTCGATGTCGCGCGAGCGACGAATTTCCGACAATTATTGGTTTTTTTTTTTTTGCGAATAATCGTTCTTACGATTCACTAAAATCTTCGATGTCGCGCGAGCGACGAATCTACGACAAATCAACGATAAATTTATTTTTTTTTGCGAATAATCGTTTTTACGATTCAGTAAAAAAAAAAATTTCGATGTCGCACGAGCGACGAATCTACGACACATCAACGATAAATTATTATTTTTGCGAAGAATCGTTTTTACGATTGATTAAACTTTTTCGATGTCGCGCGAGCGACGAATTTCCGACAATTATTGGTTTTTTTTTTTGCGAATAATCGTTCTTACGATTCACTAAAATCTTCGATGTCGCGCGAGCGACGAATCTACGACAAATCAACAATAAAATTATATTTTGTTTGCGAATAATCGTTTTACGATTCAGTAAAAATTTTTTTTCGATGTCGCACGAGCGACGAATCTACGACAAATCAACGATAAATTATTATTTTTGCGAATAATCGTTTTACGATCCACTAAAATTTTCGATGTCGCGCGAGCGACGAATCTCCGACAAATCTACGGTAAAAAAATTGTATTTTTTTTTTTGCGAATAATCGTTTTACGATTCACTAAAATTTTCGATGTCGCGCGAGCGACGAATCTCCGACAAATCTACGGTAAAAAAAATTGTATTTTTTTTTTTGCGAATAATCGTTTTTACGATTCACGAAAATTTCGATGTCGCGCGAGCGACGAATTTCCAACAAATCTACGGTAAATTATTGTTTTTTTTTGCGAATAATCGTTTTACGATTCACTAAAATTTTCGATGTCGCGCGAGCGACGAATCTCCGACAAATCTACGGTAAAAAAATTGTATTTTTTCTTTTTTTGCGAATAATCGTTTTTACGATCCACGAAAATTTCGATGTCGCGCGAGCGACGAATTTCCGACAAATCTACGGTAAATTATTGTTTTTTTTGCGAATAATCGTTCCTACGATTCATTAAAATTTTTCGGTGTCGCACGAGCGACGGATTTCCGACAAATTATTATTTTTGCGAACAATCGTTCTTACGATTCATTAAAAATTTCGATGTCGCGCGAGCGACGGATTTCCGACAAATCAACAACAAATTATTATTTTTGCGAATAATCGTTTCTTACGATTCATTAAAGATTTCGATGTCGCGCGAGCGACGGATTTTCGACAAATCAACAATAACTTATTTCTTTTTGCGAATAAGCGTTCTTACGATTGATTAAAATTTTTTCGATGACGCGCGAGCGACGGATTTCCGACAAATCAACGATAAATTATATATTTTTTTTTTTTTGCGAAGAACCGTTCTTACGATTCATTAAGATTGTCGGCGTCACGCGAGCGACGGATTTACGATAAATCAACGATAAATTTTGTTCACGAATAATCAACTTACGATTTTGCGCGAGCAAAAGAGTCACGACAACAATAAATTATTTTCCTTTGGCGATCAATCATTCGACGATTCATTCAAATTCTCGGTGTCGCGGGAGCGACAGATATGCGACGAATTTACAAAAAAAAAAAAAAAAAAAAAAATAATAATAATAAAATTTTGTTTGGGAGGTCGTGTGTGCAATCGATCTATCGGCAATAGATTTTCAAGACAAATAGATTCCGGTTACGAAAAAATCGTCGATACGATTCGATTAATTTCTCAGAATCGCGTATGCGATAGATTTAAGATAGAAAATTATTATTTTGTTTACGAAGAATCATTGTTACTGTTCCTTCAAAGTCTCGATATAGCGTATGCGATAAACTTGTGATAAAAAAAAATCATACCTCGATTGTGATCACCGTTACAACTATAAAGACTGAATAACCAATAAAAAAATGATATATTTCGTTTGTTACATCTAATAAACACCACGTTTTGAGTTGTCTTGAAACACCGGAACCCTGTAATAAAAAAAAAAAAAAAAAAAAAAAAAAAAAAAAAAAAATGCAAACAAAGAAGAAAAAGCACACAAGCAAAATAAGTTTGAAAAAGCAATTTATTTGGAACAGTTTTACACCCGATAGTTGGGAACAAAAGCATTCAGTTAAAACACGCTTTAGTTCGGGGGGGCGTTGAGACGGTATAAAACCCTCGACCTCTGTATCTACAAGATAGAATAACTAATTAGAACAGTAAATCCATATGAAAAATTCATATGATCAATACCGGACCGATTATCGGTCATTTATCATACTTTGCGTAGAAGTTAACGTGCGAATTACCGACCGCGCAGCTAATCGATAACTACGGTCGATAGCGTGAGATGCCCGGTAGTATTGCATCATTTTGTGCACACGGCTTTCTTAAGCTGTTGCGACGGACCCCGGGCAGCGATAGTAAAGGACAGCGAAGTTTGACGTACTTCGTGCGTCGTCTAGTTGGTGGCTGATAGCGATCATCTAACGTAGAATCATTCTTTTTACGACTTACTACTCTGTGACAGCGCCGGCGACTGCCCTGGGAGACCTCGGCGACTGCTTTCGTCTAGTCATTGTCTAGTAAGAATCGTGTAGAGTAGAATCACACACCTCATACCCACAATAAAATAACCTGTCGATCTGATTCGCAAATTAAACATTCAAGAGCTAAAATTCCAAGCAAATTATTGGACAAATTCCCTATTTTATTTTGTATTCACATCATTGTTTCAATAAAATCAAAATTATTGTTGACAATTCGAATCAACAAATAGATTTCTAATTTACAGCACCTGCCCTCACATCTACGTGAGCCAAAAACTCACAATAGCGAACGTTTCGGAGCAAAGAGCTGTAAGCCTCCAAAAACGTACCGTTACAACATGTAATAGAGTGAAGAATGAGAGCGAAATATCAATAGAGTTCATTTTTAATATTTTTGGATTTGATAATTAATTAATTCTTTATCAAGAAAATTTTCCTTTTATCAAGTATTAAAATTCGTAATTTTCCACCTAAAAAGGTGATTCAAATTCGAGACACTTCCAAAATAAATAAAAAGAATAAATCGCTAATTAACAAATCCAAAATCGATCTGAAAATAGTTAATTAGACTAATTATAAGAAATTGACAGCCGATAGAAAGAGAACAAGGGAGGCGTGGAAAATCACGCCTCAACCAAAAAGTTGCCCCTTCCACCGCGGTCTATGTCAAGCCTATTTAAACGGTGCCCTTTACGTAGGGCCATGCTAGTTGCTGATGCACATTACTTCTCCGAAAATCAACGACGTTACTCTGTTCGACGACCAGTTTTCTTTTATTCTGTGAAAAGACTTTGAATTTTTTTCAAGTCTTGTTCTTCGTTTGTGATTTGTACCAAGTTTCTTAAATTTTGTTAAGTGCTTAAATTAAAAAGTGCTTAAATTTTGTGTTCGTTGTTCGTGAAAAACCCTTCGACCGCTCGGCAACTTTCTCGACAAGCCGAGGGTATCGACCAACGATCCACCGACGACCACCAGCAGCAACCTCTTCACAACTCCTGTTCGCCGGATCCTATTTTTCTTCGGTAAGTTTTATTTTTTTCCTAAGTTTGTGATTTTTCCCCTCAACCCTTCCATTTTAGTGAAAAGTTTAAGAGATGTACGCATCTCAGATCATTATCGCCCTTCTGGCAATTATCGTGATTGTATTAATCTTTATTCTCTTGTGCGGAATCTCCATTAAAATCACCGTTAATATCCGCGATTCGAGAGTCACACGTGAAACCCCTGTAGTACACTCGGGTGTACGAATTTATCCAGTGTCTACCGTCCGTCGAGTCTCTCAAATCAATCCGCGAGTTTAGTTAAATTTTCAATATCACGATGAACTCCCCTTTGATTGTCGTGATACTCCTCAGTTGTTTTCTTGTAATTTCTGTAATAGTTGCAATAATTTTGTATCTCCGCGCTTACCGTTCCGTTACCCCGCAAGAAGTTGTTACAGCACCAAGTGCTCCCCTTGAATATTTTTGCCCGTATTGTTGCGATACCCATCCTATTAGTGAAACCGTTTAAACCTCCCCTTAGACAACATTTCGCGAATGAACTCTAGCCTCTTCCCGAGCAATTTTCCGCAAGGTTAGGCTCTAAACGAGGCATCCGCGAATCGTAGCCGCTTCGATAACGCGTAAATGGATTAAGTTCCTTGACCGAGATGAGGCCGGCTCCTCACGTAAACTCACGATTCGCGACATAACAAGTTCACATAAATTAGCTATAGGCCTTGTATCAGACGGAGAACGAGGAGTCTTGATTTTCGAAAGCGGACGGATGAAAGCTCGTTTCCATGCAGATGGGAAAAAAGATCGTTGAATGCAGCAATTGAAGAAGAGAGCAAGCAACGATGCGATAGCCGGAAGTGCATTGTAGATACCAAAAGGTGTAAGACCGTCAGGGCCAGGGGAGAGCGAAAGCGAAGAGAGGTTGTTACTGAAGCGGAGAATATCATCCGATGAAATAGGGTGGAAAGAGAAAGTCGGATTAGAAGAGGGTAATGTCGAACAAGTAGCGGCGAATTCTGCGAATGTGAGAGGCGATGCACGACTTGAAGTAGCGGCATAGTGAGCATTCAGCTGATCCGTCGAAAAGAAATGCAGGGGAGAAGAGTTAGTAACCTTGACCAGACCGAGATTACCCAATTCGTACCAGAGTCTCTTCGGATCATTGACAGCGTTTAATCGGTTAAACTGGTAGGCCTGCCGAGCCTGACGCATATCACTGGTTAGTTGGTCACGGAACTGCCGATAGATCGCGAAACCGAGGAGACTACCGGAGCGTTTCGCCTGCTTGTACAACCGGTTGCGCTCTTTGATACGTGTTTTAAGGGATGCATTGAGCCAGGGTGACGGAGGTTTGCGAGCAAGAAACGTGCGCAGCGGTGCATGCGTGTCAAGACTAGCAGTCAGCAGCGTCGATAACGATAAAAGAAAACGATCTAAATCGAGTTCAAACGAAGATAGTTCTGTGGCGGAGAAATACTGATTACTAGCAATTGCGGCGTGAATACTATGCATATAATTCTCAGGAGAGAAGTCCCGCAAGCACCGACGTGTTATGCTTCGTGGAACAATGGGTTCAATTTCGAGATTATAGGAGAGTTGTAAGAGATCGTGGCCAGCAATGAACGGTGTATTAGATTTGTTGAATGAGCCTAGTTTGTTCTCGGAGTCGAGTTCGCGACATCGAGCCACGAGTCGGATGTAGCCGTGTGATAAGTAGCTGAGGAGTGGACGAGAAGTAATGCCGACGAGAAGATAAACTCCCGAAGATATTGCGACTTGAAGTTTTGAGACAGTAAATTGCAATTGAGATCGCCAGTGATTATTATATTGCTAAATGAATGCGCGCACTTATTAAATTCAGAGATAAAGTCATGTAGCAAAAGACCTTTCGGACGTCTATAGATCGACACAAACAGAAGCGATTGGTTATTGCATTGCAAATTTAGTAGGAGATATTCCGGGTTATTAGAGAAAGTAGACGGAGACGAAGCGATGATATTAGCTTGTAGTGTATTGTGTATATAACAAGCAACACCTCCTCCTTCCTTGCCCTCACGATCATTACGGATTATGTAGTAGTCATTGAGTTTGATTAAGTTATCGTGGATATGTGAATGAAGCCAAGTTTCAGATATAGATATAATATGGAAGGAGTTAGACTCAAAAAAATGTCTTATCGTATCGATGTGACCGAGTAAGGAATTAGCATTAAATATAGCAACACGAAAGGACCCTATATCAACAGGAGCAGGCGCCTGCGAAATAGAATTAGCGCGAGTCGCGGAATCGAGTCAGACAAGTTTCGAAAGATCGCTAGAGGTTAAGATATCGATAGCCGGCTGACCTGTGTCTTTGCGAACGTGGATAATCTGATTTCGGACCCAGACGTACTTATAATGAGCTTCAGCAGCACGAGATTTAACTTGGCGAAGAAGCAAATACATCTCAGTTGGTAGCATTTCATTAATAAAGATATTACCGGGAGCATTATTGCCGAAAACCTCAGAGTTCTTTAGATCCCGTTTGATCCGTTTAGCGTTAAAAACCGCGTCACAAACCGAGTTTGAGGTAAGAATAACGACATAAGACGCTGATGAACGCTGAGGATTTGCAGTGCCGTTATTCTTTCCCAAAGGACGAATCGCGATTACGTGATTTACTAACTCCTGTAGACCGAGCACTACAAGGACACGTTTAACGAGATCCACGGGAGGATGTGCAAGGTTCACGGGTAGACCGGAGATAACAATTTCACTCTTCGCTAGCTCTGGACGTGCGAGCTGAGTGCGCAGCATAGATACTTCGTGACGAAGTTCAGCAATCGAATGCTCGAGGCTAGCTATGCGAGACGAGTTATTCGCGACAGTTTGAAGAAGCCCCGGGAGATCATTGAGCTTAGCACTAATTTCGTTATTCATTTGTGTTTGTGATGCAATGAACGCTGACATACGAGCGTCTGTATCTTTCATATAAGCAAAAGTACTATGAAGTGTCGCCGGCTGTTGCGCCTGAGGAAACGGACTAGGCGGTACACCAAAATTAATAGGATTACTATTCGACATAGCGAGCGGAAGCGAAACTTTACAACACTGGGACACGGATTTGTAAGACAAGTAATCGTTCGCACAACCCGGATGAAAATTACGATTGCAGTCAGTGCACGAGATTGTAAAGCCCGCGATGAATTTTGTAAACTTACGACAAGCTTGAGACATACAGACTACGATTCCGCGACGAGGAACGAAAATACCGAGACCGCCAGTTTACCAATCGATGGTACGGGAGATCTATGGCTAATCGCGCGAGGAACAGCAGATCACGGTAGATGGCGTCGATGGATCGTTGATGTTGCAGGTGGCAGTAGCGCAGCTGAAGGACAAGCGCCGATCGAAGCACGCATGCGCCAAGGTGT